>JAHHUM010002040.1:796616-888753 GCA_036173005.1 Crenichthys baileyi
ATAACGATGTCGTTTATTAATACAAAATAAAGAATAATGTCTTAAACAGTGACGTGTGTGCATCAGTCACCAGAAAATGCTGAGTAATTATGCTCAGGCTATCATAAACTTTAACTCATGCATTGCAGAAATCTTAGAAATTAATCAGCACTGCATTATAATCATTGTGTTTAAAACACATTAACTCCAGAAACCTGATGGCAACTGTACACGAACTTATCCTGAAGTGACGTGGAAATGTTTTTAAACAAAAACGGAACATTTTAAACATTTTCACTCTTTTTTTTTGCACAAACCGTAAAGACCATCCATATCTGTCTAGTGTCTGAGTGCTGTGTCCAAAATTCAGGGGCTGCATCCTTTGAAGATCTGGTCATTGTAAGCCGGTGGCTGCAAAAACCACAAAGGCCCGGATGTGATCGGCTGTCTCCCCCTGATGGCATATAAACTTGTTTTCTTCAAAATGTTCTTGTTTTATTATCTTAATTTTATTCTCGCTCAATATTTAGCAAATGCTTATAATAACTTTTATGTTCATAGATATAAAAAATATTACTTAATAAAGTATATTGATAAAAAATACCACTTTATTTGTAAAACTTTCACAAACTTTAACATAAATACTTTTTGAACCATATTTAAATAATTTTATTTTGTAGAGCATTATAACAATTAAACCAAACATTAACATTAGATATAATCTGACTGTATTATATCTGTGTTTAACTTCCACTCATTGGCGAAAACCAGCAGTGTATGAAAACGATGGGCCCGGGAGACAGGCGTCCTCCCCCAGGACAGCGAACCTCGACCACACGGTCAGCTAACAGCTGGCGAGACGAGCGGACATCTCCCGTAAATCACTTTTGCAATTAAGCGATATCTTGGTAAACCGAACAGATATTTTAGTTTTACAAAGCTACATTCTCACCCAAAAACATTGTAAAAGTTAATTTTGTTTCATAAAAAACGTAATATGTCGAACTTTTTTTTACAGCTTTTCTCTCTCCTCTACCATTACTCTCTCCGTTTGAACTACGACCGGTACCACTACGACCCACAATGAATCATGGGATAGCATGGGCAAAGACAGATACACCGGACCCATCCTTAAAATCTGGGGAAAAAAGGAGGCATTTGTCAGCTGCATTTATAGGAGCCTTTGAATTTGCACAGCCTTCATTGCTTTGCTATGACGTAATCGGCCTAAAATGCGACCTTCGAAGGATGCAGACCCCTAAGCCCATTTTGGCATATTACCGTGTCAAAGTGTCTTCTTTACTGGTTCCAAAGTCTTAGCCTACAGCACCTTCTGCTGGTTGTCTTGGGTAACAGATTGCATATTTGCAACATAATTTGTCTTGGGCGGGCCCAGATACCTGAATGGGCAGGCATGGCCCCCCAGGCCAGGCAGACCTTTTACACAAACTTTACACAAACTTTGGCTTAGCCTTCGAGGCCGGACCCGCTCTTTGGCGCCAGGTCTGGTAGTAGGCCTTGTAATTGATGGAGCAGAGGCAGCGGATGCCGGTGGATTTAGTGCGCAGAGGTCGCCAACTTTCTGCTACAATCACTTGAGACATCCAACCTTCATGTGCTCTTTAGCTCAAGAACAGTGGCTAGAGAGCTTCATGGAATGGGTTTTCATGGCCGAGCAAGGACCTTAAGTCATTAGAACACCTTTGGGATGAATTAGAGCAGAGACTGAGGGGCCAGGCCTTCTTGTCCAACATCAGTCTACGACCTCATACATATGCTACTGGAAGAATTGTCAAAATTCCCATGAACCCGCTCCTAACCATTGTGGACAGTCTTCCCAGAAGAGTTGAAACTGTTATAGCTGCACAGGGTAGACCAACGTCATATTGAACACAATCAATTAAGAATGGGATGTCACTTAAGTTCATGCATGGGTTTTAGGTAAAGTTAGAATAGTGCAATCACAATGCTATTGCTGACGATGAAGCATAACCGCAAGACCTTCAAAGTACAGTACATACAGTTTACTCCACTGAGGAATCTGCTGAAAAGTTGGGTATTCCCAACTTACCTAGCATAAATGTAATACAGTTGTGAAAAGCAAGGGGGCAAAGGTCACTCCAGCAGCCTGTGGTGGATGTCAGAGGACATGCATGTTGTTCAAGTACAGAAAATCAATGAAACCCTTTTTCCGACCGTAGTTCTACAATAAACGCGTAACCGTAAACCATCTTCCAGAATTCAACTGAGTGAAGCCGGGATTGAAATAATAAAAATAATACAAAAAATACTGTAAAATCAAACATCTCCAGGAATTTAATTACTATCAAGCAGTTTTTTTACGTTCAGTAAGTTAATTTACTCCAATCCAGACAACCAAATGTGAGTCACTTACTGAGATCTTTGCTGCCTTGTGTCTGCTCCAGTTCTGACGTGGATGTTGAAGGTATGTAGGGCACCAATCTGAGTCCTCCAGAATCGCCTGGTTGGAGAGTCATCCTTTGAGGCATCTTCTGCTTCTCTTGTGCTTCTCTGTTTCACATCTGTTGTTCAAGTGTAGATTTTTAGTCTGGCGCAACATCTATTTTTTCTGCTGTTTTTCTCGAACAGTTGTCGGAATCTGTGATTGCATAATTTCTTGTCATTAAATCAGTTAGAACTGACAGCACTGAATAAATAAAGCAACACAGACAGATAATCTGGCCGTATTTAGTTTAAAGTAAGTTTCAAGTATTATGGAGAAGGCTCTCTTTAAACTAGTGTGTTTACATGAGTCGCGTTTCTACTGCAGAACCTTTTTGTTGGAACCAGGGTAGTTCACTGGGGTCATTCTTTAACCTCGTCATTTCCCCTGCAGAAACCGGTGCAAAATCAGAGTACCAGGGAGGAAATCCAACCCACAAAACGGTTCTGGTAGGGAGGTAGTACTATTTAATTGGACTGTGAATTATAGGTGGAGTTCTGTGATGTAAGGGTGCTAAACATTTCTCTCTGGCTAAATATTCATAGAATGTGTTTAAACTTCTATACTGTGTTCATTTTAAATGAACAGCAATTGATTTTTGCTGTTTGCAACTCAAGATTCAAACCACGTCATTAAAGCTGAGTTTTACAGTGCTTTACATCAATAGAATCAGTTTACCGATAGGGGCAATATTAATTAAATCAACAAAACAAAACGTGAAGGCAATGAGAGTAAATGCTCTCCTTAAAAGACATTAAGGAAAATAACCTGGGAATGTTTGAATACTTATCAGTATTTATGCTCACAGACATACATTAAAACAACAGCCCCCAGCATAGTGGATTATTAACAGATTTTATGTTTGAAAAAAAAAGCAGCTGCTCTGTGTGTCGATGAAAGCCGGTTATAAGATGTAATCACTGTGATAAAATACTGACTGTTTAGTAGCTTTAATACCTGAAACCGTGGCTTTTTCCTCTACTGAAAGTCTTTTTTTCTTTATTCCTATCTACGCTTGACAAGAAGTCCTAATGAGCGCATTTAAATTACACTTTTACACAAACACAAACAAACATGAAACTATCAGGTTTGATGCTTTGGTGATGACTGTTTTTAATCTTATTCTGGACTCTGATGTGAGAAGATTGCTAAAGATGGACACACTGGACCCATCCTTAAAATCTGCGGATAAAAGGAGGCATTTGTCGGTCGCAATTATAGGAGCCTTTTGAATATGCACAGCCTTTATTGCTTTGCTATGACCTAATCGGCCTAAAATGCGACCTTCGGAGGATGCAGACCCCTAACCCTAAGCCCATTTTGGCATATTACTGTGTCAAAGTGTCTTCTTTACCGCTTCCAAAGTCCCATTTAATCACCCCTCAGCTGGTTGTCTTGGGTAATACATTGAATATTTGCAACTTAATTTACACAGGGGTTGTGATCTGTCTTGGGCAGGCCCAGATACCTGAATGGGTGGGCATGCCCCCCCAGGCCAGGCAGGCCTTTTCCACAAACTTTGGAGTGGATTTTAAACTTGAAAACATGACCCATCATTTTTTGGGAGGGTTTTTGGTGATGACTTTTTTTTAAACTTATTCTGGGACTCTGATGGGGGAGCAGATTGAAAAAAGCGCAGCTCTTTTTGCTTTGCAGGAGAAAGTTTCTAAAGCATCAGAGACCCTATTTACAAAACCCCGGGCAAAATTTAATTCATAAATTTCTTCACACACTGCGTTTAGAGCTTTGGTTTAAATTGACTGAAACTCCGATCTTAGATCATAGTACATTTATTGTAATTTTTGTTTTTTGTTTTAACTGCAATAAACTATACATGCAATATTTTTACTAAGAACAATTGATTGTTGAAGAAATGGGATGTCTAAATCATATTAATCTAAAAAAATAAAAATAGTTTTGGTCAAATGCCTTAAAAAAGAAAGGAGTTCACATTTCTTGGGTTGAAATTTTGTGGCTGAACAACAAGAAGTGGATATGGTTCACTTTTTCTAAGAACACTGTATTTAGACAAGTTTATTGATTGGGTTTGTCCAAGCCTGCCATGTTGTGGCCCTATTTACTATGAAGGTAAAAGCAAAAAAATCAGGGTTAGGGTTAACCCTAAGCCTTAATAAAAGAAAAATACTGTGTGTTGTAGCCGAGATTTTCCATTTTAAAAAGAACTGGTAATTCCGTTGTGTGTATGCAGAACTTCAAGTTAATTGTCCTCAAGTAGAGAATTCAAAGGCCTGACCTGACTTAAATTTAAATAAAGATAGAACTACTGTATATGTATTCTCAACTTCTAATGTTCTGAACTCTGAATTATTCTAAAAAATTATGTATTTGCCAGCAAGAGCCTCAAAGTTTTTAAGTACAAACTTAACATTTATTTACAAACTGCTAAGTTACACATCATATGTAAAGATGCTATGCAGTAAATATGAAACAAATGTTTAGCATGAGGTAATGTGTGCCTAATTGGGTCTAATATTCTACAACATGCTTGGAATAATTCCTTATTGGTGTTATTTTAGAAAGTGATTTACTGGAGAATCTAAAACCTTTAAAAAGCTGCTGGACCTGATTGTTTTTCCCCAAACTTTCTTACCTGAACAATTTGTAAAATTAGTCTTTGTAAAGTGTTAGAATTGTCATTAAAAAGGTACAGCTTAAAAAGTCTGGGTCTTTCTCTGTCCTGTGGGTCCAAAACTAAAGCTAAATTCAGCTCCAGTTCTAATAGCTTCACACACTCAAAATATGATTTGTCTTTTTTCCATTCCTGGTAGCAACATATCCAAACCACAATGTCAAACTTTTAGTCCAACAAAAAACATGCTTGGTTTACCTAAAGAAGAGCAGAATTGTAATTCAACAAAATGTGCTGTTAATGTTTTCAACTATTTATACTAAAGATGTAACGTTAAAGCAAAATCAGCCAGAACCCAAAACACAGCCAAACAAGAGGGTGGTTCACCAAAGGTTTTTATTACCAAAAATAATAGGGTAGAAGGGGCTCCACAGAGTGTGGTCAAACTGGTAGGTTAGGAACAGGTTATCCCCGGGGGGTAGGAACCCAGCTGGGGAAAGGTGGGGGGAATGGACAACGGGAGGTCTTGGGGGGGCTCCGGGGAAAAACTGACAACAGGGACAAAAATCCACCAACCAGATGCTGAGTTGTGAAACGATCCAGGGTAATGCACGGGAGGGCCTCAGGCAATGAAAGTCCAGTAATCAGAGACAGAGTCAGAGACAGGCAGGTTTTCAGCAAACGGGAGGTCAGAACTCCTTTTCCAAAAACAGCAAAAGGACTTCCCCCCCCCCCGCCAAAATCTGTGGTTTAAAAAAAACAGGCAGGATCAGAAAAAACCAGAAAACTTTAAAAACATGAAACATGAAACAAGGGCTTGACCGCTGTGACTGGGGGAAAAACAATTTTTCCTCTCACTGAGCTGGTGACGAGCAGCTGTTTAAATAGAGAGCAGCCCCAGTGCAGGTGAAGGTAATAAGTAATCAGCACAGTCAAGGTAGAGCTGAAGGGCTGGAATCATGACAAAAGATCAACTGATTTGATATGTGAGCACAGGTTTAAGTTCCAGTTTCCACCAAGAAATTCATAGAAATCATATATTAATTTAATTTAAGGATTTTTTTTTTGAAAAAGACTGCAAGTCAGCTGTATTGTTGTTTCAAGGCAGAAAACTGTCTGTCTCCATTTTTAAACCAAAAATACCATATTCCGCAGTAACAGGCGTGACCTTTTTGACTATTATAAGTCAGGTACTTGACTATTGTTCTAACCATGGAAAAGAAAGAGCGTTCAATATAACAAAATTTTAAATATAATTCAGTGAACATTTCATGACAATATATTTTTCCTTTAAATTCAATAAACGTTTGAACTTGGAACCCAACTTTTGAGAGATTTCAGTGTAAATGGAGGGACATAAATAAAAACGCTGCATGAGCTTGGCATCACCTTAGGTTGTTAAATTGCTCTTTCAGATAAAATTAATTTTTTTCAGTGCAACTCTTTTATAAATGTTTGAAAGGCAATTTATAACTATCTCAAGTGAAACCGTTTTAACAAGCTGTCAGGAAACTTCCGTTTAGAGAACGGGTTAAAAAAATATAATGAATTACTGGTTTTAGGCAATCTGTTGGCAATGTAATAATAGGCATGTAGCATAAAATGACAACTAAGTTTTGTACTGCTGCAGGAAACAAGCTGAAACCTCTTTGAATGACTCTGAGTGGCTACAAATGAAATATGACTTTTAAAAATGCTGCTAACATACCTACTGAGGCAGATGTTTCACCAAGACTGGACGGACACCTGAGGTTCCTTTACTGGCCCTATTAGTTCTTCTCCAAAGCAAAGAATCTGATTATTAAAAAGAAAAACAAAGTTTTGGTTAAGGGATGTAAAATGTTAATCCGCCAGCAATCAGAAACGTAACAAACCAAGTATAAAATATGTCTTGTGCTGCCAAGCTAAGACTGTCATACACCTGATTATATTTAAATCTGTGGGTTAAAATGACAGTTCGGTACCACCAAGCAAACAGCCTCGGTCTCCCTGATTCATCGTCCATCCATCAGAAGTTTATTTTCCAGTTGTGAACAAAAAATGCCTCACCATCTTTATATGCGTCTCTCCCTGTTAGCTTCTTCAACGACGATGATTTCTCTGTTCATCAAATTCCACCAGCATCCATTTGTCGCGGTTCGGTCTTTAAAAAATCTTTAAAGCTGAACCGTGAAGCCAGCGGTCCAGCTGCTCCACATAGACCCTGAAGGACCAGCCGACGGCAAGCTAACCTCTACATCAACAGAAAGCAGCCATTACGGGAGCTGTCCTCCTTTAGGTTCTCAGACCTAAAATACACACCCACAGTCCCTTGCGCACATACCAGTAAGGGAGATTTTTGTTTTACTGCCACAAAACTTTATTAAATTGAAACATAAAATAAAACGATTAAATTTGGACATGAATAAAGTCATTACATTATAAAATGGGCTGTGGGCAGGCAGGATCTCCTCCAGTGGTCTGTAAGAAAGCAGATCTGTAGAAGCCTCAGACTGAAGGCACTCTGTTGTTGTACAACAGTCTGATGAAGAGGATGATCAGGGTTCTCCATAATGTTCTTCATTTTATGAAGCATCCTTCTTTGTACAATGATCTCCAGATGTTCCAGAGGAGAGGTATTTATACTCCTCCACCACCTCCACCTCTTCTCCCATGATGGAAATAGTGTCTGACCTATTCTTGTTTCTCTTCAAATCTACAATCATCTCATTTGTTTTATTCATGTTCTAGATGAGAGGATGGTTTCCACACCATGCCACAAAGTGGCTCACCAGCTCCCTGTAGTCAGCTGCTTGTCCATCTCTGATCCACCCACGACTGCAGAATCATCCGAGTACTTCTGCAGATGACAGGAGTCTGAGGTGTGCAGAGTGAAGAGGAATGATGAGAGTACAGTCCCCTGTGGTGCTCCTGTGCTGCTGACTACGTGGTTAGACTCACAACCCTTCAGTCTCACAAACTGTGGTCTGTTTGTCAGGTAGTCTTTGACCCAGGAGATTGTTGAGGCCTCCACCTGAGTCTTCTGGAGTTTCTGACAAAGTAAATCAGGTTGAATTGTGTTAAATGTTTTGGAGAAATCAACGAACATGATCCTCAAAGTGCTGCTGGCTTTGTCCAGATGACAGTGGGTTTGTTGAAGCAGGTGTATGATGGCATCTTCAACTCCAACTCCACAGCGTTAAGCAAACTGAGGGGGGTTTTGATAGTTTACAGTTTGCTTACTCAGGTGGGCCAAAAGGAGTCTCTCTAGGACCTTAATGATAGGATGTCAGGGCAACAGGTCTATAGTCTTTGAGGACTGATGGGTGAGTTTTCTTTGCTACCAGAACAAGACAGGAGGTCTTCCACAACACTGGAACCTTCTTCTGGGCCAGGCTAAGGTTGAGGTGCTGCAGAATCCCACAAAGTTGCTCTGCACAGGCCTTCAGGAATTAAGGGCTGACATGACCTGGACCTGCAGCTTTGTTCCGGTTCAGTCTTTCCAGTTGTCTCTTCAACTGACTTCTTGAGACACACAGGTGGAAGGGGGAGGCCGATGGAGCATCTGCACCTTCTGATTTGGTTGAAGGCAAACATGTAGAAGCAGAAGGGTCCATGGCTGATGTGGAAGAAAAGACATTTGAGGTGTTACTGGACAGCTGTGTGTCCTGTGGGTCAAAGGAGGGTGGGATGTCTGTTTGGCTGTGAGCAGGAGAGGAGGATGTTGAGCTTGTTTCTGAACTAAACCAATTGAAGAGTGTTTAGTTCTGTCCATACATCCATCGGTCCGATCGTTCTTCTGCTTGAAGCCTGTGATCGTTTTCATCCCTGACCACACATCTCTGATAAAAGTAAAAAAAGCTAAACACATAAGTTTGTGTATTGCATCCAAATAAGCTTATTTAACTTGCTTATTCATAATATAAGTTTATTTAAGACCTATTTTACATTTTATTAATTAGCAGAACAAACGTGAATATTACAACATCAGCAACTTCTAGACACACACTGACATATTTTTTTTTTTCTTGCAGAAATTATCCTGCTTTCAGCTGACACTGGTATCACAAAACAAGTTAATCAGAGTCCTCAGATACTGAAACTCACTTTCTTGTTTAGACACTCTCAGGTGATTTCTTTTTCCTAGATGCATGGTGCCTAACATTTTACTATACATTGCTACATATTTTCCCATATTTAATTACTTCTGTCTTGTTGCTGCATTGAATGTGAGAAAAATATGAGCAATAGAGACCTTCTGTTTAACGTTTCCCACTTCAATCCATCCAAGTGTCCGTCCATTTTGTAGATAGTTAGTTAAATGATTTTAAAGCTAACCCAACCAGGAGACATAATTGTAAGCAGAGACTGTTGATTCGGTAGGATACAAAACATAATTTGGACAATCTGCTCTCATTTGCAGGACCTCAGATTTGGAATAGTAATAAAATAACTGACTAAGGTGAAAACATAGCTTCAACAGAGAGAAATCTCTGAATATTAAAGCCCACAAGTTGGCACAGCTTACTTTGCTTAGCACTTCTATATACCATTTTCTCCTATAATGATTTTAATGCAATTGTGTGTGTGTGTGTGTGTGTGTGTGTGTGTGTGTGTGTGTGTTGTGAGTGTTTCCTTCAGGCTCATTTTATTGCAAGTCTATAAAAGGTTTGCCTGTATCTGTAGTTTTAAAGATGAACTTTTTAAAAGCCTAACCAGGGGCAGGAAATTATTCTTTGGCTAGGAAGGGCCTTTGGACAGGACGGTTACTTTTAAAAAAAATGAATGTAACATTCTTTTATGTCTTCTAAATGCATTAATGCATCAATTATCTTTCACTTATCACGGAAATTCAGAAAATTCTCTCTCCAGCCAGTTCCCAGACAGTTGAGTTACATGTCAGGGTCGTTTGATCACTGCACAGCAGTTTTATGTACGCGTTATATGTCTTGTAGTTGCTTAAAAAACCATCCTCAAACTGGGGTGAGTTGTGCTTTTTTCGTTCTTTACTTCTGTTTATGTGGCCTAGTTTAGTTGCAAGTTTTCTTTTCTTTGAGATTAGGTTAAAGTTTGATTTTGGCCAAGGCTCTGCCTGAGAGAAAATGCAGGTCTCTATTTGGATAAAAACTGGCATAAAATAAGTAATTCACCAATTTTCCATCTCAGTCTTTATCTTTTTTTCCTACATACTGTTCTGCTTGCATGAATCCTCCAGAACCTTCAGGTGATCTGGACACTGGTTATTAGCTATTTCTAAAGTACCTACTAAAGCATACAGTGATTCTCAGAGGAGTCTATTCTCAGTATGGGCTGTTTTTGTGGGCTTTTGACTGAACACCCCAAAGACCTGACATTTACATTCAAGTAAATTAAAAACATGATTTTTAATTTGTATTTATCTAAATTCTTTTAATCTATGATCTTAATCAGCTTTTAGTGTTCAGATCTGAGCTTAACAGCAAATTTAGGCTATTTGTCTTATTCAAAATGAATATTGCTTACTTTTACTAATTTGCAAACAACAGACTGATTATAGTGTACCTACAGAAACACTTTTACTAAGAAGGTCTTATTTTGGTCACACACGGAAACTTGTGTTCACTAGAAAACACTGATAATTAAAAACATGTTTATTTTTTTTTCCAAAAAGCCATGTCTACAGGACTCCCTGTTTGTTGTCATTATGTACAAAATGTTAACTGGACAGATGCATCTGCACAAATCAACTAAAACCAAAGAGGAATCAGAATCTGACATGCACTTTTATTGTTTCTACATAAAAATGTTAAGAATATTAAAAACCAAATAAATATGAATTAAAATAGAAGTTCAGTTGAGAACAGGAGCTGACAGTTTTGTCAGCAAAACAGATCGATTGGTTACTTGTGTCAAATTCATTTTGTAGGAAGTAATATGTCAGACAGTGACACAAATGCCCCACTAGAGGCAGATGTTACTCTATTTATTGCCCAGAGAAGATGAATACCTCCACATTAGTTCTGAAATAGACTGTCAGGACGCATGTTTGTTTTCTTCAAAATCTACTTTTCAACTGTATATAAACTATTATTATGAAACACACTGAAAATAATACAGAGAGAACTGAAATGAATGATTCTTCACCTGTTGATACTGGTTCTAGCACATTTAAAACTTCTGTTGGGTGTGATTACTTCTTTCTGAATGTACAAGTGTTGGGCAACACAGGCTAGTTTATACATTTACACGGGATTCTTACAATTTTTTTACTTCAAAGTTGCACTCTTTTCCAGACTCAAATTTACAGATAATTCCTGACCTAAAAATCTCTTTATTAACTAACAAAATAATCAAAGACCCAGCACAGGACCTGAAAGCTGCATTGATCTCCAGCTGATCATCTGCTGTATGCCATGTTTTTACCTGATCCCTCCAAACATTTTACCTGCAGTAGGTCCCTCTCTTAAACAGTATGTAGGAAAGTATTGCAATGCAAACACAAAAGTGCAATGGTCCATTTATATCATTAAAGGTGTCTGGATGACATAGGATTAATGGTGGCCATCCATCTTTATTCTCCCGCTAAATTAACTTATATAATATGTAAAGTTATCTAAAAGTTATTTTTCTTTATGTCTTTGCAGGTTTTAAAGGCCTGTACTACTGGATGTAATTTCTCTAATTAACGTTTGCCACCACAGTATGTTGAAAATTAAAATCATGTACTTTCATGCTATTAGTTCAGTTCGCATGTATAACCATAAAACTGGGACATGTATTGTGAGCCTGAGAGGGAGAAGTCAGAGGTCACAGCAAAAGTCAGGCTGGAACAAGGGTTAAACAGGGGTTAGGAGGTTCTCAGCAGCTGCAAGTAGTAAATGCTGGTTGTATGGGCAGTAAAGCAATAAATGCCAACTTTTGGGCATGGTATAGCTAATAAATTACCCACAAGGGGGGCTTGGCTAATTTACATCGCCAGACTGCATAATGGGGAGGCTCAGTCTTTGATGTAGATGGTATAAAATGTACTGGCATCTATGATGAGGCAGATCACTCGGTGACCAGCCGTAGATTTGCTGCTGATCGAGTCTTCTCCCAAAGGCCTTTGGTAAATCTTTATTTCTTTCTCTGTATCATTCTTTTTTTTATGGAATATGTTTAGGGAATTATTGGACTTATCATTTACCAAATTAAACTTGTGTTAATCTTAATTTCCTGCTCTTCATCTGTTCTTTCTCACGACATCCGGACTGGGGTGTTGAGGGTGTCTTTTTATATATGGTGGAATTATTGTACCTCAACAAGTACCAGGCTGATTCCAGATCAACAAACTAGATCCCAGGGCTGTCTGAGCATTGGTCCCAGAAAACAAAACCAACTGTCTCAAATAATAGAGGGAGGTTCTGTGATACCAAACATCATGCATGTGACCTATCTTTGATTTAGCTTATTCTCAATTATCTTTCTGATGGATCAGGCCCAGTTCATTCTTCAGCAGTTCAACGTCTTCCTGTGATTCAGGTATTATGGATATTCAAGAGATTTATCTTTTATGGTAAATTCAAAATTATTATTTTGGAAAAGGAGAATGATTCTTTATTCTAATGTGCAATACATTAAATCCTTTGTTTTACACGAAATATATCTTTTTTGTAAAAAATAAAAAATAAAAAAAAGACGCAAAATATTTACATGAATTCACAAAATTGTTGACCAATGTTCAAAACCTGAAAGACCCCACAAGTGACGATAACAAATCCCAGGTATAACAGGTTTGGTCTTACAGTGTGTAGTGTCCAGCAACGGCAAGCACAACACAACCACACACGAACAAATTTTACTCACAAACATTCAGATGTCAGACGGGAAATCTCGCAAACCCTCTCGAGACCAAAGGTGAATTCAGAGTAATTCCCTTCCGTGTTTCTAACACCTCGATTTCTGATTGCCTACACGTCACATTGAACAGGCTGCGTGCTCGTTTATCTTCGGGTAACACTCCACACGGTAGGATATGGGGCCAAGACAATCCAACATGTTTAATTTCTGCTATTTAAGGTCAGAGCAGTCCTGGTTTCCTTCCGAGCAGACTAGATCACTCTTAACACAGCAGGAATATCTCATAAGATTATTTTAAGAGCCATCACGATAATCGGGGCATATCAAAAGGGGAAGATCAAGTCAAAAATCTGCATAAAATCCTGCCTTGTGAACCAGGCATCAGACCAGTGCTCTTGCTGCTTGATAAGAGGAACATCTAAAGGAAGATACACTCTCCGGCCACTTTATTAGGTACACCTGTCCAACTGCTCGTTAATGCAAATTTCTAATCAGCCAATCACATGGCAGCAACTCAATGCATTTAGGCATGTAGACATGGTGAGGACGATCTGCTGCAGTTCAAACCGAGCATCAGAATGGGGAAGAAAGGTGATTTAAGTTACTTTGAACGTGGCATGGTTGTTGGCTACAGCAGCAGAAAACCACCCTGGGTGCCACTCCTGTCAGCTAACAACAGGAAACTGAAGCTACAATTCACACAGACTCACCAAAATTGGACAACAGAAGATTGGAAAAACGTTGCCTGGTCTGATGAGTCTCAATTTCTGCTGCGACATTTTGATGTTAGGGTCAGAATTTGGCGTCATCAACATGAAAGCATGGATCCATCCTGCCTTGTATCAACGGTTCAGGCTGCTGCTGGTGGTGTAATGGTGTGGGGGATATTTTCTTGGCACACTTTGGGCCCCTCAGTACCAATTGAGCATGATGTCAACGCCACAGCCTACCTGAGTATTGTTGCTGACCATGTCCATCCCTTTATGACCACAGTGTACCCATCTTTTGATGGTTACTTCCGGCAGGATAACGTGCCATGTCATAAAGCATGAAACATCTCAGACTGGTTTCTTGAACATGACAATGAGTTCACTGGACTCAAATGGCCTCCAGAGTCACCAGATCTCAATCCAATAGAGCACCTTTGGGATGTAGTGGAACGGAAGATTCGCATCATGGATGTGCAGCCGACAAATCTGCAGCATCTGTGTGATGCTATCATGTCAATATGGACCAAACCCTCTGAGGAATGTTTCCAGTACCTTGTTGAATCTATGCCACTGTTGTAGAAAAATTCACATCCAGAGACTGATGATTGTCACTCAGAATCAGCTTTATTTTAATCTTGCAAGAGAGAAGGATTTTACAGCATTGGAGATGTGCTCAGTAGTGCTGCCAAATCATTCTGACTAGACAAAGTAAAAGTTCTCCTATAAGCTATGACAGTTCTCAAGGTGACTCTCATGAGACCTGTTGTCCTAGATATAACCTTAACAGTGTGGCATACATATTATCTCACACAGCTGCAAGCAGAAGGCTGAGAAACCATTACTCTAAGACTAAACAGAGAAGAACAGAACAACACTGGGGGGTTCTAATACTTTTGTCAGTTCCTGTAGAGTAGCAAGAAGCAAATCAAGTAAGGCACTAAAATTTCCATAACAATGGCAACCCCCAGGACATCAATGGCATTCCTGTACTCCACATTTGAATAATTATCTCAGTCCTCATGTTTCAGACGTAGGTTTGGAACAGGGAGCTTGTTATGGATTTTTAAATGTCAGACGCAGTTTTTTCACGTGTCAGGATTCAGCTTATTTCAGCACCAGTAGGACGATATTCCTTGCAAAAATCAGAGAAATTGGTGGAAAAAACTTCACCTGACTGAGATAGGCCAGGGAGAAGTTTTGCGCACCTCTCGATGTCATGAGAAGTGCAGGACCGGTAAACCAGGTTAGGTCCATTTGGACCCATTACTTCCACCATAGGTGCAGTGAGAGTGTGTCCCTGAGCCTTCAGTCTGGTATGAGAAGACGGAGGGCTGGAGCTCGGACCTGGCAGTGAATCAGGAGGATCTGAGGAGTTGTGCATCTGTGCAGATGTGGTGTTAGAGCTGTCTTCCACCTTCAGTGACTGCTGTTGCTGCGAGGCTGCAGATGTGGCTGATTCTGCAGCTGGAGGTCTGGAGGTCGCTGGTGCAGAGGAGGAGCTGTCAGGCTGCTGTTCGTTTCTGATGGGTCGGTAAACATATGAGTCCAGATCGTGGTCCACCACAGCCCCCAGAGTCGTCAAAGCTCGTAGATCAGGGTATAGAGAGTGAGAAACAAGAGAAGAATTAACAGAAGTGTCAGACTTTACAGCTGGATTATAAGGGGTGGGGTTATTTTGTGTATGTTTGCATCAGTATTAGGACCAAAGTTGGTAAGAACAGGTACAGAGATAGAGCTTTTATTTTGTCACCCACCCATGTCTTTACTGTCATCCTGATTCCCTGGCATCAATTTAGAGGTTTTTTTCTTTTGGCGTCGCTCAGCTTCATCTTTCCAACATTTTAAGCATGCTTTATATTTATTCATATCCTGGTGATCTTTTTGATCTATTTTCTTTTGTCCCTCTAATTTTTCCTCCTTTTCTTTTATAGCTTCTTCAACCCTCTGTAGAACTGTAAGATTGTATGAACCTCCTGCAGGAAAGTTAAATTCTTTAACCCATTTGTTTATGCACTCAGTGCTTTGTGGACCATATTTTTTTTGACCATGAAATCAAACGTTTCTCCCTGGGGAGGAGGTAATCCCTTAGAACTGAACTGCTGTCCCAAACTTGACAGCCCTGCCACACCCTTTACTTACTGGTAAATGGGGGAATATTCCTTTAAAACCTGCAGACGTCTCCCCAAGAGTTTAGAGCGTTCTGGCTCCCTAATCGCCTTCCCCCTAACTTACTGGTTAGGGGAGCCTCATTCAACCATACAGGGAGGGGTCTCTACTGGTGAATTACTGTTCAACCATGCGCAGCGTGGCATCAACCGCGACAGCGAGGTCCGTACACCTCGCTCCTGGTCCAAGGCGGAAAAAATCCCAGATCCCCTTTGTCCCCAGTAGAAAACTGTTAGTTTTAACCTTTTAGTTAAAATTTAAGAAGTCCTTACAATTATTAAGCCTTTTATGATTTTCTCTATTTTTGCAATTTAATTTATAGGCCTTTGGTTATAATTTGTTTTGTTTTCTTTAATATAACCTAATATAATCTAATGATAATAATTAATTGTGCTGATTCAAGATCTCACTGACTGAGAAACCATTACTCTAAGACTAAACAGAGAAGAATAGAACAACACTGAGGGGTTCTAATACTTTTGTCAGTTCCTGTAGAGTACCAAGAAGCAAATCAAGCAAGGCACTAAAATTTCCATAACAGCCACAAAGGATTAAGGCAGTTCTGAAGGCAAAAGGGGGTCCAACCCAGTACTAGCAAGGTGTAAAGTGGCCGGTGAGTGTACTACTTCATCAAAATCCTCTGGACACAACAAACACAATCACAGTTCATTATATACTTATAGGGAATTAAATAAATTACTTCAATTAAAGAAATTTTACATCACAAATATGTTTGGACAACCTTTTAGAGTGAAAAGAAAACTAAGGAAAAGGCACAGTATACATGTTTTACTTGTTATTCACAAAGAGCACATCACTTTCCAGAGGAGAGGAAAAATAAGATCTGTCACACTTCACAACTTTTTTTTTTGGTTTTAACAAATTTATATTTTGGCTGGACATCAGGAGGCTTTTACATTGTTTTACATGACTGAAATAATAATATCCACACAGAACATCAGCGAAAACAAAGTGTTTTGGGGGCACACTGAAGTTTTTAGAACAACCTTTACAAGTCTGGTCAGTTTCTGCATGCTTCATTTGCAAAACACACCTGCTATGTATATCTTTAGGTTGACATGAGAAGCCCATCATCTTGTTCTAGGCTGAAATGCAAACATAATTGACCGTCTGTGCTTTTTCTCTCCCAGCTAGAATTTGGACCTCTATTATGTCTCACTTTGTCTTTGCTCAAACTGCTTCACTTTGTGACTTTTCAAGTGAGATGTTAGCTTATATTTTTGGCTAAAACCTTTGCGGCAAAAGCCACAGCTAAACGGTTTTTGTCCAGTGTGGACTGGCATGTGTTTTGAAAGAGAACCCTGTGACCGAAATGCTTTACCACAAACAAGGCAGACGAACGGTCGATCTTCTGTATGGATTCTCATGTGGACCTTACGTTGGGAGGTTTGGCGGAATCTTTTCCCACAGACGTCACACTCAAACGGTCTCTCTCCTGTGTGAACTCTCATATGGATTTTAAGCTCAACTGGCCTGCGAAATGTTTTATCACAAACATCGCAGCTGAAAGGTTTTTTAACCATGTGAACCACCATATGATTGAAAAGAGTCCCTTTTGAACTAAAACTTTTTCCACAGTCCTCACAAACAAATGGTTTCTCGCCAGTGTGAATTCTCATGTGTATCTTAAGGTTGTCCCTTTTGTTAAATTTTTTTGTACACACGCTACACTCATGAAATTTCTCTTGTGTGTGGACTCTCATGTGGTTCTCCTGCTTCTCTTTTGTGCAAAATCTTTTCCCACAAACATCACACTGAAAGGCTTTTTCAACTCTGTGGACCTGCATGTGCATTTTGAGGCCTGAACGTTTGACACATTTTTTGGGGCATGTGCCACAGCCAAAAGGTGTCTCTCTACTGTGCGCTTTTACATGTGCATTATGTTCTTCCTTCCTACGGAAACTTTTCCCGCAGACATTACAGCAAAAAGGTTTCTCATGAATGTGCACAACCATGTGCGATTTTAGACATGACTTAAAATGAAACCTTTTCCCACAGTCCCCACAGCTGAATTGTTTCTCTTCAGAGTGAACTCTCATATGTCTCCTAAGACTTGAGAGTCGAGGATAACTTTTATCACAAACATCACAGCGAAAGGGTTTTTCATCTGCATGGACAAGAACATGTGACTTCAGATTTGCTTTCAGTTTAAATATCTGTCCGCAATCCTCACAGCTGAACTGTTCCTCTCCTATGTGAAGCTTCATGTGGGTCTTCAGATGCCTATGTTTTCTAAACCTTTCACCACAGTGCTTACAGGTGAATGGGTTCTCCCCAGCATGGACCAGCAAGTGTCTTGTGAGGCTCCGCTTGTAGCTAAACTGCTTAGCACACTCAGAGCAGCTGAAGGATGTTTTCGGCTTCTCTCCTGTGTGGACTTCCATGTGTGTTTTAAGGTGCAGCTTACAATGAAAACTTTTCCCACAGACTGTACAGCTGGATGGCTTTTCTCCCACATGCACTCTCATGTGTAGCTTAACTTCTCCCTTCCTGCGGAAATTTGTACCACAAACATTACAGCAAAAAGGTTTCTCATCTGTGTGGATGACCAGGTGCGACTTAAGATGCGACTTAAAACTAAAGCTTTTTCCACATTTATCACAACTAAACCCCTTTTGTCCAGAGTGGATTTGAGCGTGTCTCTTAAGAGTTGAGGTATTCTGAAATGTTTTTCCACAGTACTCACAACAAAACCGTTTCTCACTTTTGTGGATGTTCACATGCATCTTAAGTTGCATATATTGGCTAAATGTTTCACCACAGTTTTTACAGAGAAACGGCTTCACTTCAGAGTGAACGTGCAAGTGCTTCATGAGGGACCACTTCCGGCAGTACAGTTTCCCACACTCAGAGCAGCTGTAGGATGTTGTAGCAGCGTCACGGCTTTCATGATCTTTCAAACGTGGTTCAGGTGCGTTGGTCTGCTTCAGACAGCCAGCACCATCCTCGGCTTCAGTTCCCGTATCAGCAGATTTTTGCCAGCAATCATTACCACTGTTATCTGTATCTGAAGAGTCTGAATCTGCTCCTCTACAATTCTCTCCATCAGTCTCTATCTTCATCTGATCAGCTGAGCTGCTGGTTGAGGGCTCCGTCTCTCGATCATCTTCGGTTTTGATTGGATGAAGCAGCGATGGCTGATGTAACTCGTCATCCTCTTCAGTCTTCACATTTTCAGCAGAGAGCGAAATTCTGATTTCCCTCTCTTCAACCTTAATCTCCATTCTCTTGGGGTGCAGCTCACTGAAGCTCTGAGAACCTTCTTTTTCACCAAGCTGCACTGAAACACAAGAGTATTTTAGACAACAGCATTTAAAAGGAAACGCTTTTCTACAGTTGCTGTGAGATGTTTACACAGGGCACCAATTACTTTTGTTGGGGCCCCAGCCATGATTTAAACATTGATGAACATTGACACTGAACTGTACACAAAGGCCTGTATGAACCTCTGGGACCCAGTGTGCATGAATGTCTCCTTGCTGGCAAGCAGGCATAATTATTCAACTTAAATCCAAAAGTGACTACGATCACGCCAAACGTATGCAAAAAAGTTAAGTAATGATTTTGCTGTTCGATTACCCAGCATTCATTCATACAAAGGGAATAAGAATGTGCCTTTTCTTCTGAGGCCTCCAGAGGCAGCCCTAATTAAAGCAAATTTTCCCCCGAGGCCAGAGAACAAGGCATCAAGACCGCAGCATTGCACGCCTTGCTGCGAGCATGTCCATCACACGTCAGCCACTGAAGGAGCCAAACATGCCTTTGTTGTATAGTTCAGTCCATATGTGGATCACCGGAAAGCTTCACTTCCCTCAAGTCGTTGCCCGGAAAACTTTTGTTGTGTAGTGTTTGACCAGAGAAGTTGAGTTTAGAATGAAATAATCTAAATAACATAATTTAATGATGTTTGTTTTTGTTTGTGTTGAGAAAACTCAGCTAAGTGCTAGTAAAACAGCTGCTCAGCTAATGATGTGTTGTTTTTTTAAAGTTAAGACAAACTTTATTTAAAAGGTGATTTTTAAACAGATCAGCCATAAGGTGCTGTCAACGCATATGCATTTTGATCCTTTTATTGATGGTATTTTAAAAAGGTACACGTTTGTTTTTAAAGGAGTGGTAACAAGCTATAAGCTCCCCTTTTTGTTAGCTGGAACCGCTAATGGCTAAGGCTAAACATGTGACTCGGCGCCATCTTATGAATCTATTAAATATAATTTATCTATAGAGGTTGTTAGTTTCCAATTTAGGAAAACTAATTTTTCCTTAAATATTATTTTACTAAATAAAGGCAGCTCATTAAAACCCAGTCAGACTAATTTATCCAGAAAGCTTTAGTTCTTATTCAAAATAATATTTCCTTGAATATTTTAAGATTTCCTTAATTATACTTCCTTAAATATTACTGTACTAAATAAAGGAAGCTAATTAAACACCATTAAGAATTAGTCATCCAGAAGGTTGGTTTCATTCAGCAAATAATTCTTTGAAATATTATTTTATTAAAATAATGTTTTATCTGATCTTGCATTGTGAATAGTTGTTTGAAGGTATACCAATTATTGTCTAAGTTAGTTCCAAGACTAACTTAATTTCCAGATTCCTCAAGATAATCCTCGGTTCTCAGACATAAATAACATTGAATGGTAATGTTGCATCACTTTATTGGCCATGGTTTGCAACCATCCTGGATTTACTTGTTCATATCATATACAGTTGGTCTTCCTTATTCTTTCATTCTGCTTAGTAGTTTAGTTAGATTGTTCTAGTATAGTAAAGAGTTTGTTGATTTAAATATGTTTGACTCTGAGTTGACTTATTTCTGTTCACAACATCTTGTATTATAAGAAATTTATTCCATGTACATGCAGAGTTTTGCTGTTCAGTAATGCCAGAGCTTGGCTCACCCTTTTCACTACTGTCCTAATACCATCGCCTTTTTGGGCTGGTATTCACAGGACAACAGTTAACGGACCAAATTATTATTTATAAAATATTTAAATATTAATTATAAATATGAAATAATATATTCATAATAATAACCAAAACACTTTATAAGTCCAACATTAGGAAGAGTTCAGCACACCGAAGAAAGGCTGAACTGATTACAGCAAAGTAGGTCTGTTTTATCCTTTTTTTTTTTATGTCCACCGTCTCTCTCATGGAACATGCAGGATATTGAAATATGTGCTGCCTGTTGGAAAACTATGAAGAACAAAAGGCTGTATTTACCATCTGGAATACTCACAAGACCACAAAGAGTTTGAGATTAAGAATTTAAGCTCCATAAAGATTATGCCTTTAACTGAGCAATTCTTCTGCGCAGTATTCATTATAATGCCATAAAATCATTGGTATACTCCCGAACAGGATTACTTCATCCTCAGAAAGTGAGACAACATTGGAAGTAATTGTAGAAACAGATCTGTGTTTGGACTGTTTTTATCCTGTGGAGCTTCCTGAGTTATCAAAAATATTAGCTTCATCTAAACCTTCAACTTGTATGTTAAACCCAATTCCAACCAAATTATTTAAGGAAATGTTGCCTTTGATTACCAGCCCCATTTTTACATATGATTAATCTATCCTTAGTAAAGTGATATGTATCACAGTCTTTTAAGGTAGCTGTAATTAAACCTTTACCCAAGAAACCTTCGCTTGATCAGGACGATTTAATAAATTACAGACCTATATCCAATCTTCCGTTTTTATTTAAAATCCTTGAGAAAATAGTTGCTAATCAAGTGTGTGAGAAAGTGTTGTGAATTGGCGCTATATAAAAAAAACTGAATTGAATTATTCATCCATAATTAGACACACAGTATTTTGCAAATTTGCAATGTATTACATTACCCCCAAAAATATTTGTACCCCTGGTAAACATTTATAGAAAGCCTTAATCTAAATGCATATTTTATTGCAGTATAATTTATAATCAAAAGCCAAACTTTATTTATTCAGTTAGAGGGAAATCAGAATTTTGAAACAGACGCCTCTTTACGGTATGTTTTTACAGAAATTGAGCATTTTAAAAATGTGCATATGACCCTGTTGACTTAAACCTCCTGTTTCTTTAGAGTATAAATCTAACTTGACATAGAGCCCGATTTCCTTTATCTAGTGGCAACAAGCCTGAACCCATGTTTATCTTTCTCCATGAACAGTGAGCAGGATGGTGAGGGAGGTAAAAACATCTCCAAAGCTCACTGTTAAGAGAAGTCTTGCAAAGACCAACATCATAGGGGTCAACTATTAGATGTCTGCACACACTCTTGTTTGGGATAGATGGTAGCAAAGAGCCTTTTCTGTCCTACCATCACAAATGTAAACGTGGATTTTGCTAAACTCTGCTGGGGCTTTGACTGGACCTGTGTGCTTTGGTCAGGTGAGACTAAGATTGAGGTTTTGTTTTAGCAACAAACACTTAGATGGGTCTGGTGTGAAACAAAAGTCGAATATGTGGAAAAGCACCAATTACGCATGGTGGTGGATCTGTGATGCTGTGGACCTGTGTCTTTTCCAAAGGTCCTGGGAACCTTGTTAAAGTGCATGTTATCAACACAAAAGTAGTTGGCCAGAACCAAATAAACCATCTTCCATGGACATCTCAGTTCTTTGAACTAATCCTATAAAAAAAAAACCTGCTGGTTGAGCTGAAGCGAAGTTAATTTAGGAAAGGACCAGGACGGGACAGTGTAGAACAGCTTTGGCTTTTATTTCCCCAGTTAATAAATATACACACATTTTAGAGAGAGAAAAGGAAATCTTAACCACCTTGTATTTTCAAAAATGCTCTATCACATTTCTTCACATCAAACCAATGGTCAAGCATTACTTTGACTAAATGCTAACTTGTCAATTAACTTGATTTAATAGATCATGTAATGTTTCACCAGTCCAAAATTAGGTAACCTTGGCCCACAAATTACAACTTCAAACCTAAAAAACCCAAGTTTACAAGATTTCACCACTTCTTGAATGAATTTCAACAGCTGCAGCAAAGTTTTTTTTTTATATAGGCCAAAAAAGTGTTTTATTCTGTCAAAGCTGCACCACCAGAAGAGACTCGTAGAAACTGCTTGAACTGTTTTTTTTTTCTTAAACCAACAGAAGCAGGATCCTTTAATCAGTCTGTGTAGATAATAAAGTAAGATTCTGATGACCTGTCTCTGTCACTTGATGTAGGGTCCATGAGCAGTTTGCTTTTTAAAATCTATTCAATAATCTTTATCTATTGTCATTTTCTGTTGTACAGTTTGACTGTGGAGTCCTGGGCCCCATCGTCTTGTTTGAAAGCAAAAACACAAAAATACAAGTTTCTAGAAACTAGGGTGTCTTGACACAACTTCATTCACAGGGACACTAGGCTGGAGAGGATGGAGAGGATTAACATACCGTTGCTATGATGCGTAGGAAAGACAAGCTGCGTAGATAAGTCAGTTACCTGTCTATTGTTTAAGTTGTGACATAACGTGCTTAACTTTAAACTCTGCAAGTGGAAGTTTATGCTTGAATCTCTGATTGCCTAGTGAAGGGGATATAGCTTTTCCTAATGATATACCTTTATAAATCATATACCTTGTTATGTAAATCCAGCTGCTCTGTGAAGTCCTCAAAGGTTTGTTATAGAACAATATGAATAAAGAGCATCATGAAGACCACAGCTCAGGAGGAAAAATCTGCAAGGACAACCATTAGTTGGACTCCACAAATCCGGTCATTATAAAACAGTGGCAAGAAGAAAGTCACTCTAAAAAGAAATCTATGAGAAGTCCAGCTTTCTATGTGCCACAAGCCTTGTTAGAAAAGAGCAAACACGTAGAAGGTGATCTGTTCAGATGAGACCAACACTTTGTGTAGAAGGAAACTAACACTGCACATCATCCTGAAAATGATATCTCCACATTGAACCTGGTGGTGCCAGCATCATGCGCTGGGGATGTGTTCTTAAGCTGAGACAGGGAAGCTGGTCAGAGCTGATGGACAGATGGATGGAGTTAAAT
This sequence comes from Crenichthys baileyi, assembly GCA_036173005.1. Classification (NCBI taxonomy): domain Eukaryota; kingdom Metazoa; phylum Chordata; class Actinopteri; order Cyprinodontiformes; family Goodeidae; genus Crenichthys; species Crenichthys baileyi. The sequence continues at coordinate 820,344 of JAHHUM010002040.1, forward strand.
AGGGGTTGATCCTGATGAAAACCTGTTGAAGGCTGAAAAAGATTTGAGACCAGCGGAGGAGGTTCACCTTACAGCAGGACAACAACCCTAAACACACAGCCAGAGCTACAATGGAATCACTGAGATCAAAGCTTGTTCATGTAGGATGGTCCAGTTAAAGTCTGGAGCTCAATCCAACTGAGAGTCTGTGGTAAGAATTGAAAAAATATGCTCACAGATACTCTAAACCCACTCTCACTGTGCTTGAGCACTTTTGCAAAGTAGGACAGGCAAGACTTTCAGTCTCTAAATGTGCAAAGCTGGTAGAGACAAACTCCAAAAGACTTCTAGCTGTGACTATGGCTGTAGCGAAAAGTGGTTCTATAAAGCATTGTGCAGGAGGGTTAAAAGCATATGCACGTCACAGTTTTATTATTTATTTTGTTAAAACCAAGTATTAGTTTCCTTTCATGTCATAATTAAACACTACTTTGTGCTGGTCTATCGTATAAAGTATCAGTAAAATACACTGACGTTTTTTGGTGATAATGCAACACAAAGTGAAAACAGTTCAAAGGGTTTCAATACTTTCACACAATCATGGTAGTTTAGATGCCGAGAATGTTTCTACTTACTGAGATCTTTGCTGAGTTGTTTTCTGCTCCAGTTCTGATGCTGCAGGTATTGGGAGGACCACACTGAGTGCTCTGTGGCCATCTGCTTGGAGGCTTTTATTTTCTGACATCCTCTCTTTGCTTCCAATTTTCCTTTTTACACTCAGCGTTTAAAGCTCATGAATGAATCTGCAGTTTTTCAGGTTCAAAGATGCCTTTGCTGTAAATGTCAGGGAGAAATACTTATTAAAACCACTGAGAACCCAGAGCATTTTTGAACATAAATGATTTATTGCACACTGTGAACTATGGTTTATGATCATATAAATCAGAATTTGTGCAGCATTGAAGCAACAACGTATAAGTGGATGATTTGTGTAAAGAGGTCTTTTTCTTTTTTTACTGAAACTGAATCAAAATCAAGAGGAAGGGTAATACTGGAAATATCTTGCTTGGGAGCTGCTTCCAGGATCAGCTTATTGCTCTTATTTTCTGCATATAGATGTTCTGCCTCCTGTTCTGTCAACTTTTCTTCTGGTTTTAATATGTCCCATCAGTTTAAGACTGTATTTTGTGGTAATATGTGATCATCTAGAATCCTTCACCCCGGTTAGTTGAGTTAATGAGCAGCATGCCACAACACTGAACTGGATCTTCATGATCAGAGTACATTAAAGCAGGGCAGCTAAAGATACCCTGAATGTATCCAAGCTTTTGGTAGAACATCTTTCAGCCCTGACTGTGACGTTGGAAACCAAAGATAAATGTAGTTTTTGGAGCAGAAATGTAGACTAACCGTCCTGCTAACAGACACGGAGAAACATGTCTGTGTTGGTAACTCTGCTCTATCTAACGCTATCAAACAGCTCCTTACATTTCAGTTAATTGGTCTGTCTATTTATATGTGGAACAATCTGTCCCTCAGCAGTGATTCAAGCTGCTAAAGAGGGTCGCACCATGTTTACCTTTATTTTCTGCAGCAGCTTCGATCTTCCAACGACGATTCACGGTTCTTCTGGGTTTATTCAGCCTCCATCATCGTCCACATGACTGGGTTCGGCTCCTAAAACCTATTCCAACACTGACAGGTTTCAGGCTAGCGGTAAATGTTCTGAAGACACAAAGAAATCTCTCCCGGAAGAGCGGCTTCATATCGGCGTGCCACAGCGACACGTCAACGTTGCCGCCATATTGGGAGGGGAAACCACTGCCGTTGTAACCATTAAACTGAACGAATGAGCTGCTTTTTTTATTGGGTTTATAGCCGTTTGTGGTTTAACCTACCAGTTAAAAGTTTTAGACACACTTTCTCATTTATTGGTTTTCGATTCTCACTGAAAGCATCAATTCTGAATGAACGCCTATGGACATATGTAGCAAACAAAAGAATTGTAAAAGAACATGAAATGTGTTTATGTTTTAGATTCCTCAAAGTAGCCGCCCTTTGCTGTGATGACTGAAAAATTAATCTTTTGCCATCTCTCACTAAACCTCTGGGAAGTTCTGTCAAGACCCTTAGGAAAACCATTTCAGGTGACCACCTCATGAAGCTTATCGAGGGAATGCCAAGAGAGCAAAGCAGTAATCAAAGCAAAGGGTGGCTATTTTAAGATAATGTAAAAATATAAAAGATGTTTAGAGTTATTTAACACTTCTTTGTTTACTATATAACTCCATATGTGTTCACTCACAGTTCTGATGCCATCAGTAAGAATCTACAATGTAAATAGTCATGACAATGAAGAAAACCATTAAATGAGAAAGTGTATCTAAAACATTTGACCAGTAGTGTATGTGAAAATTAATGTTTTAAAATAGTATTTATTATCGATTTGGTGTAACACTTTTCAAAAACTCGGGCATGGGAGGAGTTCGGTGAGGCCATGGAGAAGGACTACCGGTCGGTCTCGAAGCGATTCTGGCAAACCGTCCGGCGCCTCAGGAGGGGGAAGCAGTGCTTCGCCAACACTGTTTATAGTGGGGGTGGGAGGCTGCTGACCTCGACTGGGGACATTATCGGGCGGTGGAAGGAGTACTTCGAGGATCTCCTCAATCCTGCCATCACTCATTCCCTGGTGGAAACAGAGGCTGGGGACTCGGGGTTGGACTCTTTCATCACCCAGGCTGAAGTCACGGAGGTGGTTAAAAAGCTCCGTGGTGGCAAGGCTTCGGGGGTGGATGAGATCCGCCCTGAGTACCTCAAATCTCAGGATGTTTTGGGGCTGCCATGGTTGACACGCCTCTTCAATATTGCATGGCGGTCGGGGACAGCGTCTCTGGACTGGCAGACCGGGGTGGTGGTCCCCCTTCATAAGAAGGGGGACCGGAGGGTGTGTTCCAACTACAGGGGGATCACACTCCTCAGCCTCCCTGGTAAGGCCGACGCCAGGGTATTGGAGAGGAGAATCCGGCCGATAGTTGAACCTCGGCTTCAGGAGGAGCAGTGTGGTTTTCGTCCCGGCCGTGGAACACTGGACCAGCTCTATACCCTCTACAGGGTACTCGAGGGCTCATGGGAGTTTGCCCAACCAGTTCACATGTGTTTTGTGGACCTGGAGAAGGCATTCGACTGTGTCCCTCGTGATGCACTGTGGGGGGTGCTCCAGGAGTATGGAATCGGGGGCCCTTTATTAGGGGCCATCCGGTCCCTGTACGAGCGGAGCAGGAGTTTGGTCCGCATTGCCGGCACTAAGTCGGACCTGTTCCCGGTGCATGTTGGACTCCGGCAGGGCTGCCCTTTGTCACTGGTCCTGTTCATAACTTTTATGGACAGGATTTCTAGATGCAGCCAAGGGCCGGAGGGGGTCTGGTTTGGGGACCAGTGGATTTCATCTCTTCTTTTTGCAGATGACGTGGTCCTGCTGGCCCCCTCTAGCCAAGACCTACAGCATGCGCTGGGGCGGTTCGCAGCCTAGTGTGAAGCGGCTGGGACGAAGATCAGCTCCTCCAAGTCCGAGGCCATGGTACTCAACCGGAAAAGGTTGGCTTGTTCTCTTCAGGTTGGAGGGGAGTTCCTGCCTCAAGTGGAGGAGTTCATGTATCTCGGTGTCTTGTTCACGAGTGAGGGAAGAATGGAGCGGGAGATCGACAGACGGATCGGTGCGGCTGCCGCAGTAATAGGGGCGCTGTGCCGGTCCGTTGTGGTGAAGAGAGAGCTGAGCCGAAAAGCGGAGCTCTCGATTTACCAGTCAGTCTACGTTCCTACCCTCACCTATGGCCATGAACTTTGGGTCATGACCGAAAGAACGAGATCCCGGATACAAGCAGCTGAAATGAGCTTCCTCCGTAGGGTGGGCGGGGACTCCCTTAGAGATAGGGTGAGGCACTCCCTTAGAGATAGGGTGAGGAGCTCGGCCATTCGGGAGGGGCTCAGAGTAGAGCCGCTGCTCCTCCACATCGAGAGGAGCCAGTTGAGGTGGCTCGGGCATCTATACCGGATGCCCCCTGGACGCCTTCCTTGGGAGGTGTTCCAGGCACGTCCCACCGGGAGGAGGCCCAGGGGACGGCCCAGGACACGCTGGAGGGACTATGTCTCTCGGATGGCCTGGGAATGCCTTGGGCTCCTCCCAGAGGAGCTGGAGGAGGTGTCTGGGGAGAGGGACGTCTGGGTGTCTCTGCTGAGTCTGCTGCCCCTGCGACCCGGTTCCGGATAAGCGGAAGACGACGAGTACGAGTACGAGTACGAGTACGAGTACTTTTCATTTCAATGACTGAAAAGCTTGAAAGATCCAACAATGTACAGTGCCTTGCAAAAGTTGTCATACCTTTTGAACATGTTCAGATTTTGTCATAATACAACCCCAAACCCCAAAGTATATTTTAAAGTTAAAGGGGTACAAATACTGATTTGTGTGATAGACAACGTTGTGCATAAATGTGAAGTGAAAAGAAAATGATTATGATTATATGAACCATTTTTACTAATGAAAATCTGAAATGTCTGGCCTGCATTTGTCTTCATTCCATCTTAACCAATAGTTTTTAGAACTACATTTTGCTGTCATTACAGCTCCAAGTCTTTTGCTCATTTGTCTTTAAAGAATAGATGAAAATCAGTCAGCTTGGATATGGAGCCTCTGTAAGCATCAATTAAGTTTTCCCACAGATTCTCAGTTGTATTTGGATCTGGACTTTGACTTGCTTCTATGTCATTGCTGAGGAAAAGCATCCCCACAACATGATGCTTCCACCACCATGTTTTACTATGATAATGGTATGTACAGGGTGGTAGTTTTCCATAACATACACAGTTTACATGTACATACATACATGTTCCCTACATGGCTTGTAGCAAACTGTAAACCATAATGTTTCTTTTTGCCACTTTTCCATGAAGACCAGATTTGTGGCGTACATGACTAATAGTTGTCCTGTCTACAGATTCATTCACCTGACCTGTGGAGCTCCTCCAGAGTTACCATGGGCTGGTTCGCTAATTAATGCTGTCCTTGTAAGCCTGTCCCTGCCTACATTAGTTGTACATATAGAGACCACATTGGTATGAAATGGATAAAATACACTGCCTGTCCTAAAAAAAAGTCGTGACCTGAATTTAATTAAGCAAATAGGTACGAGCCTCCCATTGGATAATTACTGCATGGCCGATTATGTTTCAGTTGGCAACAAGTTATTTAACCCAAAATGGTTCGATGAGTTACTTCTCATTTCTTAAACAACCTTGTCAAAAGACACATCCCGTGGTCATGGAAAAGATGTCAGTCTGATTCAGAAGGGTCAAATCATTGGCATGCATCAAGCAGAGAAAACATCTAAAGAGATTGCAGGAACAGCCAAAATTGGGTTAAGAACTGTCCAACGCATTATTAAACGCTGGAAGGATAGTGGGGACCCATTGTCATTGAGGAAGAAATGTGGCCGGAAAAAAATCCTGAATGATCATGATCGGCAATCACTAAAAGGTTTGGTGAAATCAAATCGAAGAAAAAAAACAGTAGAACTCCGGGCTATGTTTAATAGTGAAAGTAAGAGCATTTCAAAATGCACAATGCGAAGGGAACTCAAGGGATTGGGACTGAACAGCTGTGTAGCCTTACGAAAACCACTAATCAGTGAGGCTAACCAGAAAAAAAGGCTCCAATTGGCTAGGGAGCATAAAGATTGGACTCTGGAGCAATAAAAGAAGATCATATGGTCTGATGAGTCCAGATTTACCCTGTTCCAGAGTGATGGCTGCATCAGGGTAAGAAGAGAGGCAGGTGAAGTGATGTGCCCATCATGCCTAGTGCCTACTGTACAAGCCTGTGGGAGCAGTGCTATGATCTGGGGTTGCTGCAGTTGGTCAGGTCTGGGTTCAGCAACAGTATGTGTTCAAAGAATGAGGTCAGCTGACTACCTGAATATACTGAATGACCAGGTTATTACATCAATGGATTTTTTCTTCCCTGATGGCATGGGCATATTCCAAGATGACAATGCCGGGATTCATCGGGCTCGAAATGTGAAAGAGTGGTTCAGGGAGCATGAGACATAATTCTCACACATGGATTGGCCACCACAGAGTCCAGACCTTAACCCCATTGAGAATCTTTGGGATGTGCTGGAGAAGGCTTTGCGCAGCGGTCAGACTCTACCATCATCAATGCAGAACCTTGGTGAAAAATGAATGCAACACTGGGTGGAAATAAATCTTGTGACACTGCAGAAGCTTATCGAAACAATGCCACAGCGAATGCGTGCCGTAATCAAAGCTAAAGGCGGTCCAATGAAATATTAAAGTGTGTGACCTATTTGTTTTGGTGGCCAGGCAGTGTATTTGCTTCCAGATGATATTGTCCAAAGAATACATAATAGCTTTAAATGAACTTGCTTGAATACATGATAACTCTGGGTAAAAAGCAGGACCTAACTGTATTCTATGTTTGTTGTGCCATTAAAACTAATTTTCTTAAACACGAATAATGAAGAAACCAACATAAGGTGACAGGGGCATTGCTGGAAATGAAGAACTGAGCCCGTTACTATTAAATAAGCCATTCCGGTAGTCCGTAGTAGCTTTTGTTGCTCGGCTCCTTATTGTCTCTTCTATACTGACAAGAGTCATAGTAACAAACTTTAAAAATACGTCCATGAATGTATGACAACATTTTTTTAAATAAACCTGTACCAAAAGGTCATATTGAGATATAAATGATCTAAATCTATTTTCGTTTGTACTGAGCCAGTCTACACACTGTTGAACGAACACAGGACAGATTGAATAATGTCCACATAGAAGATGACCAGCAGTTCCTGTGGCAGGTTGTACTTCTTGAGATGCAGCAGGAAGTACAGTCTCTGCTGGGCCTTCTTCCAAACAGTGTTTGTGTGAGGACCAGCTCAGGTCCTGAGGAAGGGTGGTTCTTAGGAACCAGAAGTGATCCAAAATGCACACAGTGTTGTTGACGCTAGTGAGGGGAGGGAGAATGGGTAAGGTTCACTTACACTGGTCTCCATCCACTGCACCTTGTCTGCTCCCTCTTCTACATTGGCTGCAGCTTTGGATGGCTGACCTCAATTGTTTAAACTGATCCACCTTCAGTGCCTCAGATCCTTCACAGTTCCACATCTGTTTCTCTTGTTTATACACATAGATTCAGTCTTGCTTCAACTCACTTTCATTCTTCTTCACTCCAGAGCAGACATCCACCTCACCAGACTCTATTTCATCTGCCCTACTATAGTGCAGATCAGTGTCATCAGTCAACATCATATTACATGGGTTTGTCCTGTCTGACCTAATCTACTAAAATGTCCATTAATCATGGTAGAGAACTTATATGATCCCTGATCAAATCCCACCCCAGCATTTAACCCATCTGTCTACTCATAACACACTCCTCACCACTGTCTCACTGTCATTGTACATGTCCAGAACCGCCCCTCTTCTCTGCCATTTCCGACTTCCGCATTCAGTACTACAGTTCGTCTCTAGCGCCCCATCAGCTGCATTGTCTGGAACTATAGCACAACTCCTTCTGACCTTCTTAATTTAAACTCAAGTGAATACTCTGGCTTCAGGCAAGACAAGTTTATTTGTTTAGCAACAACACAGTTCATGATGAAAAAAACCATTAAAAACAAAAAAGGAACATTGCAGTGGCATGGTAAAAGAAAAGTTGGACTACAGATTGAAATTTTTTGTAAAAACCCTCTGCAGGAAAATTAAAATCTTTAACCCATTCATTGATGCACTCTGTACTTTTTGTTCCAAATTTTTTTTACCATAAAATGAAACATTTCTCCCTGGGGAGGAGGTAATTCCTTCGTACCTTCCAGCCCATTATGCATCTAGGTAATGGGGGATATTCTTTTAAAACTTGTCCACATCTTTAAATGTAGATATTCTTACAATTCTTCAGATTATATTTTTTGCACTGCGCAGGACAAATATTAAGCACAACAATGAGACAATTAAAATGTTTCAACAGCATACAAAGCCATTGGGAGAAAACTCTGAAAGTTAAGAAAAGTTAAGTTTTATTTGCAAAATATGATCTAGTTAGAATAACCGTTCTTACAACGGGCCATTACATCACCTTATTCCAGACTACAAAACAAAAATGTCTATATTTTTGTTTCTCACAGATTGAATTTAGACCCCTATCAGGGATTTTCCATCAAATCTTGCCAGCTATTAAGCAGGGTTGGTGCTAGAGGCAGTTTTTTTTACTGCTTATATAAAAGACTTGATTTTCTACAACCAGAACACATTTGGAGCTATGTCATTCCATCGCTAAAATTTAGACTACAAAAAAGTGTTTCTAGTGTTTTTTTTGGAGGATTATGATGCAGAGAGATTGTTAAACACAACAAAACCCAAATTTGCATCACTGCATTCAGATGTCATAAACACACCATCTTATTTTATAAGAACTGTTTTACATATAAAGCGTTCAGGAACACTTGATAATACCAAGAGGCTGAGCCTCCATCTATTCTATTTTGTCCAAAGCTTCAAGGCATGTATACAATATCTAAAACATCTTGCTGCTAATGTAGAGAAACAAGTTTACACCAAAGTTGAGTCAGTTTTGTACTTGACTGTTACAGGCTCAGAGTTAATGGACTCTAGCATGTCTGTTAAAGTGAGGTAAAATGTCTCCTTCTTTGATCTAGTGCAATTGCAATGAATGTTTGGCTGAACGGTGTGTACACAGCAGGAGGCTGTAGTAGCTGGAGGTGGATGCTTTATTTAGTAACTGATGATGCTATATTAACTTCTTAAAAATCATAGTTCAACAATAGACATAAAATCACAAACATCACTTCACAAATCCCTTTAGCCACTCACATGTTTAATGAGTTTAATTTCAGAACATGTAATTGGGATCACCAAACCGAAAGTGCATGACGTAAACATCAGCTTCCTTAGAAAAAACATTTTAGGAAAACACACTAAACTCATATTGATAAATCTGACAAACTATTTACAAGTTAAGCAGATAAACAAGGCCATGTTGGAGAGCACAAACATGCAGCTAAATGTTTACTTACCTAGCTTTAGCTAGTAGCTGCTGGAGGAGTGTTGAAGAAAAATTGTATTTTCAAAAGAAAGAGAATGATAACCATTCAATCAGCTTTATTAATTTAGCCTTATAAGGGAGACAGGTCTTTCGGCATCAGACGTATTACTGAGCAGAGCTGAGACCAGTCTGCTGAGACAAAGGCTGACACTTCCTTATAACAGCTTAGCAAAAACCCCATGTGACCTGGCACCCCTTTAGGAAGAGCAGAGGTGAGAATCAACCTAACTTTCACGCAGACATCTCGACTCCTCTGCAACAAATGTTCTTGTGTTGAACCAGCAGGGGTTCCAGGGGCAGGAAGAGAAATGAAACACCTTTAGTTCAGGCACATTTCCCCTTTAGCTTATAAATGCAGTCAGGATGACCAACAGGATGGAGCAGAAAGGAAGGTGGATGGATTGTCACCTCAGAAGGACAAAAGCAATTTAAATTTTGAAACGAATGAAACGTGTTTCATGTGTGATCGACACTTATTTAAAGAAAAATATAAAGAGAATAATACTAAAAAGGAAGAAACTGAATAATATAATAAAAGGACGAAAAAAAAAGAAAAAAATACAGTCATCCTCTGTGTGAGTGAAAAACCTGTCAGACAGAAATTAAAACACATTTGTGTATCAACAAACAATCAGGCAGGAAAATATTCACACGACCCCTCCACCAAGGGGGTCACTGACATGGTAAAGGAATGACCAGAAATAAAAGAAACACAACAAAAAACATGCAATAAAAAAAAAAATGATACCCAAATCATCAACACTCTGTGTTCATTATTCTTATAGAAGCATCATTAGAATCAAGAAACAAAAAAATTGATAAGTGTAATGTTCGTTTAACAGAAATTAAATCATCATTTGAATAAATGGAGATTAAACAGTGGATAATTCATCAAAATCACCATCATTATTAGTTATTGAAGCTGAGTCATCAGGGCCATCCAAGGAACCCCCTTCAGCAATATGTTTAGAAACAGGAACTCTAACCTTCTGGAAGTTAGGCTTCCATAGTTCAACTAAACGATGGAAATGAACACATTTCAAATTTGTAATAATACCATAATGATAGATATCAAGCAATAAACATGAATAGATAGATTCATAGATAAAAGCATCCGTGATTTCCTCCTTTGAGTCAGTTTCGCTGTCCAAATGGGAGAAAAGAAGTAGGCTGGCCCCTGCTGTCCAGGCAAAGGAGAGCCTAGTATCCGCCAAATGAAAAGAAATTAAGGAGAATAAGCATTGTGGCGCATGCTTGACAGTCTCTCTGTTGCAGACGTCGCCAGTCCATCATCTGGAGAAAGGTTATGTGCAAATTTGTAAAGGTCTTCCCTGTATGTCCTCTATGTGTCTCTCACTGCGGTGTGTGCGCAAATGACCTCATGGTTTCTAACTTTGAGGCAAGGCGATGGGCCTTAAGTAGATTCTGAAATAACGTTGCACTGCCCAAGGGATTTTTGTGCCCTTCCACCTCTTCAATCACTCGCCAGTGATCAGCTTACAGTTCAATTTAATTCAATTCAGTTTATTTATATAGCGCCAATTCAGAAAACATGTCGTCTCAAGGCACTTCACAGTTTACATTCCAATTAATCCCAACCATTGAACAGTGCAGTCAGATTCAGTTTTTATTCAAATTGGATAAAAAGTTTTTCTATCTAAGAAAACCCAGCAGATTACATCCAGTCAGTGACTTGCAGCATTCACTCCTCCTGGATGAGCATGACAGTGTGCTTTAAAGTACGCAGCACTGAATTAAACCAGAGAGCTAGCCTCCTATGTATAATTACTCGGATGAGCATGTAGAGACAGTGGACAGTCACTGGCGTTGACTTTGCAGCAATCCCTCATACTAAACATGCATGTAACGACAGTGGAGAGGAAAAACTCCCTTTTAACAGGAAGAAACCTCCAGCAGAACCAGGCTCAGTGTGAGTGGCCATCTGCCACGACCTGCTGGGGGCGTCGTGCTTTCTTTGTCTTGGGATGGTCCGCTGTCCTCATACCTTTTAGGCCGCAGATTATCCAGTTGAAAGATGACTTGTGTCCTGGGAGCCAGAGGAATCTGGAGGAGCTGGAGCTTTCTTGCAGTGTGATGCGGGTATCCAGGTAACTCACACTGCTACCTTGACAGAGGTGTGGATGACCAGGATCTGATATGGGCCGTTCCAGCGCCTGGACTTCCAGTGTTTTCTCCTAAATTCCCTGACCAGAATCCAGTCGCCAGGAACAGAGGAGTGGAGGGTGGAAGTGGCTGTTTCTGGTAATGCAACCTTCACAACTTGAGACTTGAGAAATCACAGTGGAGAGGTTTTGACAGTAAGACAACATCCTATCTTCACACAAAGATGTGGAGGGGAGTGATCTTGGCAATATCCCCATGCCTAAATTAGGAGGCCTGCCAAACAGCACTTCAAAAGGACTGAGGTTTGCGCGTGCCATTTGTCTCAATCTCATGTAAGTGAGAACAATAGGGAGAGCCTTCACAACACTTGGCTAATTTTAATTTCAAAGTCCCATTCTCACGCTCCAGGTCTCCATCACTCTGTGGGTGATATGCACAGTGTGTTCGTAGCCCAAAAATTTATCTCCCCCGTCGTTGCATCTACAGAGGAGTCACAACCATTCTGTGGCCTTCAACAGCGCAAGAAACAAACAAACTTTTCTGTGTTTTCACTACACCAACAAAATGAAGCCTATGTCTTTCCTTCTGGATTTTGCAATGTAAATGTAGTGGTTCTTTATTATTCTAGGTACTTAATTACATGGAACTTCATCAAAATATCCAGCAAATGCAAAGAGAATTAATCTTCCACCTAGTATACTAGCAGTGACCATCAGCTAAATATTCTGAATATTAAAAATGTGACATCTGATGTTTGAGGAAGGCTTGAGTACCGGTCATTATTTCCGTAGTTTCAGAATACCCAAAGAGAATTTCAAAAATTGTCTAATCTATGGAGATGTAAAATTTCACAAAAGAATTAACACCATACTTTCAGACAGGTTTTCAGAATGTGGTCTTAGGGAGCTATGCACCATTTATATAAACAAAGTACAAAATGTCTCTCGCATCATCACTAAGTCCTTACTGGAGATATAAGCTACCCTTTTTCCCATGAGTGCTAAAACGTTTGTAACCCCATTTTACTATATTCTGACATTCCCCTCTTCTGACGCAGGGTCCGACCCATGCGGCAATCCAGAAAAATGTTCGAAAAAATGTTCTAGTAACCAGGATTACATTATATAGAATCAATGAAATCAATTCTGACATAACTATGTGCCACTGTGAATTTACCGAAAGCAACATAAAGAAAATCCAGTTATTAACTGCAATTCAGTTCCATTAACAACTAAGCACAAACTTCAGTTGTTGTGAAGTTCATCAATGTCTCACTTAAAATTAAGTCACATATCATCCTGATTTGTCTTGTATAAAGATGAGTATTAGATTAATGGAAATGTAACGTAATTTTGATGTATAAACCCTACAAATTGAATCCAATCATTAATTCCCACTAAGTATGAACTCATGACTCAGATTCTTTATCGAAAATATACTTACTTTTGGCACATCTTAAACTGTCAGCTAGCTTAATGGCAACAGGGAAAGCTTTCAATCTAATAAATCACCAATGATTCTGAAAGCAAAACTAATTCTTTAAAGATGTTTAGACTATTTCATTAACCTTTTAATAGTAAAACACAGAAATCTAAGTGTCATGCTCCACCTTCATTATTATACAAAAACATGTTTTTAAGGCAGCAATAACTACAAGCCTTTTGAGTCTATTGTCTCTTAAACATTGTTAAAACTCAGGAAGGGAGGTGCTGAGCGTTTCCACGGAAGCAAAGGCATGTACAAACCTGGTAGGTAGGCGGAGCCAGGCAGAACTAACCTCTGATGTGTGGAATGACTTTAGAAACATTTGACTCGAACCAGAGTTTAATTGGATGCATGTTTTGGACTGATACAAATATCCATGGAAAACAATTATTCAGCAATTTATAAAATCATTTATTATTTTTGCAAAATAAAATTACCAGACTAAAATAAATATCCTTCTAAAATAAATAAACCACTCTTGAAAAGACCTCTGTCCTGCTTAACTTAAAACAATATAAAAAAGCTTAACAGTTTAATGCAGAACATTTTCGTATTAGTGCATTTAGTGCAAACAAAAAGTCTGTAGAAAAGTTGTAAACATAAACACCTGTACCTTAAAGGCCATGACTGTACAGTTGTAGTGAAAAAAATATTGAACTTGTGAACTAAAACCTGCAGTGCTAAATCATGTGGAAACAACCTATTTTTTCCATTTGCATTTCATTCGAGCTCTTGCTGCTGCAAGGAGTTGTTTGTTTTTCAGGACAACAGAGCAAAACTCTGAGCAGGACTTTTCATTATTTAGACTGACAATGGGCTCACTTCTAATTAATTCAGTAGAACATTTGTTCCTCACATCAGTCCACTTATTTTTCATGAGGGAGAAAATATTTTCCACAAATCCAGTAGAAGGGATGCTGAGGACAAAGGATACAATAGCCTGGATGTTGGGGATGTCAGCTGCATGAAGAACTTGCATCCACCTTTCTGCTGTTCCACTGCACTGCCACTTTTCCTTTTCCTGAGAGACTGTAGTGAGGCACTCTAGTAGGCTGTTTGCAGTAACACATTCCTCATAAAGCTCATCCATAGACAGGTTTAACGTGCAAAAAGGGTGAAAAGTTGTATGAACTTAGTCATAAGGGACACATACCAGGTTATGTACAGTGGTAAATAAATGGAATAAAAACATTTTATTGTATATTTTTATAATTTTGTATAATATTTCAACAACATGTTGAAATTATTATATTAATAATCTATATACAGGGGTTGGACAATGAAACTGAAACACCTGCTATTTAGTGTGGGAGGTTTCATGGCTAAATTGGACCAGCCTGGTAGCCAGTCTTCATTGATTGCACATTGCACCAGTAAGAGCAGAGTGTGAAGGTTCAATTAGCAGGGTAAGAGCACAGTTTTGCTCAAAATATTGAAATGCACACAACATTATGGGTGACATACCAGATTTCAAAAGAGGACAAATTGTTGGTGCACGTCTTGCTGGCGCATCTGTGACCAAGACAGCAAGTCTTTGTGATGTATCAAGAGCCACGGTATCCAGGGTAATGTCAGCATACCACCAAGAAGGACGAACCACATCCAACAGGATTAACTGTGGACGCAAGAGGAAGCTGTCTGAAAGGGATGTTCGGGTGCTAACCCAGATTGTATCCAAAAAAACATAAAACCACGGCTGCCCAAATCACGGCAGAATTAAATGTGCACCTCAACTCTCCTGTTTCCACCAGAACTGTCCGTCGGGAGCACCACAGGGTCAATATACACGGCCGGGCTGCTATAGCCAAACCTTTGGTCACTCATGCCAATGTCAAACGTCGGTTTCAATGGTGCAAGGAGCGCAAATCTTGGGCTGTGGACAATGTGAAACATGTATTGTTCTCTGATGAGTCCACCTTTACTGTTTTTCCCACATCCAGGAGAGTTACGGTGTGGAGAAGCCCCAAAGAAGCGTACCACCCAGACTGTTGCATGCCCAGAGTGAAGCATGGGGGTGGATTAGTGATGGTTTGGGCTGCCATATCATGGCATTCCCTTGGCTGAAGCTTCTGTCTTGTTAGGTACCCGTAGAACCCATCATCTCTTCTCTGAATTAATCTTCTCAGAAAAGAGTCCATGATGGAATAGAGGTCAACAGACATGGTCACATTCTTCTCCAACATTTTCACCACCTCTTCAAACAGAGACATGACATTATTACAGAAGAGGAGATACACTTCAACAATGTCTGCCTCTTGTTCAGCTCCATCAGCATCTTCTGTCAACCTCAGCAATGCTTTCAGGTGCCTTGGACAGTACTCACCAACGCTGAGATATGACTTAAGTGGGACCCAGTTCTGTAGCAGGCGGGTGATTGCAGGGTTGAGTGACAGCCATCTCGTCACCACATGGCGCAGGATTTCATGGATTCAACGTCACAGAATTCAGAGAAGTATTTTATGGACTCTCTTCTTTTGGCAGAGGTGGAAAAGAAACTGTATACCTTGAGGACAACATTTTCCACATCTACTGAGAGCTTGTCCAAAGCTTTTTTCACTGTGTTATGGATGATATGTGCATGGCAGTTTCCACGAAGGATCTCACTGTTGGCATCTCTCAATTTTGTGAAGACAGAGTTGTGGATTCCATAATTGACATTTGTGTTGTCAGCACTGAATGCAGAAACATGATCTAGGGAGAGACCCACGTTTTCAAAAGAGCTTCGTATCATTTTGACGATTCCCTCAGCAGACTCATCTGGATTCTCAACAAAATCTATTACCTTGTTCACCACGCCATTCTCTGATGTGAAAAACTGCACAGCTAAGGGAAACATCTTCCGATTTCCCTTATTTCAGGTATCTGTGTGAAGAGAGAAGGGGAGAGGGTTTCCACCATTTTCCAATTTTTTGATCACCGCCTCTGTTGCATTTGGGGACAGGACATCGGCGACCACTGCCTCAGCCTTCGTCCTGCCACAGGACATTTTCTTTGCAACGCTGGAGTCATTCATTGTTCGGAGAATCAGCTTAAGTGCACAGTCAGCTGAGTCGTAACTTAAACCATGCTTCACAGTATGGTATATATGTGCTACCTCTGCAGCAGTCACCTGTAAATAATATTAAAGAAATCTTATAGTATATATATTAATCTTTATTTTTCAAGTCCTCATGTTTATCACACTAAAAATATCATGCATTTAGCCTTAAATGCTCATATTCATAACATTTCCGCATAACAACATAAAAAAAATAAATATATTTTTTTACATACCACATCTGCCTCTGGTGTTGCCTGGTGGAGAACAAACTGGTCAAGGGTTCCCCTGGGTTTGTTGTCTCTCATGTTTCTTATGTGTCCAATACTGGAAGCATGCTGTTTTACATCCCACTGTCCACCATGGGCTACAGAAAAGTGCGCCAGCAGTCGGTGCAGTGGGCTTTGCAGCAATTATTGTGCACGCTTTCCAGCCACGCCTGTTCTTTTTCCCACTCGACTCTGTATTTTTGCAGCCTTTTCTTTTTTTTCTGGGAGGAGTGGTCAGGTTACTGCTCGAAGCTGAACTTCCAGCAGTGTTTGTTACTTGTGAATGCCTGCCGGCCGAATCCATGCTGTTCTGTTGTCATCTTACGTTTTCTGGTATCTATCCTAAGCAACGGTACCTGCTGGCCAATGAGATGAGCCGAAATATGTATCGTCATATTCCTGTGTTAGGGTTCTGTCAGCTCATTGGTCACAGAGCAGGATATGGCTGGTAATGAATTTACCGTAATGTTAAATATAAAGCACCCCATCATTTATTAATTCCATTGACATTTTAGTGAAGATTTTTGATCCACCTAATAATATGGGACTACGTGCGTCCAGTTTCAGCTCAATACAGGACGCGTACTTTTTATTCTAAATATGGGACGATTCCGTTTTTCAAAGGACGGTTGGCAACTCTACCTATGGGCTATGGAGAGCAGTTTCATTCAAAATAAAATAAATAAATAACTGCTATTGATAAATTATTAAGAAATATTCCATGAAATACATAAATATCCCCATGAAATAAAACAAAATAATTACGTTAATTCATTTCAAGATTTATTTAATTTACTTAAAGATTTATTTATTTATTTCATAATGCAGTTTTATTTTGTGACACTTTTATTTTGTAAAGCTACTTTACGTATTTCAGTGACTTTTTTTATTTCATGCTCTTATATTCAAATGAGAGGGCGGAGTTTTATCTGTGGGGCGGCGCTGGGACAGCAGGGCCGAGCTCAATTCGTGGCAGTCGCAGGCAGAAGCATGCCACTGCCTGCCAGAAGACAGCATGCTGGAGGGAGCCAGGGGATTCTGCGAGGATGCCAGAAGGTGCCAGACCGGCCTTAAAAGCCTTCCACGGCGGTTGCCGCTGTTTTTGTGGAAACCAATACTGATTATCGGCAAACGGGATGTCATTATTGTTATAGCCTGTTACTTTTAAATAATGTCTTTTTTGGTTTTTATTCAATAAACAGCATTAAACCCATAACATAAGGTGGCTGTATTTACTTGAGATGGAAAATAAATAGAATGTATGTATGACGTGCTGAAAGGATGATGAAGACTTATTGCACAAACAGTCGGTATATTATAGAGCACGAGCGGCTATTCTGAATTGTCACTCACAGAAAATTATAAATAAATGCTTAAAAACACACTGGCACTCTGTGGAAGTCCCTGGCCACAAGTCTGCCACAGGGTGCATGGCATGGGGTGCCAGACCGGCTGTAAAAGCCTTTGACATGCTGCCACGGCAACTCCCGCTGTTTTTGTGAAAGCCATTGCTGATTATTGGCAAATGGGATGTCGTTATTGTTACTATTGCCTGTTAGTCAGTAATTACTTTCAAATGATGATGTCATTATAGGTTATTATTTAATAAACAGCGTTAGACCCAAAACATAAGGTGGCTGTATTTACTTGAGATGGAAAATAAATAGCACTATGTGTGTGTATGACGTGCTGAAAGGATGCACAAACAGCTTCCACAAAAACAGCGGTAACCGCTGTGGCAGGCTTTTACGGTCGGTCTGGCACCTTCTGGCATCCTAGCGGAATCCCCTGGCTCCCTCCGGCATGTTGTGGCACTGGCGGCAGGCATGCTGTGTCAGCTCCAGAACAGCCAATTCTGCCTGCCTGCCACGAATTGAGCTCTGCTCTGCTGTCCCAGCGCCGCCCCACAGATAGAACTCCGCCCCCTCATTTAAATATAAGAAAATGAAATAAAAAGAGCTTAAAATGAAAAACGGGGTTAAAAAGTAAAAGTCACTGAAATACGTAAAGTACCTTTACAAAATAAAAGTGTCACAAAATAAAACTGCATTATGAAATAAATAAATAAATAAATCTTTAAGTAAATTAAATAAATATTCAAGTAAATTAAATAAATCTTCATGGGTAAATTTATTTATTCCATTGAATATTTATTAATAATTTATCAATAGCAGTATTTATTTATTTATTTAATTTTGAATGAAACGGCTCTCCATAATAGGCGGGCCAGTTTCTTCATTCCAACCCATCTTAATGTACCTTAAACTGTCAACATGCACCTACCTCAAAACAAGCAGCTTCTTAACTCTCCTGAAAACTCAAGGTTTAAATCAATCTGGGATTTAGAAACATTATTCTAAACATGCACTATTATGTCATGCAACACATAAACAAACATTAATTCCATCAAAACAAAGACAAAACATCAAAGACAGACAAATGGCCAAATTTGAAGCTTCAAGAATAAAAAGAAATTTTTAACAATCTCTTTTCAAAATATGTTTTATCAGCCATATCTCTTAATGCGGTAATTGATCAATTTGGTTATGACAATCTTCAGGATCCTGTTTAAGATGAGTGCACATAGTCCAAAGAGATCTCAACAATTTAGAAGCACAGCAACAGATTTGTCTTACATGAATCCAAATCTACTGATGCTGAAACCCTTTGTCAATTCTTTGTACTGTAACTCTGTAATAATAATAACTACAATCCTGAGAGTTATTGTTATAATTCTCTTTTTGTTTGATTCAATTTGATTGCAGCTGTATTCAATAATTTTTTTTCCTGCTCTGGTTAAATGCAAAGAAGTATTTTAAGCCGGCGTTGACATTTTTATGGTATACCCAAACAAAACAAAACTGCAGTGTTTGAATTAACCAGAAGTTAAGCTAAGAAGCTTGACTCCAAACTGGACCTTGTTCCCACATAGTGTTTCAAAAGGAGCACAGACATAATTTTCTTTAAATTCTGCTTTTTTAATTTTGAGAGTTGGGGAGAAAATTATTACTAGAACCCCTCTTTTACAATCTAAATGCTGATATATGTTCTAATATTTTATGTCTTAGTAATCTGAAATTACCTTGTGTACCTTTGTACTCCTAGGTATTCTTTTAATCTTTAAACCCTAAGAAATCAAACAAGGAGACTGGAGTTTGAGCCGACCGTCCTCTTTAGTGTTGAGAGGGCCTTTATTTCTTTTCTTTTCTTTTTCTAAAATAAAGGACTTTACTTGTCTTTATTCTGTTATAAAGCATCCTAGCCCTGGCTCCAAAACAACTCATCATTGGCTTGGATCTGTTTTTTGATAGGTAATAGGTCTGCCTTTAATTAAGTATTATAATTTTATGGACCCAAAATCTATGGCTCACGGGCTTCAGGAGTCCAGGAAAAAAAGGTTGAGGACTGCTGCATTGAACAATGATGTCAGCTTTCTGCCTAGATTGAATGATAGGCTAAATATCTCCAGATCTAAGAGTGTATTATTTCTGGCTTGGACAATAATCAGATTTAAAAAATTGCAATCACTAGTTCACAGCTCCTAATTTTCCCCACATCATATTTGCGCCTAACCCAGTTTATAAGAACCTTCAGACAAACATTATGCTAAAAAACAAAACAAAAAACACAGATCTGTTTTAAAATAAAGGAAAAGCATGCTTAAAAATTTGGTACTGTGGTGGAAAATAATTCCAAAGTTTTGGACGAAGACCTCTTCTATGCAGAGTTTCTCAGAAAACATACGAGTAGAATTTTGTGGTACCTCTGCCCAATCAGATTCTTTTTCACACTCTGACAAAAAATAACCCACATCTGTCCAGTTCTGCAATACAGATTTTGCCAAAGGGATGTGTGGGACAGAGTCTCTTGTTTTGAAAAACTGCAGCTGGTGTGAGTTCAGACAAACAGCAAGCACAGCTGTATTAGCATTCCAATACAGCATAGAATTGGTTAGTTTTTCACAAGAAATGCATAACCAAGCTTTGTCATATTCTTTGTCAGGACTCAAAGACACATGAGCAATACAGTTTAAATGAACAGATTGCATAAAATCAGAGAAGGGATTAACAGCTGATCTAACCTCCTCCAGCAACTGCTGGAAAAACAATTAATTTTGAATATGCCATACATAAGCATAATGTCATGCTTGTGGAAAAGACTGTATTGCAGTAAACACTGTTTCAGACTGAGTAGAGACCTTTACTCCTCTCTGGAGTAGAGATTAACGTTATTCCAAACTTACATATGTGGTCCCTCCCCATTAGATTAATGGGACACAGCTCTGAGAGCAGAAAACAATGTTTGAAGAAAAAACCCCTCAGGTGTTACGCATACGATCGGTTTTGTAACATGTTCCTTTGTAGTCTGCCCTGATGCTGACATAGAGAAAACATAGTTTCCACTGAGTTTAGGGGGTGTTGGAAACACATCCATTTTAACAACAGAGGAAGTTGTTCCTGAGTCTACCATGAATGATATTTTCTTCCCTGAGACTATAAAATCAAACATGGAAAAGTTTTATATGCCTCTGAGGTAAACTGAGCATAGGTTGGAGTGTAATTCTAAAAACTTCTGTTCCCCCCCCCAAAACTGAAATAGCATGTTGTAATTCAGTCAAGTCCTGATTACAGTCATTCCCCAAAGCAGATTCTTCTTTGGAGAAACAGGAAAAGAAGGAGGGGTATTTTGGACTTGTGTGTGGGCATGGGGTGGTGTGTGTGGGAATAACCTCTATTAATTTTGTCATAGCTTTTTTTCCCATTTATGCAGTAGTGAAATAAAGTATAAGTTCTAATGTTTTCCTTTTTACAATAGGATGAGGAAACCCCTCATAGACATACAGTACAAGGATAAATGGCCTATGGTTTTGTCATAAATGACCTGAAGCTGGGGAAACGGGGTAGATAGTGGAGCAGCTGGTATAACTGGGTTGATTAGAAAGCAAAGGGGACACTTAGATTAAGGATGGACACCCGTTTACAAAACCAATCTAACAGATAGACACCACAATGGGGGACACATAGTCTACTGATAATCACTGAGGGAGAGCACATCCATTGCATTGGAGGTGACAGATTTTAAAAACTATATTTGACTTTCTATCGAGGCTCTTCGTCATGCTCTAACAGACGGCAACGGTCCGAGACGGGAGCCTCAGCGCTGATCTCTGTAATCATTCTCTGTACCATAATACTATTAGGTCAGTTCTTTTATGATAACACGAAAGGAAGCACCAGAATGGGACAATCTCTCCCCTTCAAAACATGATTTTAATAGATGGTTTGACTTTTCCTCCAGTCAGAATGATCAAATTAGACTTAAAATTTAACACAAGATGAAATGCACCTTAACAGAAGTACTGGACTGGACTAAATGGAGAAAACTTTAGCTAAATGAAACAAAACTATAGTTACTTGAAAAAAAATCAAAGTGTAAAAAAAAGGAAAATGTACAGTGTGTTTAAAAAAAGGGGAAAGGGACAAACTAAGAGTATAGTACAAAAAAAAAAAAAAACATGCCCTTCATTTCTGTGTTCATCAATTTTCATTAAGCCTTGTAAACGGATAAGTTTTTCCACAGGACTCAGTTACAGTTAAATGTAATTGAACCAGATTTTAAAAAATGGTATCTATGGTTCAGATTTAATACTTACATTCACAATTTATTGAACACAATACTCTGACCCTTTTTGATGCCTACACTACACAGAAAGAGACCAATTGAGGTATGAAAAGACAGTAAAATAAGCACTAGAACTAATGAAATTAGCACTTAGCATTATTAGAATAATAGCAATAATAAAAAAAATCTAGTGACCCCATTCTTAAATATAAAAAGGACTTACCGCATTAGAAAATATAGATAGATCTAAATAAGGCTAGATTAGAATAGAACATTCAGAGCTGTTATAATCATGCTGACGAATACCACAAAAATTGTTATGAAACCAGATGATTACGAGAGAGCAGCTTTATCATGGCCAAACAGAAACATTTGCAGGGAAGATTCAATGTCCTTCAACCTGATTTTTTTTACTTAACCCTATCATGGGCACATATTGTGTATAGAAAAAAATAAAAAAAAAAAATAAATTGGCAGCACTGACAACTGATTATTTCAAGGGAAACCCCTTTGGATGCACCATCTCATTTTTGACAGGGTCCTTGCAGAACAGAAGATAAAACAACAGTAAAAAGAATAAAACAAACATGAAAAAAATCACACAGAAATACCCACAACATTCTCAAGAATACACACGCACACAAACAAACACACACTCTCACAATCACATAGTCACAAACAACCAAAATCATAACCACCAGCATAGCAACTGCATGACACACATCGCAAGACACAAAATAAGACAAAACATACACACACAGAGTTCATGCGCACATCTCTGTGAGGATTAAGTCCAGAATAAATGAACCTTTATTCTTACCGAAATCAAGAGAAAGATGTTTTACAATAAAGTAAATATGAATAGCAGTAATACAGCTAAGTAGGTGAGGCAAAGGCTTCCAAGCTGATGAAGCTTTAAACTACAATGCAACGTCTAACTTTTCCTAATTCTTGGTGTAAAACACATAAAAGATAACTGATCAGTATTTCTCAGGCCCTTTTTTTTGAATTAAATTTGGATTAAGTTTTTTTAAATACGCCAGTATTTTTCAAAATTTTAGGGGATGAAGATTAGTTTCAGTGGCATGGCCATTAAATAACATCAGCGTGGGTTAGATTGGCAGCACAGTTGTGGAAAAACTCTTTTACGAGCGGGAAGGAAAAACATTTTCAGAAAGATAATGTGACAATTTTAAAGGGCAAAAGGCTTTCAAAAAATATTACATTTAGGATTTTTAAACCGACCAGTTAGACTCAGATTTTATCTTGCTCCAAAAAAGCTGAATTGTCGAAAACTTTACAACAATTTTAAATTGCAGTGATTAAACTTGGAAAAAAACCTTTTCACTCATTTAAGACTTACAGCAGGAGGAAAATGCATTTAAAACATTTTATAATTTGAAAAGAATAAATCTACCATCGCCTTCTGACAAGATTAAAAAATTTAATGTCCTATATTTTAAAAACTTGGTTTTCACCCAAAAGTGGTAGTTGCATTAAATGATAGAGTTGATTTAATTGATGGAATTAAAAAGCAAATAATGCCAGGCCCAATTGTACATACCGATTTATGTCAAGTCAAAAATTTTTTTATATAGCACTTTTCAGCAACAAGGCACTCAGGACGCTGTGCATAACGAGGGGCTTGCCCCCAGTGATGCAAAAATCAAATAACAGAGGTAAGAATAGAAGGATGGATAAGAAAATGAAAGGAAAGTTGGGAACTGAGAATGGGAACTAATAATGTTTAAATGTCACAGTTATTATTTATGCATGAATAGATTTATTGAGGTAGGCAGAAGGGAAAAATTTATTTTTTAACTTTTACACCTTTTAGCTGTAAAAGGGTGACAAGAGGCCAAGTAGCCAATTTGTTTGTTTCAGACCACCAGGTCCTACAAAGGTAGGCCTATCCTTTCCTTTTTCTGAACGAAAATGATTCTGTTTATAACTAATTTTTTACTTTTTATCTTCTTTTACTCCTTGATAAGCTGGTACACAGCAAGACTGCAATGTTGTTTATTTTTGTCTTCTTTGTTTTAAATAATAATGGAAATAACAATGTACAAATATGATTATGTGTTGTGAAATGAAAGATGAAAAAAAGAAAATGCTGATTTCACTCCCCCAATTTTGTGATTTTCTTGTTCGTGTTAATTGTTGTACTGGGATGACTGTATGAAAAAACTGGTTATTTTCAGGCATTGCGGTCACAATACTCATGATTTCTCTGGAAAGGTTGATGAAGAGTCGTCCCATTATATTGTTGAGGTGAGTGATAACCCAATAAACATTTTTTTTTCTCCTAGGTGAAGAAGGCCCGAAAAGGTGGCTGGGACAAATGGGTCCATTGACCCATTATTACTTAGAACATAAGATCTCTGGGGTTCAGGAACAATAGGAATCAAAAGATTGTGTTTGAGGGTTGAAAACGTGTGGTTGAGAAGAGTGTGACAGGAATGAATGAAGGCCCGAGGTATGACTGATGAATGATGTGGGACACATGAGTGAAAGGTTTTAGGTTTTTAGGTTCAGAGGGTGAAAACTTAAATTTCTTATGCATTTTCTTGAGGTGAAATTGGATCTAAAATTCTCTTGGGGATGGGAACAGAACCAAATAGAACCTGTCATTCTACCATAGGGTTCTGGTTGAATAATTTGATAGTAAAAGATTTGGCCGCCCAAACTTCTTAAAGAGGGGAGGCTGAAGCCGGCATGTGTTGTGTGTCTTAAGTGTTTGTCTAAATTTCTGTTTCAATGTTTGTCTCAAATGTTTGTCTGACTAACCTTTAGACGTCAGAGAAAACAAAAATAAATAATAATAATCATAGGATGGATAAATGGAAATGGATATATTGGGGAAAAAATGTTTAACAGGAATGCATAACTAAATAATGGTATAATTAAGGGTGTTCAGAATATGCTAATTACTTTTATCTACTATTGGGGGTAGAGGTTACGGGGAAGGACCCTAAAGGTCTAATTTAGGTAGATATAATCAAATTATCAACGCACACTGGACACTGGACACCTTCATGGTAAATGATATAAATACTTTGTTCTGGGGATGATTTCAAAAAAATATTTTGGAAAATAACGGTTTGAACAAATCTGTTATGATTCTGGCACGTCTGCTCTACCCTGTCTCTCTGGCTGCAATCAGCAGATGAGATGCACCTGGTGACTGCTGCAGTGCAGTGCAATCTGTGGCATTCCAAGCACCTGTGTCTTCCCTGATATATACTGACTCTGACAAGCAGAGGGTGCCAGATTTTTGAAAGCCATCGTGTGAGTAGATATTCAGCGTTCCTTCCTGACTGATCGTTGTTTTGACCTTGCCTTGCCTCTTGGATTTTTGCCTCTGCCTGCCCCTTGTCGGACTGTTTGGATTTTGGTTTTGACCCAGTTTCCTGCATCTGATTTATGCCTCTGCCTGCCCCTTGCCTGATGTCTCTTGTTCCGATCATTGACCCTGTTTCTGTCCCTGGATTATTGAATCAGCCTAGCCCTTGGATTATTCAGCCAAAAGTCACCTGTCTCTCTCACCTGCGCAGTGGAGATCCCTGCCTTCTACCCACTGAGGTTTCCCTTCTGGGTTTCAAGTTTAACCCAAGACAAGAACAGGTTAGTGACTTTTCTGATCCTTACAAGATTTGGAGAAACTACAAGTCACTAATCCTTCTTTCTGCTTCAGTGATTCCTGGAAGCTGTGGAGTTTAACCTGAGTGACGTTTTCCTGTGGCTGAATAAACTTTTTAATATTTCAGTTCTGTGTCTGGCTGAATCTTGGGTCCGCCTTTTTCTAATTCGTAATACTAACTTTGGCAACAAGTTAACAGACAAATTAGCAACTAACTGGGTTACAATATAAATATGATTTTTGGGTTAAAGGTGAGAAGATGACTCAATGATCTTGACACTCCAAGACACTTGCGTACGAAGTTATACAAAATAAGTCCCCACCTGTTTTTAAAGGCTCGCCTCGGTAAACGGTATTGTAAATGATGTTTTTACCTAACTTGTACTGTGTGAAAGAGATCAGTGGATTGAGGAAGTGTGTAGTCTGGAAACCTAGCGGTGATAACAAGGACTGCACGCTGAATCCATCCTCCGGTGGAGTGAATGTGTTCTGGTGTCTTGGAAGCCAATTAGAGAGCTTTCAATTGGACCGGGAGCTCGGAACATAGCGTGTCATATGTCCCGGTTGGCCAGAACTGCGCGTTGTGATTAAAAAGCAAGTCATGGCGGTGACCCCATGAGAAACTGAGTGAGTATGAATGAGAGTAATAGCCTTTATCCACCAGCGTCCTTTGGGGCACTGCTGGAAAACGGCGAATCATAAATCCAGCTGAAACAACAAAACAATTGGACTCTTAACAGCTGTTGCAAATACATGCAGGTTGTGGGAATGTTTCAGAAATTCATGAAGACTTTATAGGTAAATAATTTTCTCCCACTCTCTTACAGCAGCCAGGGAACTGTGATTCATAAATAACAGGCGAAGAAAATAGTTTTATAACTCAGTGTGCGGCTCCCCTGCTTTCTGCTAAAACTCACGAAACAAACCTAGTCTATTCAAGCTTGGTGTCAGACTAGACTGAAAATTAAAGAACAGAGATCAGCAAGAGCAGCCTTTAACTAACAGTCATAATGCTGAGGCCAGTTGAAAAGCACATGGCAGAACTTTCAGCTTAACTGAAAACTTAAAACAAAAAGGGGGCAGACTGCCACCAATCCCAGTTCAGAACACCAAGATAGCTCCAAATTACTCACGAGGAGGAACCTAAAACTCAGGCCAGTGCCTAAAACCAATCAAAACTCCCACAAGGTGAAAAAAGGTGCTTTACTCTACCAGCGACACTATAATAACATGCAGAAGATTTATTTTACAGGGAAATAATTCCATATTTGACCCAGATTGTATGCATTTTTTATTTTTTCCTCTTTTGAGAGAAGTAAAATTCTCTCCTGAGCTCTGTGAAATGACTGCAGCATTAAACTTGACACAGACATACAGCTGCCTAAAAACAAAGATAACACTTCTGCACACAGCAGCCTGTCTCTGCTGAGAGCTCTGATAAAGACTGTAGTTCCCTAACATTATTTTACTAAACTTGATAACTAAGTAAACACCATTAAGCCCCATTTCTCCAGAAAGATTTGGCTCTTTTCCAAAATATTTCCTTAAATTTTTTACAATTTCCTTAATATTTCTTTAAATATTATTTTAATAAAGAAAGGCAGCTAATGAGACACTATTGAGAATTAGTCATCCAGAAGGTTGGTTTTATTCAGCAGATCATTCTTTAAAACATTATTTTATTAAAATAATATTTTATCTGATCTTGCATTGTGAATGGTTGTCTAAAGGTATGCTGCTAAGTTGGTTTCAAGACTTACTTAACTTCACTTCCAGATTCTTCAAGATAATCCTTGGTCCTCAAACATAAACATTGCATAGTAATGTTGCATCACTCTTTTGGTCATGGTTTCAAATAATCTTTAATCAACTTGTTTATATTGTACATAGCCCATTAGTCTTTCCTATTCTTTAATTCTGCTTGGTAGTTAATTGGATTGTATTAGCATAGTAAAGAGTTTGTTGATTGAAATATGTTTGACTTTGAGTTGACTTATTTTTGTTAATAAATTCTTGTATTTTAAGAAATTGTGTGAATTCATTCCATGTGTGAGTTTTGTGTGAGTTTTGCTGTTCAATAATGTCAGAACTTGGCTCACCCTTTTCGATTTTGTCCCAATACCACCGCCTTACTGTGTTGGTATTCACAGGACAACCCTTAACAGACCGATATATAATTTGATAAAATATTAAAGTATTAATGTTAAATATTAAATAATATATTCAGATTCATAGTCACAACATTTATTTATCCCAAGATAATTGAGTATCCAGTAGTATACAAAAAAAACCTTAAATCCGCACATTAAACATACATTGAGCCTAGGCAAATAACAAAAGCTAAAAATATATCTAAAAGTACCTGTTAACACAGTAGCTGCAGTAAACAGTTCAGCACAGTGTAAATAAAAGTGAAAATGAGCAGCAAAATAAGTAGGTTTAGCTGAGAAATTGAGAAATCGGCAGATTTAAGTTCATATGGCGCATGGCTGAACTGTAAAATATTATCTGGGACAATTTGTAATCCATTTGCTTTTTATTTTAAGAGCACACTCATGGAATAATATACCCACCAGAAGCTGTCTTCTGGAAATATTAGCATCCACTGCTAACAACTTAATAACCTGAACATAATTTAATGTTTTTTTTTTGCAAGTTTTTTAGCAAATTTTTTTCATTTCACGATTTATAAAAACTGTGCTTTACTGAGGGAAAAATATTTTTGTTCTAGTTTTTAATTTTGAGAGTAAACATTCTGGCCACAGCGAAATATTGGTAAGTCATTTTCCAAGCAAACAATCCAAAGCTTGCTGTCACAAAGTAGTCTAAAAAGGTTCTCTCAGTTCAGGTTGCTTTCCTGCGTGAATTTTCATGTGATTTGTTAGTTTAGCTTTTTCTTTAAAACTTTTGCTGCACACGCTGCAGCTGAATGGTTTCTCTCCTGTGTGGACTCTAATGTGTCTTGAAAGAGATCCTCGCTCGCGACACGCTTTACCACAAACATGACAAATGAATGAGTTCTCTCCTTTATGGATTTTCCTGTGCATGTTAAGTGTTGAATTTTGGCGAAATCGCTTTCCACAAATGTCACACCCAAACGGCCTTTCTCCTGTGTGTATTCTCATGTGTATTTTAAGTTCTACTGCTCTACGAAATGTTTTCCTGCAAACATCACAGCTAAAAGGTTTCTCTACAGTGTGAACTATCATGTGGTGAGTAAGACTTCCTTGGGCACTAAAACTTTTCCCACACTCCTCACAAACAAATGGTTTCTCTCCTGAGTGGATCCGCATGTGAACGGTGAGATTAGTGATGCGGTTAAACCTTTTGCCACAAATCTCACAGTCATAAAGTTTCTCTCCTGTGTGGATTCTCATGTGTTTATCACGGTTGTATTTTGCGCGAAATCTTTTACCACAGACATCACAGCCAAACGGTTTCTCTACTGAGTGGACAGTCATGTGTGTCATCAGGTGTGATCTGAAACTGAAGCTTTTTCCACAATCCCTACAGCTAAAGGGTTTTTCTTTCTTGTGAATCTGTTTTATATGTCCCTTAAGATGGGACTTATAATTAAATGTTTTCCCACAATCGTTACATTGAAAAGGTTTCTCCCCA
Source organism: Crenichthys baileyi (assembly GCA_036173005.1). Classification (NCBI taxonomy): domain Eukaryota; kingdom Metazoa; phylum Chordata; class Actinopteri; order Cyprinodontiformes; family Goodeidae; genus Crenichthys; species Crenichthys baileyi. Next base: position 849,254 of record JAHHUM010002040.1, read on the forward strand.
GTGTGGATTCTCATGTGTGTTTCAAGATTCAACTTACAATTAAAACTTCTCCCACAGACGGAGCAGATGGAAGGACTTCCTTCACTGTGAACTCTTATGTGAACCTTGTATTCTCCCTTTCTGCGAAAACTTTTCCCACAACTGTTACAGCAAAAAGGCTTCTCGTCCGTGTGGACAAGCATGTGCGACTTCAGGTGAGCTTTACAATTAAATTTTTTTTCACACTTACCACAACTGAATTCTTTTTCTCCGGTGTGAATTTTTACATGTCTGGCTAGATTGACACGACTGTGAAATGTTTTTCCACAATACTCACAAGAAAACTGTTTCTCTCCTACGTGGATTTTCCTGTGAGCCTTCAGTTCCAGACGTTGACTAAACGTTTCACCACATTTCTTACAGAGAAACGGTTTATCTCCTGCATGTACACGAAAGTGTCTTGTGAGGGACCCCTTGTGGGAAAACTGTTTACCACACTCAAAACAACTGAAGGCAGTTTTGGAACTATTAACTTCCTCATCATTCAAACCTGACTTGGGTACAACACTCCAACCATAGCCAACATCTTCTGCTTCAGATCCAGGATCTGATGAGTTCTGCCAATAATCATTATCACTAACATCAGTTTCTGAAGAGTCTGAATCTATTTCATTGATAATCTTTGGATTGATGTTTGAAACAAGCCTCTTGACCGTTTCTTCTCTTCCATGGTCTTCTCCAACAGGTTCCATTTTTATCTGTTGAGTTGGGCTGCTGGTTGGAGGTTCTGTTGCCTTGTTCTTTTCAGTTTTTATCTGACACAGCTTCTCATCATCTTCAGTCTTCACGGTTTCAGAAGCAAAAGAAATCTGGACTTCTCCCTCTTCATCCTTTATCTCCTTAGTGCCCAAGTTCTGCTTGATGACGTTCAGGTGAATCTCTTCACCAAGTCTCACTGAAACACATATGCACATATATTGATATTTTGATAAATTTAACCTCATATTAGTGTTTTGATAAGTAGAATAAGAATTTAAGGGGTAACATCTAAACATAAAATGATTTAGAACTAAGAAATGAGAATATATGCTGATGAGGTTATGCTTTCTAAGATTCTTAAGAGGTTAATTTTATCAGCCTTGGCTTAGAAGGTAATGGTCATAATAAAATATACTGTAGAATTAAGGCACTGAGAACAGGTTTTTATTCAAAAACTGATCTCCTACAGGGGTTGGACAATGAATCTGAAACACCTGGTTTTAGACCACAATAATTTATTAGTATGGTGTAGGGCCTCCTTTTGCGGCCAATACAGCATCAATTCGTCTTGGGAATGACATATACAAGTCCTGCACAGTGGTCAGAGGGATTTTAAGCCATTCTTCTTGCAGGATAGTGGCCAGGTCACGATGTGATACTGGTGGAGGAAAACTTTTCCTGACTCGCTCCTCCAAAACACCCCAAAGTGGCTCAATAATATTTAGAACTGGTGACTGTGCAGGCCATGGGAGATGTTCAACTTCACTTTCAACTCATCTTTCACCAGTCTTGCTGTGTGTATTGGTGCATTGTCATCCTGATACACGGCACCGCCTTCAGGATACAATGTTTGAACCATTGGATGCACATGGTCCTCAAGAATGGTTTGGTAGTCCTTGGCAGTGACGCGCCCATCTAGCACAAGTATTGGGCTAAGGTAATGCCATGATATGGCAGCCCAAACCATCACTGATCCAACCCAATGGTTCACTCTGGGCATGCAACAGTCTGGGTGGTACGCTTCTTTGGGGCTTCTCCACACCGTAACTCTCCCGGATGTGGGGAAAACAGTAAAGGTGGACTCATCAGAGAACAATACATGTTTCACATTGTCCACAGCCCAAGATTTGCACTCCTTGCACCATTGAAACCGACGTTTGGCATTGGCATGAGTGACCAAAGGTTTGGCTATAGCAGCCCGGCCATGTATATTGACCCTGTGGAGCTCCCGAAGGACAGTTCTGGTGGAAACAGGAGAGTTCAGGTGCACATGTAATTCTGCCGTGGTTTTATGTTTTTTGGATACAATCCGGGTTAGCACCCTAGCATCCCTTTCAGACAGCTTCCTCTTGCGTTCACAGTTAATCCTATTGGATGTGGTTCGTCCTTCTTGGTGGTATGCTGACATTACCCTGGATACCGTGGCTCTTGATACATCACAAAGACTTGCTGTCTTGGTCACAGATGCGCCAGCAAGACATGCACCAACAATTTGTCCTCTTTTGAACTCTGGTATGTCACCCATAATGTTGTGTGCATTTCAATATTTTGAGCAAAACTGTGCTCTTACCCTGCTAATTGAACCTTCACACTCTGCTCTTACTGGTGCAATGTGCAATTAATGAAGACTGGCTACCAGGCTGGTCCACTTTAGCCATGAAACCTCCCACACTAAAATGACAGGTGTTTCAGTTTCATTGTCCAACCCCTGTATATCAAATTGGAAATGTATTAATACAGTCTAAAACTAGAACCCTTTGTGTGTAAATGTATGAATTAGGGATGCATCAGTGCAGAGGCTAGAAATGGTTAAGTTTCTCCTACACTGAAGAATGAGACTATTTTTAACAGGTTAGCAACAGTGACGTAACTAAGCAAGCTACAGTACACAGCAGGTCTTTATCATGAAAGTTCATCGTGACTGTAGATGACTCAACTTCAGCTTCTTTTGGTATCAGTAAGATCTTTGAGAGGGTAAGGGGAACCACAAAATGTGGAAGAGGAAACTGTTTCCCCAAAAGGTATGCCTGCTGTTCAGGGATGTGGCCACATGAACAGATGACAAAAAGGATGAAGGGAAAATCTGTCAAGAAACAGGCTTGATTTGGAAATATTTAACCAAGGTGGGTTGTATTATGATGTAAAAAAAAAAACAAACAAAGATGGCTATTCTGGTTAACAATGCTAACTGTGCTAATCACTAAAAAAGTAATGATCAGCTTTCAGTGGTGGCGTTTTTCAGATAAGTATTGTCATTTTGAACATGTATTGTCTTTGTACTCAGGTATAGTTATTTCATTGTTTTATACATTATATTGGTAAATTTCTTAGGATAACAACTCTTGTGTTTTGTTCAGATTCTGTGCATGGCCTAAAACATAAACCAATAACTAAACCTGTAGAGAGATGGAATGGTTATCATGTTATTAACCCTAAAAAAAAAAGATTAAATGTTCTGACCTGTGACTCTGGAGATTTTGCAGGCACCATGTGCACTTATAGAGACCCTTATATACACTGCTCAAAAAAATAAAGGGAACACTCAATTAACACATCCTAGATCTGAATGAATGAAATATTCTCATTGAATACTTTGTTCTGTACAAAGTTGAATGTGCTGACAACAAAATCACACACAAATAATCAATGGAAATCAAATTTATTAACCAATGGAGGCCTGGATTTGGAGTCACACACAAAATTAAAGTGGAAAAACACACTACAGGCTGATCCAACTTTGATGTAATGTCCTTAAAACAAGTCAAAATGAGGCTCAGTATTGTGTGTGGCCTCCACGTGCCTGTATGACCTCCCTACAACGCTTGGGCATGCTCCTGATGAGACGTCGGACGTTGGTGGATGGAGCGTGACATAATGTCCCAGATGTGCTCAATCGGATTCAGGTCTGGGGAACGGGCGGGCCAGTCCATAGCTTCAATGTCTTCATCTTGCAGGAACTGCTGACACACTCCAGCCACATGAGGTCTAGCATTGTCCTGCATTAGGAGGAACCCAGGGCCAACCGCACCAGCATATGGTTTCACAAGGGGTCCGAGGATCTCATCTCGGTACCTAATGGCAGTCAGGCTACCTCTGGCGAGCACATGGACGACTGTGCGGCCCTCCAAAGAAATGCCACCCCACACCATTACTGACCCACTGCCAAACCGGTCGTGTTGAAGGATGTTGCAGGCAGCAGATCGCTCTCCACGGTGTCTCCAGACTCTGTCACGTCTGTCACATGTGCTCAGTGTGAACCTGCTTTCATCTGGGAAGAGCACAGGGCGCCAGTGGCGAATTTGCCAATCCTGGTGTTTTCTGGCAAATGCCAAGCGTCCTGCACGGTGTTGGGCTGTGAGCACAACCCCCATTTGTGGACGTCGGGCCCTCATACCATCCTCATGGAGTCGGTTTCTAACCGTTTGTGCAGACACATGCAGATTTGTGGCCTGCTGGAGGTCATTTTGCAGGGCTCTGGCAGTGCTCCTCCTGTTCCTCCTTGCACAAAGGCGGAGGTAGCGGTCGTGCTGCTGGGTTGTTGCCCTCCTACGGCCTCCTCCACGTCTCCTGGTGTACTGGTCTGTCTCCTGGTAGCGCCTCCAGGCTCTGGACACTACGCTGACAGACGCAGCAAACCTTCTTGCCACAGCTCGCATTGATGTGCCATCCTGGATGAGCTGCACTACCTGAGCCACTTGTGTGGGTTGTAGAGTCCGTCTCATGCTACCACGAGTGTGAAAGCACCACCAACATTCAAAAGTGACCAAAACACCAGCCAGAAAGCATAGGTACTGAGAAGTGGTCTGTGGTCCCCACCTGCAGAACCTCTCCTTTATTGAGTGTGTCTTGCTAATCGCAAAGATTTCCCCCTGTTATCTATTCCATTTGCACAACAGCATGTGAAATTGATTGTCAATCGGTGTTGCTTCCTAAGTGGACAGTTTGATTTCACAGAAGTTGGATTTATTTGGAGTTATAGTGTGTTGCTTAAGTGTTCCCTTTATTTTTTTGAGCAGTGTATTTTCAGGTTGTTCACTGACAAACTCAGACTGGCACAGAATTTCAACAACAAAGCATAATGTGGTTCAGATCAGGCACTGCCTGATCTGTCCCCAGACTGAGTTCAATTACTTCTTCAAGAAGGTAGGGGACTCTGATATGTTGCTTGCCAGATAAGCAGGAACAACAATCAGAATTTCTCCCACACCTGAAGACATGGTCCTCTGAAGAAAATTCCAACAATTGGTCAACAAAACTGAAAGACCTAGGTTACCATCATTAAGCCAGTCTCTGGTCGCCTAGTTCTTTACTCAGCAGACATCCACAAGGTATCTTTACTAGATGCCAAAACCACCTGAAATAGCTCCTGTCAAGGTGCTCACCACTTTTCTGCTGCTTGTAATCACAACACGATTCTTTCTGACCTTGCTCATTACCACAGGGGAAGGTTGGAATGTAGTTCATATTGAAAATCAAGTCTACCGTCTGCTAACTGATTTCCCACTCCATTTACCCCCATACATGAACAAGAACCTCATGATTAAACTCTGTTACGTAACATAGTTTTTCACTACCAAGCTGAAGGTGGATGGTGGCACTTTTCTAGCAGATGACCGGCAGCATCAGAACAACAGACCCAAAAGGTCTTTAAACCTTGAGCAGTAAGCAGCCAAACATCAGGACATCTCTGCAAACCAACGAAACTCTACTTGCCAGTAGAGTGGACTCCTTTAGAATAAAAACTAAATGATGAACCTGCTTCTTCATTTGTTTCAGTTTTAGTTCTTAGGTTTGGTTTTTAGTAACACACTGCAATAAATCTATTTTTTAAGTTAAGGTCGTTTTTATTTGAATAACAACCAAAATCTGCCTCTGTAGGTTAACTTATACTAATAATCTTATTTCTCACTAGGCCAAACATCATTAAAACACTGTGGTGTCTCACATAAGGTCAAACATCAGGCAAATTTGGTGAGATGTGACTAAATTTATGTTAAGTTCTAATACTTCTGGTATTTATGAAGTGCAACTGGTGGATAAAAGATACTGATTTTACGTTATGTTTTTCTTACTAGGATTGATGGCAGCTTCTCTCAGCTCCAGTTCTGATGTGGAGGCTGCAGGTATGAGGAGCTTTGCAGGATCATCTGAATGAAGGTTTCTCCTTTCAGACATCTTCTGTCCACCTGTGATTCTCCTCTTCACCCTCGATCTTTGCAGCTCAGAGATGGATCGGGATTTCTGGAAGAGTTTGCTGTCTTCAGCTGCTTCCTCGGCCCAGCTGTATGAAACTGTCATCGCACAAACACTCGCAGATCAAATTTAATTCAAAATATTTTAAATGATAACTTCAAAACATTGACTCAATAATGATTGCATCACTGCTGCAAAGTTAGACACATCTGATTCTGTATCCTTGTAAAGGCAAATCATGGATCAGGGACAGGTACTAAATGTTTCTGTAAAAGTGTGCATTTATTTAAAAACTGAGCCAAAATGCAAAAAAAGTTACAAAGTTAGTCCACGTTTATTGGTCATGTTACTCATGGTTTTGCAGCTTTGATCATCTTCCATGGAGGGTTTCAGACCGACCATGCATCAATGCATCTGCCTCATGGTTGTGTTGTACCTGCGTTGATTTGATTAATTTGCTCATAGTTTGCTGTGATGCCAATAAATGATATCTATCAGCAGGAGGTGACCCAGAGATATTTTGGTGTGATCAGTTGTCACAATCTCTTTTTTTCTCTACGTTTTTCAAATTTTGGTTCAAAATAACACAAAACTGAGACTAAAAAAGAAATTACAATATAATTCCATTTGAGGGTTTTAAACATCAGACAATGTTTTTTTCTTTTGTTTCCTGTCTATCCTATAAAATATTCATTACATGGCCCCAAAAACAAACCCCTTCTCCACTGGCTTCAGTTTTGTTTTCTTACTTCAGAATTTAGCAAGTGTTAAACTCTGATTTAAATTTCAGCAGATAAAACACAATATTTCCATCCATAAATTAGTTTGGTTTTCTTTATCTGCTTAACCCTTACAAGGGCATGACCGACGGACACACCTTGTATAGCTCACCAGTCTATCACAACCCAACAACAAAAACACACAGGACAGCAATTTAAAGTGACCAATTAAACGAACATGCAACTTTTTGAACTGTGGGAGGAGTCAGGATGCAAAAGGTCACACATTTGGAAATATTCCCATATTTATAAAGTTCCCATGGTAATGATGAGAATTTTGACATCAAGCATTAATTGTATACATCATATATATTTACACAATATTTGTAAAGCTTACTTCACTTTTTATAGGGCACAGGCTCAAATATGTGGCCTCAGTAGTCCAGGGTTGCAGGAACCTTTCTGGTGAATGTACAGGGGGCGTGGCTTCAATACCCCTTCAGTACGGGAGCAGAAAAGCACGCATTCACTAAACTGTACTTGCACTGATGGTTTTAGTTAAGATTATGCTGGAATATAAGAAGACCAACTGTACATAAAACCCTAGTTAGGGGTCAAACAACATTTATAATCAATATTTTAAATTTCTAGATAATTTCTATGATTTCCCATTATTGTTTCCATCTTGGAAATTTCCCAGAATTTTGCTAACCAATATATCTACATAAACATAAGAATGACTTTGTTTTCCATGGTGGAAATCCCGGTGTTAGAACAGTACAAACACATGTAAGTTACAGATAAAGGAAATTAAAGTATAAATGACAATAATTAGAATAATAATGAAAACAATAACAACAATAATGAAAATAGTTCAGGTCTGATGAAGATACTCTGGTTGTGTTAAAGCTGTTCGGTAGAACATCTCTCAGCTCTGTGACGTTGGAAACCAAAAATAAATTCAGTTTTTGGAGCAGAAGTTAGACTAACAATCCTGCTAACAACAAGACAGACACGGAGAGAAACATGTCTCTCAGTTCATGTCAACATTCTAGCAAACAGCTCCTTACCCTTCTATCAGCGGGTTAAATGATCGGTCCCTCATCAGTGATTCCAGCTGGTAAAGAAGGCCTCACCATGTTTACCTTTCTTTCCTGACGCAGCTTCGATTCTCCAGCGAAGATTCACGGTTCCTCTGGGTTTATTTAGCGGATAGCACCTCAGTTTGACTCGGTTCGGCTTCTAAAACATAACACAAAACCATAACATGGATCTAACATCAATAAAGGACAGAGGCAGAAGAAATCTCTCCTGGGAGCACACAAAGACAGCGCCATCTTGTGTCCCACCTTTATTTTCTTCCTCTTGCAAAAAAGGACACGTCAATGCGTCCGCCATGTTGGAAAAGGAGACAGCAGCCAGGGAATATTCAAGTACGTCAGAGGAGCTGCTGAATTCTAAACGTAATCATTAACCTTATAAAAACATAAAACAAAAATATACAAGTATATTTAAGCGTTGGGTTTCATAAAAACTACCTCAGTAAAATTAAGACGTAGTTGTAATAGTATATATGGACGCAAGAGTTGTATGTAAAAGCCACTGATTTCATATAAAAGAGAATTAAATGAGCATTCAAATGATACCAACATCTGGTTTGTAGGTTAAACATTCTGATATTTCCAGTATTTTAAAGGCCTAAATTCTCACATTTACATTGAAAAATGAAAAAGAAGCTGTGCAATTAACTGTTCGACTGTCTTTGATGGTTGTTCTGTCTTTTCAGTGGTTGGAATAAAAGTCAGTTAATCAACTAAATTCAATAAAATATCACAATTTGTTACTGTAGAACATGATACCAATAAAAAATTGAGACAGAAAATGCAATAAAACAAAATGTACACTTGTGCTGACGCTGCTGTGTAAATACAGACCTTCACGTCAATATTTATTTTGTCAACAGCACATTTAAACCTCAACCATTTAGTTATATGCAGAGTATACAGTATTTATATTACAGTATTATGTCATGATTAAAAGCCAGTTAATCCTGTTTGATCATATGACTGTTTTAACAAGTTTTCATCCCCTAGAACACATACCTATAAAAGCAACCAGTGGTGCATCTACAATTCTAAGTCTATGGTATCCTGTACCTTTAAATGTAAACAGGAAATTAGGTTTAGATTTAACATGCTTTGACAATCTTTCTTAATTTTAAATAAGCTTGTTTCATATATGATTGTGCATACAGTATGTGCTCCACCTCCTTCAAGGTAGTTTTTGAGACAGAGGATTAGATGGGGTTTTGTCAAGGGCCAGCACTTGAGGTCAAGGTAAAATTACATAAAAAAGTGCTTTTTATATCTTCACAACTCAAATGTATACATAAAGATCATTTAAAGTGCTGAAACAAAAAGAAACAAATAAAATTAAAATATGTGAGGAACTGATAAAAACGTAAAACATTAAGATTGCTAATAAGTCCTGAGACAACCTTGTTTCAATAAATACTTTAGCTCTACCAAACATAATAAACGTTGTAATACCAGCCTTTATTAAAGAGCCTTGTGAAAGCCAATTTTATTTATTGAACATCATACCCAATTACATTGCAAAAACCACAAAGGATAAAGTAAAACTGAAAAGACCAGTTAACGACTGTTGTAATGAGATCATGAACTTTTTGATATATCGATATCACTTAAGATTATCATATGAAACATGAACCACTAATAAATCTGGGACCTCTGGGAGAAAGTCCAGAGGTACAACTGAGAAAAAAAAAAAACTTTAGTATGACAAAGGCCAAGTAACTCTAAGGATAAATCTGCATCCTCTTTATAGAGCTCACTAAACCATTCAACACTGTTCGTGGAGGCCCACCTTATATGGTATAATCAGAGGAGCTGTTTCACCAGCACGTTTGCATTTGACTGAATGCCTCAAAAACAAGGTTGGGTTGGGTTTGTTCCCCTTACTATTCTAATGGTGCGTTCACACCGAACGCGGATTCTGCGAATTTTTCGCGTCATTTGTGTGCTTTTGCTCGCTTGACATTCCGCGTGAACTCCGCGTTGCCAAATGTCAACAAGCAGCAACGCTTCGCCACGTCATCAAATAGGAGGAGCTTCCATCTGCTGCTTGCTGGTTTCAACTGAACATGGCGGACATGGATTTCACGGACCTAATTACGGTGTTTTACCTGTGGAGAGCCGAAAAACGCCGCCGACATCGACGTCCCTGACGTCCCCCACGAGATTCTTCAGGGACGGGAACAGTTCGGAGAGTACCACCACCTACTCCAGGTGCTGCGTCTGGATGATGGTCGATTTCAGCGGTACCTCCGTCTATCCAGGACCCAGTTCGAAGATCTGCTGTCCCGTGTTGGGAGACGAATCGGCCTCTGGGACACCAACTACCTGCGTTGTATCCCCGCTGCTGAACGCCTGTCCATCAGTCTTCGGTGAGTAAATAAATCTCAGCTCAATAAAAAAACAGCCGATTTTTAATGTCCACATCTCCTAAATATAAGAAGACAAAACTGCAATGGCGCTATTTTAAAGTTTTACCTGCTACTCCAGTCTCCTCACTGACTCTTCTCCAGGCCAGGTCCTTTCTGTACTTGTCTCGGTAAAAATAATTAGTTGAGTCATACAACTCGGGCTTGCCGCACACCGCCACTATGATCTTGTCCTTCATCTTCACTGACAACCGCTTCTCCGCTGCGGTCCTTCACCCCACGTCACCTCCACATCCACTCCCTGATTGGTTGACGCGACGCGAATTTAGGAAAAAGTTCAGGTTTTTCAACTCGTCCATCGCTCTCGCTCCGCTCCCGCTCAGCGCGCCTTCCACACCGCGTCCTTAGTCTCCGCGCTGCTCCTGAACGCGCCTCTACATATGTAGAGGCGCGTTCAGGAGCGAGTTAGCCAACATGTAAATCGGCCGCTCCTATCACAGACTCCGCGTTCAGTGTGAACGCATCTTAACACTTATAGATTTATTTACCTTTCATTGCTGTGCCCTGTCCACCTGAAGGGATCACAATGAGACAAAGCAACTTCTAAGTGGGGAGCTTAATTGAACCAACTCGGAGGTGGAGGAGGACTACAGTTTACCAAATATTACTAATATTTTTTTTTTGCTTGCTATTTAAAAATAGAAGAATGAACAAAGTCTTGCGATCAGATTTCTGTGGACCAACAAAATGGGGGAGCAGAAACAAGCTGCCCCACTGGCCTTATTGTCTGGCCTCCTGTGTTGCTAATCATGGGACTGGGAATTTAACAAGTGAATATCAGGCTAAATAAAAGGTTGCTGTTGTCAAACGGGATCATTACAACCTAGCACTGGAGTGGATTATTAAAATCTCTCCTGCATATAAAAATCTTCTAATTCTTGTGCTGAGGAGGTCGCCACAGTGCCTTCTTCTGCCTCCATCTAGCCTTCGACCTACATCCTTTACCGTCTCACCAACCCTTTGCATGCAGGGTTCCTACACGTTTTACAAAAAATGTTGTGCATTTCTAGACACACACTTTAAAGATTATTCAGACATTTCAGAACCAAAAACATATTTTTACTTAAATTTTATTATCTGCATGTTCAATAAATGAACATGATGCCAGTTTGGCTTCAGATCCAGCAGTGTGGTAAAGGGAACCGTTTATTATTATCATTTTGGCAAGGTAAATTCACTCCACTTTAAAATCTGTAACACTTTGGTTGATTTATCCTACACCAAGTACAGTTTGTAGATTTTTATACCTTTTTATGCCTTCAGTTTGTGAAAGTTAAAAAATTAGTATCAGTGCTTTGTTTGGTGCCGACACAAGATCTGGTTTTAAAACCACACACAGATCTAGTAAAAAGTGTGGACTAGGAAGGACCAGATGCCATAGAAGAAGCAAAATTGCTCTTTTTAAAAAGGAATAAATGCATTTTTTCAATTTATATACAAATTAACATTTTCAGTTTTTAACAGTTTCTAACACATTTTTAGTGGAAGAAAACCTGTATCTTAAAAACAGACAAGTCAGATGGATTTCATATAGTCTGTAAAACCTGGTCAATAAATTTGAGAAAATTGAGTTGAGAAGCAGCTCACTTTTTTCATTCTCCTGGCAGCTGCATATTTCACTTAATTTATCCAATACACCCACTACCCCTCTTCTTCACATGTCCAAGACATCTCAGCCTCCAAACCGCTCAAACAAAGTTTTCCCTCTGATGTAATTATTTCTAATTCTGTCTATTTTGGTCTCCCTCCCAATGAAAATCAAAACGCCTCTGCTGCTCTGGCTCCTGCCTCTTAGTGCCTCTGTCTCTAAACCAAACATCATTAAAGTTCTCCCTAGCATCTTAGAAACCTTCGATTGCCTTTTTGAAGGCATGTAAGACTACGTATGTACCTGCTCTAACAGCACAGCAGGGTGTGTAAATCAATTATTAAACATTATTAGAACTCAAGTGAATATTCTGGTTGTAAATGTACAGATTATCAACATTGTTTTCCAACTTGGTTTTCCAACTTGGTTTCCCTACTTGGTTTCCAAAATTGTCAAGCACAGCGGTGAGACGATTATAATAGCCCCCTTTCCATTGCCTGTAGAAAGGCCCAGGCTTTGTTTAGCCCAGGTTGCATTTAGATACAAATTAACTTTAATTAGCTTGAAATTAAATTTAAAAGTATTTGTTACAGGGACAGTGCATATTAATAACATTTCTGTCAATATGCCACAGTTAGCCAGAAAGAATTTACATTAACAAATTAACTATTACAGTAGGTCAGTCATTTTCTACCGCTTCTTCCATAAAGGATCGTGGGGAAGCTGGTGCCCATCTCCAGCAATCGACAGGCGGGAGGCGGGGTACACCCTGGACAGGTCACCAGTCCATCGCAGGACAACTATTATTGCTAACACTATGAAAGCTAAAATGTACATTAGTTACACACAGACCAACCTTAAAAAAAAAAAAAAAAAAAAAAAAACATCAGACAACGATAATACAGACAAGATGATAGCGAGGCCAGCAAGAGCATTATTATTATTACTATTAATTAAAGCTAATGTTGACAACTCTGATAAGCAATAAGCCATTTATTTAGCTGTATCCTAAATGCGTTGTAGTCATTTGATTTCTGATAGATATTTTCATGGGTAAATGGCCCTGGTCTGAAGTAAGTCTTTTCAGGTTTCCCCAGGATTTGTTAAAGGGGCCGCATTGTGGGCAGCAAGGCGTGGCACCAGCAGCTTCAGTAAAGGCACAGGTTTTTTAATTAATTTGTCTCAACAAGTAGTTTTAAGCTGTTTTTAAGCAAGAAAGTACACCTCAAAACTTCATCTGTGCAGTCAGTTTATCAAGAATGAGCCAACTTTGAAATGTTTTATCCTGAATTTTCAGAGCATCGAAGCTCCGCTTACAGGCTGTTGGACACTAACCGCTGCCTGATCTCGCCCAGGCACTCTGGGACTTCCCGCTACCTGTTATCCATTTGTGGCACCTGAAAGTGAATATAAAGCATTTAGTAGGTATGTGGTGAATAACTGCAAATACCAGAAGATAAAACATAATATTTATCACTGAAAAGTTGTGACATTTTAAGTTATTGTTGGCATTAATAATAAACTGTTTCACCACAGTTCTGTAAGACAAATACTTTAATGCAGTCCTGATGATCAGCTCACTTTAAATTTCCCATTTAACATAAAAAAATACACCTTTCCCTTAAGAGTCTTTACATGTAAATCTAACATAGTGGAGTATGAACTCTTTAATATTATACATTTTTCATAGTTTTATGCAGATAGCTACTTTATATAAATATTTAGTTATAATTACACAGTCAAGGTCAATACTTCCTGTCTGATTATCCGTTTTTTATTCTAATAAATAAAATTTTTACAAAAAATCTTTTCTCTAGTTATCTGATATGATTTGACCTGATGATAATAAAAGAAAAATAAGTGTGCTAATCAGTGTTTAGTAGTTATTGTAAATGAATCACACCATTGTAAAGTAACAACTCTGGCCAGATGCAGGTTGGTTAAAAATTTATTGCAAAATAATGATTTAAACTTTTCCTGCTTATGGATCCAGTCCAATTTAGGGAATAATGGAAGGAATTAATCAACTGTATAAAGCTGCTCGTTGAAATAAAAAAAAATTAGCTAATGGAGGGTTTTCAAATGATGTCACTTCGCGGTCGCCATCTCGGGTGGCAACTACAGCCTGTTTTCGTTGTTTTTCATGATCAGTGAAGCGAAACTCCGGACCAGTCAATTTAACTATGGGGAAAACTTGTTTAATTGTGGGTTGTGCTGCGCTTGGTGGTCAACACCAACGTTCAGTCTAACATCTGCCAGCCGTGATAGAAAATCAGTGTTAGAAAACAAAAACACTGAGTACACAACGTCGACTACTGTGGCTGAATCGGATATCCAGGACGGATTTGGATGGCTTGAAGCTCACTCACGCCCAAGTGTGCAGTGCACATTTTGTTATAGGTAAATAAATAATGCTCGCCTACATTTATTGTAATAATATTCCGGAAAGTAGTCTGCCAAGTCCGTGAGCTGATCAGTCGATTCTGGGCTGGGTGGCAACTATTATGTAATTATCCAATAAAAGACAATATTGAACCTACCATGGATGTTGTGCCTATGTTGTGGCTATGAAAAACAGTTGCACACCAGCCAGTTGCAGCCAATCGTCTGGATTTGCACTAAACAAACCAACCATTGGATCCTTCTTGTTGATGATCGCAATTTTCTTGAGGTACGTGGCCTAATCAGGAGGCTGTAACAACTCTAGATACTTATCCATTGTCGAAAAAGTATGTAATGTTACAAAGTTGTGAAAAGCGTGAAGCAATACCGAGACACCCAAGATGGCGGCTAGAAGTGTGGCTGCGACTTCAGTGAAAACCCCCCATAGTCTTTTAAACAGAGGAAAGAACTAATGCCATCTGCTGGAATGAAGGTGTATTGCGGTTTCCTTCATAACTTCCCCATGAGTCATTGGGATGATTTAAAAAAATGGTCCGTGGCCTCTATAAGCCATGGAAACAGAACGCACAGAATTCCCAGTGAATTCCTATTACCTCGGTAAAACAAATCCTGAGGCCTTAAATCCTAGGGCTTTTAGTGGAAAGGGGCTAATGTAACAGGAGCATAATAAACCATTGGAGAAAAGCAGAATTGAAGGTTTCTGTTCCATTTGAAAATTATACTTATTGAAAATATCCAGATGGTATGATGATTCACTTGTCATTATGCAAGCCAAAAGGAAAACCCCCATTTGGACTGCTACAAAAGGACACAAACCAGTCTGTCATCATGAGCCAGTCTGGTCAGTTTATCCTGGCCCAGATGAGTTTCCTGCATGTGTTTTCATGTGAGTTGTTAGCTTATATTTTCGGTTAAAATGCATGTCACAGACACCGCAGCTAAATCGTTTTTCTCCTGTGTGGACTCTCATGTGCTGTGAAAGAGATCCTCGCTCGCAGAAAGCTTTACCACAAACATGACAAGCACAGGATTTCTCTCCTGTGTGCATTCTTATGTGAATCTTTGCATGTGAGCTTTGACTGAACTGTTTTCCACAGATATCGCATCTAAAAGGCTTCTCTCCCGTGTGCACTCTGGTGTGTATTTTAAGCTCTACGGGTCTACGAAATGTTTTCCCACAAACATCACAAGCAAAAGGTTTTTCAGCCGCGTGGACCACCATATGATTCACAAGACTTCCCTGTGAACTGAAACTCTTCCCACATAAGTCACAAATAAATGGTTTCTCTCCAGTGTGGATTCTTATGTGCGTCTTCAGATTGGCGCTGCGGAGAAATCTTTTACTACAAAAACCACAATCAAAGAGTTTCTCTCCAGTGTGGACTCTCATGTGTGTCCCACGATGCTCTTCTGCACGAAACCTTTTCCCACAAACACCACAGCTGAAAGGTTTCTCCACAGAATGGGTGATCATATGGGTCTTCAGGAGGGATTTAAAATTGAAGCTTTTTCCACAATCCCCACAACTAAACGGTTTGTCTTTAGTGTGGTTTTGCATGTGCATCCTAAGACGCGACTTAACTTTAAACGTTTTACCACAAAGATCACAGCTGAAAGGTTTGTCTCTGTGGACCTTCATGTGTTTGTTAAGGTTCATCTGATAATAAAATCCTTTTCCACATTTGCTACAGATGAGCGGCTTTTCGTCAGCATGCACTCTTAGATGCGCCTTATGGTCGCCCAGTCTGCGAAAACTTTTTCCACAAACATCACAGGGGAAAGGTTTCTCATCTGCGTGTATTTTCATGTGTGTCCTCAGTTGCACATATTCACTGAAAGTTTCACCACAATTTTTACAGAGGAAACGCTTTTCCCCAGTGTGGACCCGCAGGTGCTTCTTAAGGGACCACTTGTGGCGGTACTGTTTACCGCACTCAGAGCAGGTGAAAGATGTTGCAACAGTTTTACAACCTACAATATCCTTCACACCGGGCTCAGGTATATCGGTCTGCTTCCAACCTTTCTTACCAGTTTCCGTTTCAGATCCAGAACCGGCAGATTTCTGCCAGTAATCATTGCTACTTACATCTGTTTCTGAAGAGGCTGAATCATTTTCATTAGCATTTAGCTGTAAATTAATATTTAGATCATGTTTCCTGTCTTGTTCGGGTCCTCCAGAGTGCCCTCCTTCAGTTTTAATCCGCTGAGCTGAGTTGCTGGTTGAAGGTTCTGCCTCCGTGTCTTCTTCAGTTTTTATTTGATTAAGCAGTGAGGATGGAGGTTTCTCTTCATTATCTTCATTCTTCACAGTTTCAGCAGTGGATGTGATCCTGACTTCCTTTTCTTCATGTTTCATCTCCATAGTCTCGGGTTTCTGCTTGTAGAAGTTCAGGGAAACCTCTTCTTTTTCAACCAGACCTGAAACACATGAATAATCAAGATTCAACAAAATTCAAATATCAAACTTAATTTGGTTTATTAGTAGAATTTAAAAACAAACAAAATGTTAATGGATTGTTGCTAAATTAGGATTCATTTTAAGAACTAAATGTGAAAATAAACTGCTGAAATTATAAAAATACAATAAACTTCACAACCCTTTGCAAAGTTTAAATGAGCTGAAATGGTTTTGGTTTATCATGTAAAACAAAACGTAAAATGACCTTTTAATTTTAATTAAGTGTTTAAAAATAAAGTTTGAGGAAATGTAAAAGGCATAAACTAAATATTTTACTAGATGTCTGGTTGTTGAGCATACAGGATGTCTCTTAGATGGGTGACACTATTTCAGCATAGGGAGCCTGAAGAACAACAGCAGATAATGGAACGTTGCTGGATTATAGAAGCTACTCTGTGTTCGTTTTGTTGAAGAAAATGTTGATATCGTTTTTGAACCTTTTTTTTCACAAATTAAAAAATAGATGGAGACTCAATTAGAATGACAATGACAACGGTTATTGACATTCTCATAAATAAATAGCTTCTCTGTCTGTTGAGCTGAAATGAGTGTGTGGACAGGTGTGTTTTATACAGATAAGTTCAAACAGGTGCAGTTAATACAGGTAATGAGTGGAGAACAGGAGGGCTTCTCAAAGAAGAACTAACAGGCCTGTGAGAGCCGGGATTCTTACTGGTTGGTAGGTGATCAAAAACTGATGTCATGCAATAAAATGTAAATTACTTAAAAATCACACAATGTGATTTTCTGGATTTTTATTTCAGATTCTGTCACTCACAGTTGAAGAGAACCTATGATTAAGAATTAAAGACTTCTACATGCTTTGCAAGGTGGAAAACCTGCAAAATCAGCAGCTTATCAAATACTTGTTCTCCCCCCTGTAAATGTAAAACACACGTGTTAATGTTTGGCCTCTCTGTCTGGACAGTAAATATGATCAGAGCTCTGCAACCTTCACAATCCAAAGAACATATTCTACCCTTAGTCCAGCTACATAAAACTCCTTTAGAGCCGCAAATGTCACACGAATCTTTGAAAGAAAAGACAACTTGTAGTTTTTGATGAATATCTACGACAGAAAGATTGTTGTCATCAATCAATCTAATTTTATTTTCATTTTTAAAGAACCACCATTTTATTTCTATTTTTAGGTTTTAAAATAAAACAAAAACATAAAACTTTAGCAAAAAGAGGATGGATACAGTTGTTTCTATGGGATGTTGCAAAATCCAATAGTTATTCTATGAACAAAACAAAAAACTGCTAAAACCTGCATTTTTATTATATCTATATTTAAAAAAATGAGTTGGTTGAGTTGGAGCCAAAGTTATTAAGAGCCATTGTGGAAGGTCCAATAAGCCAGTTGTGGCTCCGGAGCCACAGGTTGCACACACCTGGAACAGATTATATAGAACCCGAAATAATCGCCACAACAGTTTCGGCATCCATAACGTAATCAGTAGATTGTTTTAAACAGAAAGTAGCCGTTTCCTGTAAATGTAAGTTGTTTTGCCAATGTATTCCCAGAAAAAGGATCCTTATTTGATAATTCAGATGTAGAAAGTCTGAACTTTCCCTAGTTTCTTTGTTGGAATGTCATGCTGACAGAGAATAGGTCAGATTAGTTCCCAGAAGGAAAAACACAAACACTGGTGTAAACAATACATTCTCATGTATGCGAAACTCTTGGCTATGTTTGTGTGATGGGTATAAAATCATCTGATCTTAACTACTTTTCTGATTTTTTCTGATCTGCTCTTATTATATTTTACCATAAAGTCTTGATGTCAGTTGTTGCTGCCTACAGAAGCACAACAGGGAAAATTACATAAGGCCAGTTTGGTTTTGGGAGATTTTTTTCCTTCATAGATAAAATCATTATTTGTAAACTGAATTTTGTATTTATTCAAGTTATCTTTGGTTTTAAATTTTATTTAATGATCTCAAATGGTTTAATTAAAAACAAAAACAGAAGACATCTTAAACCCTTGTGTGGTGTTCATATTGTTTTTACTCAGCCAAAGTTCATCTTGAAGGGGGAAACTCCTTCTCTGA
The DNA here is from genome assembly GCA_036173005.1 of Crenichthys baileyi. NCBI lineage: Eukaryota > Metazoa > Chordata > Actinopteri > Cyprinodontiformes > Goodeidae > Crenichthys > Crenichthys baileyi. The sequence goes on from JAHHUM010002040.1 coordinate 867,931, forward strand.
CCTTTTAACAGGGTTCCTGCATGTTTTCATCCAAACAATTCCCTGCTTCTCCAGATTGCATAGGAAGCCTGCTGTGAACAACTGGCTCTAGAACCGGCTCTGATTCAGCACCAGAACCATTTTAGTTGAAAACAAACCTTCAGTCTCAAAGAGATCTGCAGCGCTAACCTTAGTTAAAATGGTGAAAGGGATCTGACGTGGGGACCTTTCCTAAAATAAAACTTGAGAATATTGGGTGTTCCTTCTTTCCTTTTTATCCTAAATTTGAATTCTGAATGTTTTATTTTATTTATAAATGTATTAAAGATTAAATTCAAGCATGAAAGCTACTTATCCTGATCCATTTTTCTCCATTTTTGACTCAGCCCTGTGGGTCATGCGTGTCGATCAGCTATTCCAGTAAATATGCTCTCTCTCTCTCCATTTATTCATAAAAGCATTTTAAACTGAGACTAAGAACTGAAGTGAATTTAAGGTGCATTCAAACTACCGACCTATAAACGGTCAGTATAAACGAGGATGTTTGAAGTTTGGGCAGATCTAATTCACTACCTAAGTACGGAGACTAATCATTGATCTGATTATGGATGTTTCTTCTGCTTTTTCATTGGATGAAAAAGGTGTAACAATGTTCAGAGTTTCTAGGAATTTTCCAAGACTGCATAAATCAACTTTATACTTCACCACTGCTTCCACTGAATTATGACAGTAAAGCCAGGTGTGATAAATACCATTTCACACAGTAGCTCATTTGAAATGATTTAGCATGAAAATGTTCTCCTAAACAGGTTGATGAATAATACTAATGCTTCATGTCATGCTTACTGGGCTTTTATTGGTTGACATATGCTATTTTTTTGTAACTGCATGCAGTGCCTATGTAACTAAATCCTTGTCCTTATGGTGATATCATGATGTAATACTCACTCTGTGACCTGCTGAAAAAATTTTTGATAACTATCAAATTATCTGTTTGTGTTGATTGTAACTTCCGCCCTATAAAAGATGTTTTGACCATGAAATCACTGCATGAAATATGTTTTCCAACAACTTTAATGATAGAAAATTAACAAACTTACAGGTATAGCAAATTTAAAATAAAATATACTGGCTGCTTGTGTTTTTGTCTTCATTTAAAAAGCAATTTAAACCGCACCAACATCCTAAAGAGAAGGATTAAAACCATCATTCAAATCTGAAAAAACCCTACCTCCAAATTAATAAAAAAAAAAACCTGCATGAATGAATTTAATCTGTGAAGTTTGGTGAGGAAGTGACTGATTGTACTGGTTGCACCTCTTTGCTTGTAATTTAATACGTCCTATCAGCCAGGGGATAGTTTGTTCTTTCTGTGACATTTTTGGATCATCTGATGTTGTCCAAAGCAGTTTCATGTGAACATGCTCATACGTAACATCAGAAAGGCTCAGTTATTTCACTGTAGGCATGTTGATATTGCTAGTCACTTTTCCTAAATTGCAGCACAGAAACTCCATGCTGGCCTTCCTATTTGTAGCAGAGATCAGCTGATCAACCTAGTGCCAGTCAATCTGTTGGCCATACCAGCAGATGTTCAGGCTGAAATCAACAGAAACACTTAAGGGATGCAGAGCTGGACTAAAGAAGAAGAAGAAGCAGAGAGATGTTGGGTGGGAAAGCCGAGGATGTTGGAGGAGCTATTTCTGGATCTTCTTGTTATAGTTTAGTTAAAGCAGATCAGCTGAAGATACTCTAGATATATTAGATATGTTTGGTAGAACATCCCTCAGCTCTGACTGTGACGTTGATAAATTCGCCTTTTTGAGCAGAAATGTAGACTTATAACGCTGCTGACAATCAGACAGACATGGAGAGAAACATGTTGGTAACTGCTTATGTCAGTCTCCTTATCCCCTCACCAGCGGGTTAAAGTATCTGTCTGACAAAACAATCTGTGCTTCGTCAGGAATTACAGCAGGGAACGAAGGCCACACCATGTTTACCTTTGTTTTCTCTCGGTGCTCCAGCGAACATTCATGCTCCCTCTGGGTTTATTCTGTTAGCCTCTTCCTCCATTTTATACATCCGGGCTCTTAAAACTCACCAGACTTCAAACAGCAGCCACTGGTCTAAAGAGACAGAGAAATCTGAGTTTACAGCCGCCGTTTCACCCAGGAATGTAGCTGAAAAGCATAGGAAACATCTCTACCGGAAACACGTGACCTCTATCGCCGGAAATACGCTCTCGCTCCCGGTTAGTGGAGTTTACATTTATTTTCCTGTTTGCTGCAGACCGCAAATCATCTGTTGTTAAAATAATATCTGTAGGAGTTAGCTGCTGTTAAATACTAGAGCAGACAACATTTTAGCGTTAATATGAGATTTTCAAAGTAAGACTCATACAAATAGTCACACAATCTTATGTCTACTATTTAGACATCGTAGACAGAAGACACATTCCAGACAGGAAACGGGCAGGAAGAGAACAAGGAAGACATGCGGCAATGATCCAAAGGTCAGGAACTGAACCACAGACAGCTGTATCTAGGAGTAACGCTTGCACATCCGTAGGAGCATCAATTTGTACTAAATTTGTATTACAGAGATGTGGGCTTAAAGCAGGTATTAATGTTTAATACCTGCTTTAAGGTTATTTTCAAAAGGTACTTTTAACTTCTGACAAACCAGCCAGATTGGAATGCATATTCTAATTTATTAAATATGACTACATTTTCTTTTATTACATTTTCATGAAAAAAAAACATGTTAAACATTATTTATACTCAGTAATCAACAGAAGGATCTGTAGTCACATTACAGCAATTAAACCCTTCTTCTAATTGCTGACCAGCATTTTGCATGTTTCCACTGGTATTTTGGCAATTTATCTTCGGTGATAAGCTCCAAATATTTTAGGCTGGATTGTCTTGTTTCCATCACCCTAATCAGATTCAAGTCTGGCTTGGCCATTCCAAGACATCAGCATTGTTTCCAATCAGAAGAAGTGTGTTGGTAAATGTAAAAGATTACTTTAAATCTGAAGTATGAATAAATTTCGGCCTGACTGTCCTTGGTCTAAAACTGTTTTCTTTCCAGTGTCCCAGAATCTTAACAAACTAATATAGACATAAAGTAAAAAAGTAGTTGAGCACAAACTACTGATATTGTGTAAATTTTTTTTTATAGACACTGCCGAGTCACATTACTGGCCATAGATTTGTTCAGTTTTGTTATTTTGTAATTAATTTTTTGTAGCATTATCAATCCTGTTTGAGCAGTATCGGGACAGAAAAGGGAGCAGAGAGAAAAAAAATGGATGAAGGACTGTAGTCTCTGCATATGAAGCATCCGGCAGCGCCACAGATTTAGATTTTTTTTTAAATTAGGTACACATCATTAAAGTGCTATGGAACATTCATAGTATTTCACCTAGTTGTTTAATTTTTATGCCAAAGACAACATGATGGAGATGTTTGTTCTGTTTAACTCTCATTTACTGGTCTTCTCTGATGGTGTCAAATTATCTTTATAGTTACCATCAAAGTAATAAGTGATTTTCTTTTTCCTAATCATGAACTAAGTGACAAAAAATTAATTACTGTAACTTGAGAAAGATAAACTGCTCGTATGAGACATTTTAAAATTTGTCTGTATTTCTCACCTGACTTTTTATGCAAGTTTGACCACAAACAGAATGTGGTTTCTACTCTCCATTCTCTAAATGCTCTGACCAGCAAAATAACTTTTGATACCTTAAAAACTATGTTCTTTGTGACCCTTAGTTTACATTAAAAAGCCAGAATTTAAGTTAGATTGATGGATGAAGGTTTGACTGATTTGATGACTGCTCATTATTCATTATAAACTCACAATATTTTGTGCAATGCTCCCCCTGCAAACTTTCCCTATGCAATGATTATTAAGGAAAGTTTAAATTCAGCCTTGCTTTGAAGAGATGTTCAGTTAAAGCTACAATCATTATTTAAACAGAGATACCCCCTACAAAACCTGCAATAGTGACAATGAAAGCTGGTTTTTAAAGTATTGATTCAGGGAGTTAAATACAAATGCACAAGTTTGTCACGTTTTTGTTAGTTTTTTTTTTTTTTACCGTGTGAAGGTCTGAGGCAAAAAACCACAAAACATTTTATTCTTATAAAAGCAGTTGGGTTAATTAACAATGTGGGTTATGGGGCCACACAAATTCAGAATTCTTTACAACTTAAACGTAATCATTTACTGTCTGTTAGGGATACAATAAATCATTTAAGGCGTTTTTGCACCCCTTAAAACTATTTCTTTAAACCTATTCAGAGTCAAACTATGTAGAAATTTAAAGCTGTTCATGAAAATGTGCATTTTCTTTCACTTAACAATGATGCACTATTTTGTGAATTGATTCCCAATAAAATACATAATTTAAGGTTGTAACATAACAAAAATTTAAACTGGATATGAATAATATTACAAGGCACTCTTATTTCCTCATGTCTTGGTGTAGCAGCTTGTGTAAAGTAGTAAAACTTCAGGGATAGGAACCTTTACTCGGGTGCTTTGTTGAAAAGGAAGGGGGAGCAAAATAATGGTGGAACTGAGGAAGCTGGTTATTGGTTGTTTTTACAGATTTGCTTCTCTGGGCTTAATATTCGACGGTTTAAAAAGTTTAAACTATAGTTAATGGCATGGCAAGGAGATCACCGGCCAATTGAGGGAGAATGATGGAGGCTAAATAAATCCAGAAGAACCCTGGATCTTCGTTGAAGGAGCGAACAGAGAGAGGCTGGGGGAGAAAAAAAAAGGTAAACATGATGTGTCCTTTTTTCATGCTGGACTCACTGACGAACATAGAGACACGACCAGTGTATCAGAGTTCCCTGGTGGATCTGAGTGGTGTTCCATTTGTTATGATTTTTTTGGTTTGTTCGATTTTAGAGGAACAACAAAGCAAATAGGGTGTGTAAAGAGCGATGCCTGATTAAAATCACGCCTAAATTAAATACACCCCTGGTTCACAGCCCAGTTGTTGTCTCAATGTATATATATATTTACAAATGTTTTACTCAACATTTTTAGTTTAATTAAAGATGTTAAGTTTACCAGTAAAATTTAACGTGAACGTAACAAAACTCACGCATCGACGGGCTCTGCTCTGCTGCGGTACGCCAAAGAGTCCGCCATATTGGGAGGGGAAACAGCTAAAGTAAACCCGTTTAAGTCAACCGAGGAACTGTGGTGTTAACTGGATTAATGGTGAATTATTATTGTTATATCAAAAATATCAGTTTACACAAATTTGTGTAAACTTTGTTTTTAATCAAATATTAAATGTACCAAATATTGTCTGTTAAAGAAAAAACATGTATCAGGTTCCTGCATGAAAAGCATTAAATCAAACAGTAAATAAAGGAATAACAAGATTATTCTCTTTTATGGATAAAATCATCTGTCTCTATCCTTTCTTGGATTTTTATAACGCTCAAAATAAAAGGTTTCAGGAAGCATGTTGTTTGCCGACACGTTACAGACAGAAAAAGGGGATGTCTGATGCACTTAATGACCAGGAGGGATGGACTATTAATTTTGATGCAGTTAATGACCAAGAAAAAGAATGAGCTAAGGGAATATTATCAAGCGCACAGCTTTGAAACTGAACCTGCTGAACACTGAGCTACTGGTGTTTCTGAAACTTGCTGCTGCCTTCCACTGCTAAAACTAACCACAAACTTCAGACTTCAGATAGCTCATTAGACAATTACTGGTTCAGTTATTGTTCATGTCATTTTGAGGGGAAAGGAGACACTTTGGTTTAATGGAAGTAAATGCAACTTCTGGGATGTTCGGTGCAATAAAAGCTCAATATAAACAAAGGGAATGTGTTTTGCTGCCAGACCAGTGCAATGAGTTGCTTCTCATTACTTAAACAACCATGTTGAAAGACACATCCCGTGGTCGTGGAAAAGATGTCAGTCTGCTTCAGAAAGGTCAAATCATTGGCATGCATCAAGCAGAGAAAATATGTAAGGAGATTGCAGAAACTATAAAAATAGGGTTAAGAACTGTCCAACGCATTATTAAAAGCTGGAAGGATAGTGGGGACCCATTGTCATTGAGGAAGAAATGTGGCTGGAAAAAAATCCTGAATGATCGTGATCAGCGATCACTTAAACGTTTGGTGAAATCAAATCGAAGAAAAACAACAGTAGAACTCCGGGCTATGTTTAATAGTAAAAGTAAGAGCATTTCCACACGCACAATGTGAAGGGAACTCAATGGATTGGGACTGAACAGCTGTGTAGCCTTAAGAAAACCACTAATCAGTGAGGCTAACCAGAAAAAAAGGCTTCAATTTGCTAGGGTGTATAAAGATTGGACTCTGGAGCAATGGAAGAAGGTCATATGGTCTGATGAGTCCAGATTTACCCTGTTCCAGAGTGATGGGCGCATCAGGGTAAGAAGAGAGGCAGGTGAAGTGATGCACCCATCATGCCTAGTACTTACTGTACAAGCCTGTGGGGGCAGTGCTATGATCTAGGGTTGCTGCTGTTGGTCAGGTCTGGGTTCAGAAACAGTATGTGTTCAAATAATGAGGTCAGCTGACTACCTGAATATACTGAATGACCAGGTTATTCCATCAATGGATCTTTTCTTCCCTGATGGTACGGGCATATTCCAAGCTGACAATGCCAGGATTCATCAGGATTGAATTGTGAAAGAGTGGTTCAGGGAGCATGAGACATCATTCTCACACATGGATTAACCACCACAGAGTCCAGACCTTAACCCCATTGAGGATGTGCTGGAGAAGGCTTTGTGCAGCGGTCAGACTCTACCATCATCAGTGCAAGATCTTGGTGAAAAATGAATGCAACACTGGGTCGAAATAAATCTTGTGACACTGCAGAAGCTTATCGAAACAATGCCACAGCGAATGCATGTCGTAATCAAAGCTAAAGGCGGTCCAATGAAATATTAAAGTGTGTGACCTATTTGTTTTGGTGGTGACTTTGTTTTTTTGGCCAGGCAGTGTAGCTGTCAGTCACTGCTAGTCTGTCACATCAGCCTGCCTCCACTGAACTGGGTTTTGACACATATAGTGTAACAACCCCACCGAATTTCCAGAACATTTATTCGGGCATCATACCCCGTCTTTATTGTATATCTATTTTAAATAAAGTAGCCCATTTCATAGATTACATCATATAACTATACTCTTTCCATACAGGCAAGAAGCTACACAGTAAAGTATTTCCCCTGTTTAATTTGTCTGCCTTGATATTTAATCACTGGAAAGTCACAATAAACATGTTTGCTTATTTTACTGTTTTACTGCGACAAACAGCCCAGACGTTCTGACTCCAATCAGACCGGAGCATCAGGAGTGTTTGGACGCTATGCAAGGCTAAGTCCCCACATGTGTTCAATCCATCTAGAGCCTTTTGTATTGTCTCTATTTTTTTGTCAATCTAAAGGTGAGCTGCTTTTGCTGAAACCCGTGTAGTTTCAGAGAATGACATAATTACAACTCCCATCTTAAAAATTTATAAATGGATGCTTTCAGTGTAAATACAATTGTAGATAATATAAAATAAATTAGTTTCCAGCTTCACTGACCCCTCCCAGCGTGTGAAAATGTAACATGATTTCTTTTAGATGTGTAATGCAGCCTTTATATTCTGTATGTTACAGTTTGTTTCTACAGCTGAGAAAAAACATCTCAACACGTCAACTTCAGAGGAGAGAAAACCTTTTTAAAGCTCAGTCCAGACAGACTCTGCTTTTAATGTTCCTGCTGAAACGAACAGGTAAGACATTAGTGAAATTATGTTGTTCTTTCTTGTGCAAATCAAAAGTTTTAGATTAATTAAATACTTTCTTGTATCTCCATGCTTGAGAAATACATAAACTGCTAAACTCATTCTTTAGAAATAAACATTCAGAATTGTTAACAGTGACAATATTTTTGCATGTAGAGCTTTGTTGCTCTGTTTGCATTTTGATTTATCTGTTATTCCTTGTAATTTAGAAAGCGTTACTCTGTCGCTTACGTAAAAATAAATGTAAAGAAATTTTACGCATATTTTTTTTTAATTTTCAGGCGGAGAGAAAAGCTTAAGGGGAGAAATAAAGAGAGGTCCGTTGGACATAGGAAAGGAAGGAGGAATGAAATACAGAAGGAAGGATGGAAAGTAAGGGCAGAAGGAATAGAGATAGGATGCAATGAAAAAAGGAGAAACAGAAAAAGGAAAGAAAGAAGGGATTGACACTAAGTAGAAAGTACTTAAGGGAGTGAGGGGGGAAGGACAACATTTAGACACTGGGATAAGGACAATAAAGTATGCAAATGCAAATATTTTTCCTTACCCTTATTTTCCTTTTCCGCTCCTAGCCAGACCTGGAAAATAGTGAAATCAAATTCCAGGCTTTTCCAGAATTTCCCTGACTGTCTAGGAACCTCGGATCAGATTATTTTTTCCAGACAGCCTTACTAAAACAGCAGCAGTGGATACATCATAAAGTCTAAACTGTAAAATATCCTCAGATATGTAGAAGAAAACAAGAATCTCAGGTGGAGCGAGGATGTCTGAAACGATGAAGGTTGAAGTAGAAAACCTTGGAGGGCTCAGTCTGGAGCTCCCCATACCTACAGCATCCACATCACAAGTGGAGCAGACACCAGACAGGAAGGATCTCAGTAAGTCACACACATTTAAGCTATGAATCCTTGCTCTCCTCACAATTTAGTTTGGTTATTATTTTTTAGCTCAGGATTCGATTCATCTTCATCATGCATCTTGATGTACTGCCTGCTCTAATTATGGCAACACATGAATCTATTGGGTGCTTCAAAAAAAGACAGCTGTCTTCTCTATGAAAACCTAATCTTTTTAGTACTATTATAACATCACAGCAGTCAGTGGCCTCGTGAATCTAAGAACTCCATGTAGCAGCTCCTCAGTTAGCAATAGAGTGGAGCAGGTAATACTCTGACACTCTAAAAAAACACTAACACATTTTTATAAATAGGAAAATAAATTCTAGATTTCTTTTGGAAGGGTTCTCCTTTCCAAAAGAATCCAGAATCCATTATGCTACATTAGAGCTGCCAAAGACTAAAGCAGGGATGGCTCTTTTTTGCAGCTCTGGTTTATTGGTGTAATCCAGGATTAGTGGGCAGGTGGCAAGAAATAGAGATCTCTGTATTTAATTTTCTAACCCAAACAAGTATAGGCGATGGTGGGGCTAAAAGTTCACCAAAAGAATCCAATCCTATAGTCAGATTTACTGTAGAAAAACGGTATTTGGTTGTTAAGCTCTTAAAACTGGAAAATAAATTATTACTATTAAAATTAATAGAATATAATGATTAATTCAATCCAGGAAAATTAGATTCTAGCTTAAAGCCATGTGTACAATTGTTTTAAGGGACAACTTGTAATTTTTCTTACTCCTAAAGATAAATATGACCTCACAAATCAGATTTTCTATAGATATTTGCAGTTGTGACTATTATCTGAGACGCATAAACATAAGAGAGGTTCGAATCTGTTGTTTATTGCATCTCCCCAAGAATAATCCTAGAATAGTCTCCACTGTGTATAATTAATTATTAAACTGTAAAGGACATTCTACTGTTTATGTCACGAATAAGTGGAAAAAGGAGCTGAGTGAAGACATCCCAGAGGAAATATGGAGTGAAATGTGGAAGATGATCAACCATATGACGCAGTCACTAAAATGTAGAGAGTTCTGCCTGAAGAACCAGATTCAATATTTTATAACTGCCCATATTAAGAGCAGGCAGACAGGAAATACTAGAGACAGTGTAGCACCAAGGAACCAAACCATACACATTAGCCCCCTTTCCACCGAAGGACCCTGGATTTAAAAACCTGTGATTTTTTTTTTTACTAGGGTAAAAGGAATCCTGGGTCATTTGTCTACTTTCTGTTTCCACTGCCCTGAAAGGCAGCACATGTATTAAAATCAGTGTAATGGAGTGTGGGGAAGTTGTGGTGTTGCACCATACTGTAACTGAAACCTAGCGATTGAAGACAACATCTTGATGACTAAAAGCACACTTAAATACGAATGTCGTATAAAGTGAAAAAACAACACGCTGTTCTTAAATATGGCAGCTGAGCGGAATCAGAACACTGCAAGGAAGGGTCCACCAATCATTGTTGCTCAGCTTCCTGCTAGTATAATATTCAAAGAAATGAGTGTGGTGTAGCAAAACGACAATACTGTTTATTTCCATTTTATACATTCAAACACTAATATATGTTCACAAATAGAGGCTGTAAACTAAAAAGTGATACAACAGATTATCTCTGCAACTCACTGCAGAGAATCCAACTGCAGAGTACAAATAAAATGTGCCATTACTTATTCTGTGGTATTTTTACCCCAGTTTGCTACAGCAACTATAGCTTTCGTTTATAATGGCAGCTGGTTGTAGCTTACTGTGCTCATTGTGCAACATTGCTTTTGCAATTGACATTTCACAGTAATGTTGGTACAACATAACTTTGTTGTTAGTAGGCATTGGTTATGTCCTGTGTCTACCTCTATCAGCACGGATTGAGAGTACAGGAAGCACATAGTAATAAACTCTGAAGCACCAGACCAGGGGTACTTTCTATTAAAGAAATCCCAAAACAAAATACACAAAGTTAATGGCAGCAATAACTGCAAATAATGCCTAAACGGAGAGCAGTAGGAGAAAATAGCGTCCGCAAAAGTGGCCAGTATCACTTTATGCAGCATAACTACTGACATAGCCCAGAAAAACCTAAGCCACCCTTAGCTTTATCGAAGATGAAAGTTTTTATACTTAGAGCAAACTGGGTGTCTGCGACATAGATAAAAATGGAAGCCTAATTCCAGTTTTAAAAAACTAGGAACCACCTTTAACCTTCAAGGTCTTCAAGATTAAAGGATTATATTATGTGATATTAAATATACAGTTACTCATTAAACGTCTTATAATAACAGAATGAATTTGAATTTCTGTTAAATGTGGACCACCAACAGAGTTCAGTATAGTAAAGCAAAATGTTCAGGTAATTTCATGTTGGCTGATCATGTTTCTCTGCTGTATGTCTGTTTTTTAGCGTTACTTGAAGATGCCCAACAGCAAACTGTAATCAAGGAAGAGGTTTCCTGGAACTCTAATTTGGACCAGCACAGTGCAGAAGTGGCTCAGATAAAACAGGAAAAGGAGGAACTTTGGATTAGTCAGGAGGAAAAGCAGGTTAATGAGGAACTGGAGACGGATGTCAATGAATTCCCCTTTACAGTTGTTACTGTGAAAGGCGAAGATAAAGAAAAACCTCAGTTCTCCTCAAAGCTTCTTGAAATCAAAACTGAAGATAGCAGAGAACCAGAACTTCCAACCAGAAGGTCAATCGAACCGATAAAAACAGAACCTGATGAAGAGGACTATGGAGGACCAGAATCCGCTAAATATTCAGATCAGCCTGGTCATGCACAGCCAAAGACAGATGAAATGGCTTTAGACTATGGAGGACCACAATCCGCTAAATATTCAGATCAGCCTGGTCATGCACAGCCAAAGACAGATGAAATGGCTTTAGACTCGCCCAACTCTATTAAAACTGAAGCAAGTGATGATGAATACTGGCAGAAATCTTCTGATTCTGAACTTGAAACTAAAGATGAAGACTATGATCCATGTGCATCAGTATCAGGTGAAAATGATGATGTTAGAGGAAACTCTGTAAAAATTACCTTCAGCTGCTCTGTGTGCAATAAGCAGTTTGATTCAAAGTTCAATCTAAAAACACACATTCGGGTACACACAGGAGAGAAACCATTTCGCTGTGAAGACTGTGGGAAACGATTTACCCAAAATGCAAATCTCCTCAGACACAGACTCATCCACACAGGAGAGAAACCTTTTGTCTGTGATATTTGTGGTAAAAGATTTAGTCAGAGTTCAGCACTCAAAACACACATGACTGTCCACACAGGAGAGAAACCACTTAGCTGCTATGTTTGTGGTAAAAGACTTGCTACAACCTCGAATCTTAGAGCACACCTGAGCGTCCATACTGGGGAGAAACCATTCAGCTGTGATGTGTGTGGTAAAAGATTTAATAAAAAAGCAAATCTCCGGGCACATTTAACACTCCATACAGGAAAGAAACCGTTTAGCTGTCATATTTGTGATAAAAGATTTACTCAAAGTTCTATTCTCAGGAGACACATGGACATCCACACAGGAGAAAGGCCATATAACTGTGATGTTTGTGGTCAAAGATTTAATACGACTGAAAATCTTGAGGAACACATGAACACCCACATCAAACCAACTGGCTGTGACGTTTGTGGTAAAATCTTTACTAAAACTGCAAATCTTCTGGCACACATGAGCACCCACACCGGAGAAAAACCGTTTGGCTGTGATATTTGTGCTAAAAGATTTACTCAGAATTCAACTCTGAGGAGGCATATGAATGTCCACACAGGAGAGAAGCTGTTTGGCTGCAGTGTTTGTGGTAAAAGGTTTACTCAAAACTCAACTCTCAGTCGACACATGAGTGTCCACCCAGGGGAAAAGCAATTTAGCTGTGACGTTTGTAGTCAAAGATTTGGTACAACAGCAGATCTCAGAGCACACATGAGTACCCACGAAGGAGAAAAACCATATAGCTGCAATAATTGTGGCAAAAGATTTATTCGAATTGCAAACATGAAGAAACACACGTGCATCCAAAGAGAGAAACTGTTAATTTCATGATCAGGATGCTGTTTAACTCTTTACTTAATGTTAAATATCCAGATATAGCTGATGGTGTGCTATTTCAAGCTTCTTATGTACAAAATATATTGATTATTTGTTTCCAATAGTGAAGAAAATACACTTGTTTGAGTTGATGCAATCTGAACAAAAGAGAAATGCTACAAAACATATTTGCCCTAGAAGATAATCAGTCCCTGCTGTCGGACACCTCTTATACTTTTAAGTTGACACTGTAAATGTTTATTTTGCTTTGACTTTGTCCACTCACGGCATCTAAATCCCTTCATTGACCAAATCAAATAAAGTGTCTTCTTTTTAAAGAAAATCTGTGATATTGAACTGGTGGATACTAATCTGTTTTCTGCAAACACTCAGTCCTGTGCAGGGCTGTGAGCGTTAATGGACTGTAGTCATATTTCTCATTCTGAGAGTCATATAGCTTAGTAAAAAAAAAAGACATCAATTTGCTTAAACAGTGAGATGGTGTCCCGCATTCAATCAGATAAAGTCATCCGGGCCTCTTTTTCTAAGTTTTTATTAAAATTGGCAACACTGGATTTTAGTTTTAACCAAGCTATTTCAGTGGATATATAAAAAAGATGCTTCAAAAATGCTGGACTGCATATATGCCACTGTCTATTTCTTTTTATCTGAATTGACAGATGGCTGTTAGGCTGTTGATTTTAAATTTCCTCAGTATAAGAAACTTAATCTATGGTTGCAATCAGAAATATTTAGTCCCCTTACCACAAAAGCCGCTGTACTGTTTTGAATGAAGCAAAACATATTTATCGATGCATGTATATTTATTTGTTATTTTGGTTTGTGCATGTGTAGTAGTGTTGAACTCTCAGGTTCTGTACTTTAAGAAGCATCCTTTAGATGCATTGTGATGCTGACAAGTATCTTACACATCTCGATCTTGATGAGAACCTTTGCTTTTCTTCTCATGAAAAAAAATCTACTGTAGCTCAGCAGTGTTTGATGGCTCCCCTGCTTTAACTGCCTCCTTCAAATCCAACCAAAAATATTAAATTGTTTTATTCTGGTGATTTATAGAGACACTTGGATTGTTTCACGATCTTCTTCTCAATCAAGTGCTGGCTGACTTGGAGCTGTACCTGGGATCATTGTCTTGCAATGACCACCAAGTTTTAACTGTTACCACATGGGATACCATGCTGATATCGCCTGGTATTTGATCAGGATTGCCATTCAGTGACCGACCTTCATGCTAGACCATGGGGATGGTAATCTTCTGGTCATGAGTTCATCTGTTCACAGGACTGTGTCCCAAAGCTCTGAGGTCTTATCCAAACCCCCTGTCATTTCAGTTCCCTTTTAATGTTCCTGGTGGTCAAGAATAGAGTGCATCATTGGGTATGGCCATGAACCTGTTTAATCTGGTACCAGAAAGCTTGTGTACTAGCCTGCATGCCGTCATTCTTAAGATGGGGACATACTACACAGCTTTTCCAGTATGTTCAGACTTTAAAATGGCTTGGAGTACACACTAAAAGAATGGTTTCTGTAGATTTTTGTATGAAAGCTAAAGAAGTGGAGAGCCTGCAAACACTAGTTTTAATATAGTCAGAAATATATTGAGAAAAAAACTGCAGCTGTGTTGTTTCATCTTAACCTTCATAAAAAGACCAGATTGGTTCTATTATACCAAAGCTCGATTTACTGGTTATCCTGGCAGCACAAACCACTCAACCTTCTTTGATAGGCACAATTGTCATTATTTTGGATCAGTCCGATGACCGTGGTGCGGTCTGCAAACTGAGAGACCTTGGCTGCTGGGTCTGTGGAGGTGCAGTCTTTGGTGTAATGGAAAAAAAAAACAGTGGAGAGAGAACACAACCCTGAGGGGTGCTAGTGCTCCTTTCTGTCTGCCAGGAAGGTGGTGATTCACTGACGGAAGGCAGGGGGCCGCCACATAGATAAATCTATCCAGGTTCAGCCACAGCAGAGGCAAACCCAAATGCTTGCAGAGCAACAGAGAGGCTAGTCATCAGTGTGAAATGCATGTTTTTCTTTTGAGTTTCCTTCTCAGCTCTTAAAACCTATATGTTCTTCACAGAAAAAAAAACAATTTAAACCTTGTTGCAAAGGTCACAGACAATCTGATCAATTAAAAGATCCCAAGTGTCAGAAATGAGTTTTCTCTACGACTCCTGTATTTTTTTATTCGTACATACTTTACTGTTGGTGTCTTGTCTGTAAAGCTCATAGGATATAAGCATTTTTGTATAAATAAAGATACGAAAATGTAGATTTGTATTTGAAAATTCTTAACTCCTCCAAGAGATCCAAAAGGTTTTAAAAAAAAAAACACTGTTTCTGTTTGGTATATTTGTTAAATTTCCAGTCAGGGGTTAAGGAGTTTTGAAGAAAAGCTATCAAATGCTTTTGGTAGCTTCAGGTGACTGAATACTGCAGCTAAAGAAAACCTGCAGACACACCTCTGAGTGGCAAACAAGGACTTTGAGGAAAATAGTTTGAGAGGAAGTAAAGATGTCCTGGAAGAGAACCCTTTTATCAGATTGCCCCCAGAGGGCTCGGTTTAATGTCCCCCAAACCTGCAGCATTTACAACAGAACTGGAGCAGACACCAGACAGGAAAGCTTTTAGTAAGTGACAGATATTTGTTTCTCTCTGTAATTTATTTTGGACAAAAAGCAAATGTGGCTTCAGTTTTGTTGCTGTAATGATAAATACTATGGAGCAAAGTTCTTCTCATCAAAGTCACAAATTTATATTAAATGTTTTACAACAATCTGCACATGTTTTATTTAATGCAAATATGGATAATTATCCAAATACAAACATCTGAGACTGAACACATTTATAACAACGTTTAAGTAACACATTTTAAGCAAAATACACCCTCTTAAATTTTGTTGATAAGGACAAAATAAAAATGATCAGCTGAATGATTAAAAAGCGTTGATCTGATGATGTAATTGGATTCTGCTAGGTAAAAGCCTGTCCCTCCTGTGTGAAATGTTCTGACTTTTGGTCGTTTTGCTTCAGTTTTACTGGTTTATATTAGCGACATCGCTAAAGAGGTATTTTTCTCAGCATAAATAATTTTCACCTAATTCAGGTGACATGATTTCTCTCTGATCTGAGTTTCTCTCTTCGGTTTCAGCCTCAGCATCTGAAAAATATATTTGCATAAGCATCATCTGTGTCATCTGCATGTATAGTGACTTCAGTTTCAAAAATTACTCATCAGTGTTTGGGTGTAAGTGAGTGTTTGGATTTGGGTTCCTGTCCTTCGCACTCTTACAACAGCTTCAGTTTTTATCTGTTCTGTTCAGCAGTGCTGCTGGTTGGAGGTTTTTTTCTCTCTTTTGTCTTCAGTTTTAATGTGATGAATAGCTGATAACTCAGGGTTTTCTTCATCTTCACAGGAACATAAGTTAACCTGCAGATATCAGTATCTTTCTGCTTATGAAGCTGCTCTCCCTCCTGAGGGTGGATACCTGGGCTTTGTAGTTTTGGTACAGTGCAAAACACCTCAATCACTCAGCCATCTATCACTAGTGCACCTCTTACAAGAAAAAAAGGCGCAAACGAGAAGTAAAAATTATGCATGACTTAAAGAGTAACTGTAATTTAGGACCTACACAGTACCCATGCTAAAGTCCCTTACAAAAGTCTTTACAAAAATGTAACTAAAAGGTTAGTTTAGATTTTTTAAATGAGGTTCTGTGGGATATCGATAATAGTTCCCTTACCTGAATTAGAAAGATGTCAAATCACCGTGAGTTTGTTGGAAAGTAAATAAATTATAGAAAGCACAGGAACATACCATCTTTAATATTGCTACACAACTAACACAATATTCAGATGTTTGATTATAGCGGATGGATGAGTCAATGTATATGTAGTCATATATATATATATATATTAATTTACTCATACTCGTCGTCTTCCACTTCATCCGGGACCGGGTCACGGGGGTAGAAGACTCAGTAGAGACATCCAAACTTCCTGCTTTCCAGACACCTCCTCCAGTTCCTCCGGGGGAAGCCGAAGGCGCTCCCAGGCCAGCCAAGAGACAAAGTCCCTCCAGCGTGTCCTGGGCCATCCCCTCCTGGTGGAACGTGCCTGGAACACCTCCCGAGGAAGGCGTCCAGGAGGCCTGCGATATAGCAGCGGCTCTACTCCGAGCCCCTCTCCTTTCCGAGCCTCCTCACCGTATCTCTAAGGGAGTGCCCGGCCACCCTACAGAAGAATCTCATTTCAGCCGCTTGTATCCAGGATCTCATTCTTTTGGTCATGACCCAAAGTTCATGGCCATAGGTAAAGGTAGGAACGTAGACCGACCAGTAGTCGAGAGCTTCGCTTTTAGGCTCAGCTCTCTCTTCAACACAATGGACCGGCACAGTGTCCCCATTACTGCCTTTACTGCGGCAGCTGCACCGATCCCTCTGTCCCATCTCCCGCTCCATTCTCCCCTCACTCATGAACAAGACCCCAAAATGCTTGAACTCCTCCACTTGAGGCAGGAACTCCCCTCCAACCTGAAGAGGGCAAGCCACCCTTTTCCGGTCGAGAACCATGGCCTCGGACTTGGAGGAGCTGATCTTCATCTCAGCCCCTTCACACACGGCTGCAAACCTCCCCAGCGCATGCTGTAGGTCTTGGCTAGAGGGGGCCAGCAGCCAGGTCAGGTCTGACTTAGTGCCGGCAATGTGGACCAAACTCCTGCTCCACTTGTACAGACACCGGATGGCTCCAGGTCTCCAGGTCTCTAGGTCCACAAAACACATGTGGACCGGTTCGGCAAATTCCCATGAAATCTCGAGTACCCTGCAGAGGGTGTAGAGCTGGTCCAGTGTTCCACCGCCGGGACGAAAACCATACCGCTCCTCCTGAAGCCAAGGTTTTACTATCAGCCGGACTCTCCTCTCCAATACCCTGGCATAGACCTTACCAGGGAGGCTGAGGACTATGGTCTCCCTGTAGTTGGAACACACCCTCCGGTCACCCTTCTTATGAACCACCACCCTGGTCTGCCAGTCCAGAGGCACTGTCCCCGACCACCACGCAATGTTGAAGAGGCATGTCAACCATAACAGGCTTCTTCAACATACATATATATAAAATATTCATGTATATGTATTTATATATATGTATATATAGTATGAGTATAATGTTTACATATGTATACTTATATTCAAGTGAACATAGGTATGTGTGTAAATGTATGCACTTGTTTAAATTTAGATATATATTTTTTGTGAACTTTGGATCAGGAGCACACAAGGCAAACAGGAATCAGGAAGATTATTATTCACATTATGGGCTATAAGTTGGAGAAGGGGCATGATTAAATAAGTTTTACTTCTTCATACCCCTTTTCAGACTTTTTTTTTACCAATTAAGATCAAGGTCAAGTATATAGACTTACAGATATCTACAATTGGATATTTTGTTGAAATTATTAGTTTCTATTTATGTTACATTTATATATGGATATGTAATATGGCGTTGAGTTTAAACTGAAGAATATGTATGTATTGATTGCAATTTTCTGTTTTGAAGTTATTATTCACTGATCACTTTTTTTAAGGCGGAAATCTTTCAGAAATAAATCCATCATTCATTCATTCATAACTGTGTGACATGATTACGTGATCATATTTATGCATAACAGCCCTGAGATCTAATCCTGTTGAATATTGCCACTTGGTGACTGTCTTTTCTCTTACGCACAAAGTATTTTCTTTACTGAGAACCATAGGATCATTGATAAATGAACCTTGACGTGATAAAAGATTACGTGTTGTGGTTTTACCAACAACTTCAAAAATTATATAAAGACTGTAGAATTCGCCTCTCTGGCTGTTGCACTAGGCAATTTAAAAATGTTCTTGTTTTGGGTTTATTTATTTTTTATCACTGACCTAAAAGGCTGGAAGCTCGGTCTGCTGGACACGAAAAATAAAGCTTTCCTAAAAAGATCAGAGTTTTCTATGTTATTCTTGTAAACCACGTTTAATGTGTTATATTTTACTTGGATTACTACATTACTGGATAAATAAAAGCGATTTCAAGTAGCTACCATGACCCAATGTCAACGTCCATGTCAGTTAATATGCTCTGTGTCTTAAAATCATCCGCTCTAAAACTTACTATATTTAGAAAATAACAAACCAAAAAATCATCTAATAAAATATGAAAAGAAACATTTACGCTATGAAAATTAAAATTATATGGAGGAAAAGTATTTAAATATATATTCTTTTAATGATTATTTTACTGACCACATTTTATATTTTATGCTTTCAAAAGCAAGTAATTAACATTGTTGTGAATTAACCTTGTGGAAATATAAATGCCTTATTATTAGTAGTATGGAAATATAAATGCCTTATTATTAGTAGCTAAAAGTAAGATATATTTGGGACTTTGCTGCTTATAGATTGATTATTATTAGGAGTTTTTAGTTATGCTTTTGAGAGTTAGAAAAATCCTTATACAGTAGCTTCTAGTGTGATCACACAATGAGTGTTTATTATTCAAGGTTAAAGCTTGCAGGTGTCTCCTGTCTGTATCATGAGAAGCCGGTATTGTTGGGGAGGCATGGTACTCCCCAACAATACCGAAACTCTGATAATTATTCCACCCCGAAACTTCCTGAAGTCGTGTGGGAAATAATTCTTAATTAAATGATGAAATGTATCTCTGTTTCTTTGATGCTGTTGCTGGGGAGACATCCACAGATAGAACAATTGTGTATGTAACTGGGAAAAAGGTGCTGCACAACAACATGGGGTATAAAACGGGATGGAACGCAGCCTTAGTCAGACAACACACAGAGGTTTCCAGGTATAGCAGTGTAAGTGTGATGTCTCCTCTCTGAATTCAGATTGGTTTTAATAAACTTGTGGAAACTACAACTGATCTCTGACTGAGGATTGTCCTTTGGGGTGCCAAATAAAAAGAGTCGATGAGAGGTGAGGAGTAATGTAAGAGTTAACAGACGGCCAGTAAAGTTTTCCTACCTCGACAACCTATAAAGACCAATAAAACTAATTTGATGGGTACAATGAAGGCCAAAAACAATCACAAATTTACTTTAAACTGAAGTAAAAATTATTACTTTTTAGATGGAAAAAGTGTTTATTTTACAGGATGGTGCAAGCTGATAAACATTACTGTACGTGCTGTTTTTCATCAGTAATCCCTGCTGGTATATTGATAGTTTTATAAACACCTCAGGTTCATTTCGATACATTTGACAGTCAATGATTTACTGTAATTTACTGTAATATATTCATAGTTTACTGTAAGAAATTGCAAAATAAAAACTAAATAGATTAAATTGAGATTTTAGCTATTTTATAAACATCTGTCTTTATAGTTTAACAACATTCTTTCCAATCGAGAGGAGTAAATCAACTTGTAATGGTAAGTAAATGAGTCAAAATTTTTTTATGCGAAACAGGTTCGAAACAGTAACCCGTGGAGGGGGTTTCCACGTTTGGACGTTTGGCAAAAGACCAAAGCTACTTTGAGGTGACTTGTATTACTTTGTAAAAAATGTTTTACACACATTAAGTTACTACAAGTTTCTTCTAAATGTACGGATTGTTTCGGTCAGGTTGTGTTTAAAAAAACAACAACTTTAGGCCATAGTGTTGAACCGAAGGCATGGGGGTGGGAACCATTAGTTTTGTTGCCTTGTGTATAGGGGAACATTATAAAGATCGGACTGATTAAGTAGCATGTAGCGTTTAGCTTTCATCTTTTTTTGTTGTGTACGCTTAACATTTAACAATCCGGTGTAATGATTTAATGTTTAACAAGTTCAAAACTGATAGTAGGAGATACAGAAGCAAGAACCACGTGGGGCTTTTTCATTGTTTTCGTTCTGACACTGAGTAGCTCTTCTGCGGAACAGGTAACCTCATTATTGCTCTGACGAGGTTAGAAACAATAACATTGCTTGTCTGTGTGTTAACAACTCCACAGAGGTTTGATTCCGAACCAGAGACTGAATCTGGCGAACCGAGGTATACATGCTAAGCTAATGGCTAATTGGGTTTAGAAACCCCAGT
>JAHHUM010002041.1:600000-864564 GCA_036173005.1 Crenichthys baileyi
CAACAGTATTTGCTCTTTCAAATCAGAATAATAACAGAAACTACAAAAAATGACTATGATCAAAAGCATACATAACCTGAAGTTTTGGCTTGATTACATACTCTACCTGATACAGTAAATGGCAATTAAAGGTAACATCCTCACCTGTGACTGTTTACTTGTAAGTGGTATGTGTGTATGAAAAGTCAGCAAGTTTCTGGGCTTCTGACAGACTGCATGTCTCATCCAGTGCTGTACTGATGTGGCTGGATTCTGAGCCATGGAGAGAGTAAATTAAATATCAATCAATCTGTGGGAGAAGGCTAAACTTTATAAAACAGAAAAGGATTTGAAATGTAATTGCTAATGCATATTACCAGGGTTAAACGTTCAATTAAGAAATGCAAAATGAAGGATTTTGATGAAACCAAACTAGTCAGGTAGATCCAGGGGTCGGGTTAACCAAATATTTGCCATTTCGGACCGTTTTGTTTTTAAACTGTGGAAAAATCCAAAGGCCATCTGTCATTTTTACACATTTTTGTCGGCTTCGGGCATTTCCGAGTCAGCACCTTGAGCCAGCGGCTCGAACTGATAAGGGCAGCTTGGCTCCATAAAGCCTACCTTAACCTTTGATGATGAGGGGGGTGAAAAATCCTCCACCTCAAAAGATCTATCCATGGCAAACAGCTCTGCTCTCTTTCCATGTTTCAATATACCAAATTAAGGTAGCTGCCTCTTTCCCTTGTCCACCTGACCACACCCCGCTAAACCCTGTCCTCTCATCCCCACACCTCTACCGATGATCCACTTGGCCCTGTCTTTCAGTGTTTAACCCTGTCTCTCTCCTAGACATAGCTACTGACTGAGCTTCTACTGTAACTAATTATACGTGCTTTCTTTCAGACTCTAACCTTGAAAACTGGCTCAGAGTTTATCTGTTCTTGCTTACTAGATGAAACGACTAAAGGGGGTACATCCATGAACATTTATTTTTCCTTCCCATTGAAAGTACTCCTGGATCAGTGCTTCTGCGTTCTTTTTGTGTCTCTGCTCTGTTCTCTCAAACCCCCCCATTATAGTTTAGAATCCTTGAAGTAGCCGTCGTTTGCTGTGAAATTTAGCCGTCTCTCAGTGAATGTCTGAGAAGTTCTCTCAAGACTCTTTGGAAAACCATTTCAGGTGACCACCTCATGAGGCTCTTGGAGGGAATACCAAGAGAGCAAAGCAGTCATCAAAGCAAAGAATGGCTATTTTGTGAAAATCTAAAATCAAAAAATGTTTAGAGTAATTTTACACTTTTTTTTCAACACATAGTTCCATGAGTGTTTATTAACAGGTTTGTTGTCTCTGGTGAGAATTTACAATTTAAATAGTCATGAGAATAAAGAGACCCATTTGCTGAGAAAGGCGTTCTAAAACTTTTGACCCGTAGTGTGTGTGTGTATTATATATATTATATATATATATATATATATATATATATATATATATATATATATATATATATATTATATATATATATATATATAAAATATATATATATACATGCTGCTGTTACGACTTGTGAGATTTTGGACCCCAGGATGCAGATGAGGAGGCAGCATGACGGTGAGTAAAACGGTTTAATAACAAAAAACTCACTCACTGCAGGACGCAGGAACAAAACAGAAGCAGGCTGGCTTGACAGGTATGGCATGGTCCACAAAACAAGACATGAGTTGAGACAATGGTGCTGTGGCAGGCAAAGAAGCGGGCTTACTTGCACAGCCCTCCCGCCAGCAAGCAAGGGAGTTCCCGCTCCAGGCATGACAGCAGCAGCCGTGAGAGACTCCTCGCCAGCTGAAACACAGGAAGGTGCTCCACGCCGGCGTTTTTTGCGGCGGGAGGAGGGCCGGACCAGAATGCGCAGCCAGGGGAGCAGGCGGAGAACGGCGACGAAGGGGACCTGTCCCCGGACATGGAATCGCCAACCTGGATCCATCATAAGCCGACTGCGGTACTGACAGCCCTGCAGAACGGCGCAGAGTCTTTTCCGCCTCCCAAGACAGGAAGGTAAAAAGGTCCATAGAGCTAGCCTGATGCTCATCCGCGAGGTCCATCCTTGGCGGAATCATTCTGTTACGACTTGCGAGATATTGGACCCCAGGATGCAGATGAGGAGGCAGCATGACGGTAAGTAAAACAGTTTAGTAACAAAAAACTCACTCACTGCAGGACGCAGGAACAAAACAGAAGCAGGCTGGCTTGACAGGCATGGCATGGTCCACAAAACAAGACATGAGTTGAGACAATGATTCCGCAATGACTAACTGAACAGGTGTGTATATATGGAGTGAAAACCAGGTGGAGCAAGACAGATTGACAAGGTGCAGGTGAACCGGATAAATTTGATTAACAGAACACAACGTGACAGGAGCAAAACATGGCTTGACTAGAACGCAAATCCAAGGAAACAAAATAGAACTATAACTAGAAAAATATGAAACAAAAACATAACCAGATCCTAAAACCAAACTTGACAAAACTAAAGCATGACCAGAAAAACAAACAGAAACATGATTCAAAACCTTAACTGTGAAAAACATAAAGAAAAAAACAGAAACCAAAAACCAAACAACCCCTAATCATAACATACAGCGGGATGAGTAAAGAGCTTTACTCATCCCGCCAACCATTAGATAATGAAAAAATACACAAACGTTGACTAGCTGTTTTCTTGGTCTCAGGTTAACTGCATGCCTGTGTGTTTTCACCTAATCTCCTCAATCGGGTCAAGATCCAAGTCAGATCAAAACAAATCAACTGATGAAAGCTGATACAAATGTGTCACTCACACCATCCTCGAACAGCTTTCACCATGCTTCCCTGTCTTCTTTTCACCTTCAAATGAGCCTCACTGGTACTCACTTCCACTGGTATTCCATATCTGTATTCATTTACTTTCTTCTTTCACTCTTTATTTTATCTCATTCAGTCTACCCTTTCTCCTCTACTACCCACTACATTATCTGCTAATAACCTGAAATTTGTTTGTCACCGTAGTGACACAGAGGGGCACTGCCATTCCTATTACACCCCTCCCCTACCCCATCAATGCTGCCTAGTTTATAACACCTCTCAAGTTTGATCAAAAGCCACATAATCCCAGTCAAATATTTGTATTTCCCCTTGCCTGTTTAATTTAACTGCCAATGTTGTCAATCCTGCAGCCAGTGCCACCTTCCTGAACCCTGCCACAGCTCACTGCTCTGCTATCTACTTTCGAGATTTACTGTGTAACAGCTTCTAATGACAGAGATACTCCCTAAATCCCCAAGTGGTGTATTCAATGCTGAAGCAGTCTAGGTTATTCAGGAATATAAAGCAGAGATTTGTTTGAATAATAGGCTTTATTGAATGAGCCTAAAACAATGTGCATAGTTTACTAGACTGAGAAGGGCAGTTTTGGCTTGGAAATTGGAAATGTGACAGAAGATTATTCCTCTGTCACATTTTCATTATCTATAAACCATAATCCTCAAAATTACAGGAGCAAAAGCCTTGAAATATTTCACGGAATGTATAATGAACCTATATAACATGAGTTCCACTTTCTGAAATGAGTGACAAGAATTAAGACATACCATGCTTTTAAATCCTTGCTTTTCACATGTAAATCATTCAGTTGTGGCCTAAAGTCTAACTGCAGTGCTTTGGTCTGAATTCGTTGTTATTGTAGCTCCTCAGACTTCTCTTTTACCCCTGTTCTGAGGTGTGTCTGAGAGCAACTCGTTTTAGTTCGGTCTCTTTGAATCCTGTTGAGGCGCTTCACACCTTGCCCCGCTACAGGTCAAAGAGCGCTCCACTTTTCCACTCTAAGTCGATCTGCCATTTTTGTAGTTTTTCGTTGTCCGATGAGCTTACCCCTCCCTCCTACTTCCCTATGTCTAAGGGGATTGCTCAATCCAGCTCTCCATCCAACGGGTCCGGACTTCCCTAAACCTGAAAAGTCTTACTAAGCAGGTTCACTGAAAGTTCTGTTTAAGCTGGTGTCGGGAAATGACTCGCCTAACCTCTGACAGCCTTCATACAAAAGTCTCGCCCTTCTTCAACTGGAGGTCTGGACGACTGCGTAGCCCACCGCAGTTATTCACATTTCAACAGTCACTTTTGTTCACGGCTGCTCATTCCCTAATATTACAACTGGCTCTTGGTATATGGGCTAGGTTAATTTTAGTGGCTCGGCACGAGCCCCAAGGGGGCTGTTTTAAAATCTTGGCTAAGGGAACCTATAAAAACCTCCTAAAAATCCTAGAACCAGGCAACAAGACTTTTTTCCACCAATGAAAAACAAAAAATACGGTGACTCGAATAATTGAATGTCCACGATTTATCTAGAATTTTATTTGCTTTCTTTAATTAGTAACGCTTTTGCAGGGGTCAGTAACAGCTTAAATTCAGCAACACATAATAATTTCCATAATAGAATTAAATCAATCAACTCAACCTGTCTTTCCCTGATGCTGAAACTAGTGAGTTTGGAGAGGCTTTGAAGACGGAGGCTCATCCATGCACCTGATGGAGATGTTTCTTCTGGTAACAAGTGATTTCTTGAAGGGAATTCAACGTAATCTTCTGTTTTCTTCCTTTAAGTAGCAGGCACTGATGCTCCAGGCTTCGATGGTTAAACAGGAACTTTGTTGTCGTATGTCTCAGAAGGCAATAACTTCCAGGGGCTGAAGAGTTGAAGGAAACCCCGGAGACATCAATGAGGTTGATTCAGGACTTCAAGAAGCCTGAAACATAGAGTAATCAGCTGTTCACCGATCAAGTTCACTTCTGTTGTCTGGATTAAAAGAAAAGCTTTAGATGAAATCAGATTCTAAATCTTGAGGCACAGTCTTTCCAGGGCACACGGGTTGATCTTCTTTTTAATGCAGTCGATCAGCTGGGCTGTGTCTCTCTGATAACAAGTATCTAGCGCCACAGAAAAAAAGCAAAAACAATGCTAAACTCTTAATGTAAGAATACTATTCAAAACACGCAGTAAGGTTATGTCCTCAAGGAGCTAAAAGCAGCACACAGCGCTAACATAAGCAGAAGGCACTATCCTACTGCTATTAAAACAATGGCCAGGATGTCATATCAACACAATAAATTCATTTCTTAAATAAAGTTTGTTGTCATTTTAGCATTGTTTGCAGCTTAACGCTTTGCTATGTCCGTCGTTTCCATTGACAGAAGGAACTGACCTCTTAATCGGATGAAGTCTTTCAGCAAATCCTTCTTGATACTGGCGGAGGTTGCAGAAGGCAATTTTCCATGAAGAATAAAATTTAACCAGGCACCTTAAAGAGGTTCTGATGCTGGGGGACGGTGTAATGAATTGTGTAGGTTGATACACCCAATAACCAAACTGAACTTATCCTCTTTCAGCGTAGGCAAACTTGGACTCCAAATTTACAGCAAGAAATAAATATGGCAGATATGTAAAATTGATCAACTGGAAGTCCATGACCTAATCTAGCTGTTCCACAGCAAATACTGTGATGTAACAGTTGGAAAAACATAACAGATGAGAGAGAAAATGGACTGAAAAATATGACCCAAAGAGAATATAAAGATATCCCCGCAATACCTGGAGAGACTAAAATCAACTTTTCTGCACTTCTACAGACTCCATGTACTCAACAAAATGTATTTAAAGGGCAAAAAGGTGGATTTTGCATATGTACCATTTAAGATGCACCTGTTAACATTTTGAAACAAAAGTCCTTCACATATACATGGTGCATCTCGGTAAAGTAGAATATCATTAAAAGGTTCATTTATTACAGTACCTTAATCCTAAATGTATTTCACTTGAATATAGAATTGTTTCATACATTTCATACATGATTGATACATTTGGAGTTATTTTTTTCTGTTATTGTTGATAATTATAGATTACAGCTGATGAAAAGCTAAAATTCCCTTTCTCAGAAAATGAGAATATGACATATGATGAGTAAGATAAGATTTGTTTATACAGGAAAGGTTATGCTATGGCCTTACAGTCATGGAGAAGACTGCTGACTTGAGGGGCCAGAAGAAGGGGAAAACTGCAAAAAGTCACTGGTGTTGGTCCACTGCATTTTAAAAAGTCCATCGTGAGCTCAGCTGTCTACCTGAAAAATTCCAGAGCCCTTGATACTTTCCTCTGTTCACAAGCCTTATGGAGATACTGGTCACATCTTAAAGAAAGTCTTGGCACCTGCGGACATTGCCAAAAGTTCTATTACCTGCAATAATGACAAAAATATCCACATGCCTCATTTTACAACGTTTGCTGAACTAAACCCCTACAGCCAAAGTGTCCAAGTTCAAAGAATTTGAGGCTCACAAATGTTTTTTTTTTTTTTTTTTGTTAAAGATGCAAAAGTAAATTTGTTGCTTTGTTGATTTTTTTCTTTATTTTACCATAAATAATAAACTAAGCATACATAAACTAAAAAGGGTTTTGCTGAAATGCCTTATTAAAAGAAATGCATACAGTTTCATACATTTTGGGCTTGACTGTATTCTCCTTTCGTGTGCCTAAGTAAAATGAACTTGATATGGGTCACTTTTAATTAAAAAAACAACAACAAAAAAAAACAACACTTTCTGCCTTTAGCCAAGCTTAACTGTCAGGTATGCCCAATTTTGCTTTGAGTCAAAGTCGCTGAAAGTTTGTGGTCTGGTTTACCATTACATTCAAATGAAGGCAAAGATGGGGGATAATAACTAAAGTATTCACTGTGGGTTTTTTTCCAAGAGGATTGTTTTTTGTCTCTAAAATTCTTGCTCCCCCAAAAATGTTTTTAAAGTGCTCATCTCCATCAACCACCGGATGGACCAAATGATTTTTCAACTGTGCTCGGGGGCCACACAAACTTTTTGTAAGAGCCATATAAGGCCCCCGGGCTGCACTTTGGACACTCCTGCCATAGAGAATTTATGGGTTCTTGTCAAGAGAAAGATGATGAAAAAAGAAATAAAAGAGACCCAACAATGTAGATAAGCTGAAGCCACTAGTAAAACGACCTTAGCTTTCTTAACACTTCAGCAATACAACAAGTGAATCCTGTGAATCCTTGCACCATAGTTCCCTAAACAATGGTGCAAGTTTATCAACTGTCACTAATGGAGCAAGCTTTAGATTTTTTTAATTTAAAAAATCAAATCACTCACTAGTCAGACAAATGTCACTGTTAATTCTGCTTTTAGGGTAAAAATAAATACGTAAAAAAATAAGCATTTATAAATCAATGTTTATTTTTAGCTTTTTCTCCTTCACTTTTGAGTTTGTTCACTCTAACGTATCCTGTGTGTCACAGTTTGCTTTGGAAATCAAAGTATCTTCATAAAGATTTAATCTCTCAAGTCACACAAGATGCAGTCTTGGAGAAGAAAGGTAAATGAACTGACTCTGGATCATCAATTATCAGTGTTAAAACAGAATCTTTTTCACCTACAATGAATCAGATGAATAGTCAACTTTGCACAATATGGTGCTAAGCAGGTGGAGACTCCAGGCTGCTCACTCGTCATGTAGTCTGTGTGTATTCCAATGAAGTTCGACCATCATTTATACAAACAGCATTCCAGTGACTATTTTTTAATGCAGATTTTACTATAAAGTCTTACTATAAAGAAACTGACGTGTGAAGTTATGATTAACAAGGAACAACAAAACCAAAAACGTTGACTTGGACATGGAGTCATACAATTTTTTGTATAAAAACAGGAAGAAAAAGAATGCATTTAATTTTTCAAAATGCAGACTGTAGAGCACAAATAAAATTACACGTTATTTTTAGACATATCACAGATTCCACATTTCTGTGTGTTGGTGCTGAAATTTTACAAAAACAGATCACTGCAGTGCCTTACAGAAATTACCTTCTTGATTTTAGGAAAATATGTTGTGGATGTCAGAGCTCAGATGATAGTAGATAAACAAGTTCAAACTGATAAGAAGGCAAAGTAATTTAAATAACCACTAATTAAAACACAGGTATGCTATCTCTAAAGGCAAAATAATTTATATAACCACTAATTAAAACCCAGGTATGCTATCTCTAAATGCTCAAGACACCAAACCTTGAAGCAGATGGGCTACAGTATCACAAGACTACACCAGATTCTATTTCTGTCAGATGAGAACAATAAACTGATGCTACAATTCACACAGGTTCACACAAACTGAACAGTAACAGATCTTGGCGCAAGATGAAAACAATGAGTTTCAATGCGAGCTGCGATGTTTAGATGGTAGGGTAAAAATCTGGCACAAAAATATGTAAGTATAAATCCTGCCTTGTATCACTGTTCAAATAGATGGTAGCGATGTAATGGTGTGGGCATAATTTGGGCCTTTAGCAACTATCAATGTTATAATATCCAGTAACATAACACCTGCCTATAACGTATAGTTTTAACCATTAGAAATCTTATAAAGCCAATAATGGGATAATTTGCAGGTAATGTAATAAACTATTTTCCTAATTAAATAGGAATATTATAACATTTATCATAACAGTAATGTAATGTCACATTAATGGAGTTTTGACGAAAATTCAACTTGGAAGCCTCACCTCAACTTCTGGCTCCGTCTAACTACTCCACCACGTTCTCCGCTCCAACCAATCAGCTCCTAATCCACATTCCTCTTCAGCCAATCATCCCTCCAAGCCTTCTATGGCTTTCTTAGACTAAGCGAATTTACATCTCCCTCTTATTCATTCATGCCATCTAGAGATTTAGCCTTTTCAGACCTCAAGTTCTATCCAGACCATTTCGAACTTTACTTCAACACATCAAAGGTGAAGGTCCATGTTTCATTTCCATTGCTTGCCCCGATGGCTTGTTTTGTCCTTTCCAAGCCATGTTCAGTTTTGCACTCAAACATCACAAATTAGCTCACCCTTCATGCCCCTTTTCCTCACTCCATAAGGAGTTCCCATGATCGCCTCCTGGTTCCTGAAATTTCTGAGGCAAACTTTAGTTCAATGCAACCTTCCCCCTAGTCACTTCTCATACCACTGATTCAGAATCGGGGCAGCCACTTCAGCAGCTACCCAAGGAGTTTCCATAGCTTCCCAACAACAACTGCTGGTTGACTTCAGCATTCTCTTCATAACTCCGCCCAAACTTCCTGTGCTCTCTGCTCAATGATCTATCAGCTCTTAGGTAAGAGATTCTGCATTAACTGGTGGTGGTTGGCCTTTTCAGTTTAAACTTATGCTTGTTATGTAAGATTGTTTTATCAAACCTCATTCTCTCCCCTCATTCTCTTCAAGGTCCACATCCTCCAACATCCGTCAGCTGATGTTATCTGTTATGTCTCCGACATTTCTTCTCATCACTTTAGTCTCTCTAGATCAATTTCCCTCTATGCCTTGTCAGGGATGCACCATTCCTCTTTATGCCTTGTCAGGCTCACGCACCATCCCTCTCTACACCTTTTTAGGCTCACGCCTCATCCTTGTCAGGCACACGCCTCATCCCTCTCTACGCCTTGTCAGGCGCACGCCTCATCCCTCTTTACGCCTTATCAGGCACATGCCTCATCCCTCTCTACACCTTGTCAGGCACAGTCCAGCCCTCACGCCTTGCCAGGCCCACTAATTTTCTTTGCTATCCCTTCAGGCACAGATCATCCCTTCTCTACGCCTCGCCAGTCGGACCAACTTCATTCATACTAACTCCCATACTGTTTCTATTTCAGCCTCGGCCTCTGCCCTTTTTGGAGGGAAGATATCTCTAATTCTAATACTAAGATGTTAATCCAAGCTCATGTCATTTTCAGCATCCATGTCTCCCACCGAGGTCCGAGCACCAACGAAATACATATTTGCTTAAACATCTCTTGTATAGTCATGATTTAATTTGTTTCCTCTCTAGATCATTCCTCACCTACGCCTTGGCAGGCTCAGTTCATACCTCTTTCCACACCTCAGCAGGCTCAATCCATCCTTCTCTACGCTTTAACAGGCACAACTCATCCTTCTCATGCCTTGGCAGGCACAACTAATCATTCTCAATTCCTTAGCAGGTACACCTCAACCTCATTACACCCTGGCAGGATCAATTCATCATTCTCATGCCTTAGCAGGCACATTCATCACTCTCTATGCTTTTGCAGGCTATTCCATCCATCCTACGCCTCGTTAAACTCTGTCTATCTCCTTTCACTCCTTCAGGCTCAAATCATTCCTTCTCATGCCTTGTCTGGCTCTCAACATCTTCCCATTCAGTCAGTTTGATCTTCTCCTCGTATTATTCTGATCTCATCACATCTAGCATTCACTTATCAATCTCACATCATTCATGCTAACCAATATTCGGCCTCGGCCCCATCCTCGTCCCATTTTTGGGGGGAAGGCTTCTTTAATTCTAGCCCTTAGATGTTCATTCAAGCTCATGTCATTATCAGCATCCATGTCTTCCACTGGGGTCCGAGCTCCAAAAGAAAACTAACATCAGCTAATAAACTCCTATAATTGCCATCTTTGTGTTTCTCTCATTTGTGAGTCTTTCCAGGTTGAAATGGAGTTTTGACGAAAATTCAACTTGGAAGACTCACCTCCACTTCCAACTCCGTCTAACTACTTCACCACGTTCTCCGCTCGAACCAATCAACTCCTGATCCACATTCCTCTTCAGCCAATCATCCCTCCAGGCTTCGCTTTAAAAGACCTTCATATGCAGAATCTCCTGCTCTTCAGCTGAGCTTCGACCATCCTCCACCCCATCTCCACCATCAGGCTTTAAGCTCCTTCCGACTCCCTTATCTCCTCAGGCCTCCATTCCACCACTAGTATCAGGATCCCGGGGAGGAAGACTTCTCTAATTCTAACCCTAAGATGTTTATTCAAGCTCATGTCATTATTAGCATCCATGTCTTTCACCGGGGTCCGAGCGCCAAAGAAAACTAACATCAGCTAATAAATTCCTCTAATTGCCATCTCTGTGTTTCTCTCATTTGTGAGTCTTTCCAGGTTGAATTGTTGGAATAACAATGGGAAAACACATGTAGGAGTACGTGATCTCTGTTCTCATTCGGAATTCCAGCACATTCTACTAAGTGATCAAACTGCCAAATGTACTTTTGAGGAATTATTTGCATGAGATTCCTCCATAAATCAAATCAGAAATTTAAACATTGAAGCAATTAAATTACATTCTTAACAAAGATTCTGCGTACGAAATAAGTCTTAAATTGTTCTTTTTTATCTTATGTTACTGACTGCAATTATTGGCAGATTTTTACTATGTTATTGACTCAAAGATTTTATAAAATAATAAGCCAGTTTTCATGTTATGCATTGTGCTAATGCCACAACCTAGAGTGTGGTGCATCTTTTTATAAAAAGGGTGTTCAACCCTGTACAAGTTGTATCTTATAAAGTATCCATTGAGTTTATTTTGTGGTCTTAAAATAATGAGGTGTGTAAAACAGACAGACTATGCAAAATTGATTTTTCAAAGCATTTACATTTTTTAACAATATTCAGCTTAACTATTTATTATAGGTCGATGGACATTAGTAATTTAGGACATGACACAATTGGATACAGTACTGCAACATGCAAAGTCAGACTAAATATTCTAGCCCTTTAAAGGAAATAAGCACTTAAGGTAAAAATAATTTTACAAGCTAATAATAAGCTACTTTACTCATACTCGTACTCGTCGTCTTCCGCTTATCCGGTCGCGGGGGCAGCAGACTCAGCAGAGACAGCCAGACGTCCCTCTCCCCAGACACCTCCTCCAGCTCCTCCGGGGGAAGCCCAAGGCGTGCCCAGACCAGCCGAGAGACATAGTCCCTCCAGCGTGTCCTGGGCCGTCCCCTGGGCCTCCTCCCGGTGTGATGTGCCTGGAACACCTCCCGAGGAAGCCGTCCAGGAGGCATCCTGTATAGATGCCCACGCCACCTCAACTGGCTCCTCTCGGTGTGGAGGAGCAGCAGCTCTACTCCGAGCCCCTTCCGAATGGCCGAGCTCCTCACCCTATCTCTAAGGGAGTGCCCGGCCACCCTACGGAGGAAGCTCATTTCAGCCGCTTGTATCCGGGATCTCGTTCTTTAGGTCATGACCCAAAGTTCATGGCCATAGGTGAGGGTAGGAACGTAGACCGACCGGTAAATCGAGAGCTTCGCTTTTCGGCTCAGCTCTCTCTTCACCACAACGGACCGCCACAGCTCCCCCATTACTGCAGCAGCCGCACCGATCCGTCTGTCGATCTCCCGCTCCATTCTTCCCTCACTCGTGAACAAGACCCCGAGATACTTGAACTCCTCCACTTGAGGCAGGAACTCCCCTCCAACCTGAAGAGGACAAGCCACCCTTTTCCGGTTGAGTACCATGGCCTTTGACTTGGAGGAGCTCATCTTTGTCCCAGCCGCTTCACAATCGGCTGCGAACTGCCCCAGCGCATGCTGTAGGTCTTGGCTAGAGGGGGCCAGCAGGACTATGTCAGCTGCAAAAAGAAGAGACGAAATCCACTGGTCCCCAAACCAGACCCCCTCCGGCCCTTGGCTGCATCTAGAAATCCTGTCCATAAAAGTTATGAACAGGACCGGTGACAAAGGGCAGCCCTGCCGGAGTCCAACATGCACCGGGAACAGGTTCGACTTAGTGCCGGCAATGCGGACCAAACTCCTGCTCTGCTCGTACAGGGACTGGATAGCCCCTAATAAAGGGCCCCCGATTCCATACTCCTGGAGCACCCCCCACAAGCAATCACGAGGGACACAGTCGAATGCCTTCTCCAGGTCCACAAAACACATGTGAACCGGTTGGGCAAACTCCCATGAGCCCTCGAGTACCCTGTAGAGGGTATAGAGCTGGTCCAGTGTTCCAAGGCCGGGACGAAAACCACACTGCTCCTCTTGAAGCCGAGGTTTGACTATCGGCCGGACTCTCCTCTCCAATACCCTGACGTAGGCCTTACCAGGGAGGCTGAGAAGTGTGATCCCCCTGTAGTTGGAACACACCCTCCGGTCACCCTTCTTATGAAGGGGGACCACCACCCCGATCAGCCAGTCCAGAGGCACTGTCCACGACCGCCATGCAATGTTGAAAAGGCGTGTAAACCATGACAGCCACACAACATTTTTAACCACCTCGGCTTTTTAACCACCTCGGTGACTTCAGCCTGGGTGATGAAAGAGTCCAACCCCGAGTCCCCAGCCTCTGTTTCCACCAGGGAGTGCGTGATGGCAGGATTGAGGAGATCCTCGAAGTACTCCTTCCACCGCCCGATAATGTCCCCAGTCGAGGTCAGCAGCCTCCCACCCCCACTATAAACAGTGTTGGCGAAGCACTGTTTCCCCCTCCTGAGGCGCCGGAAGGTTTGCCAGAATCGCTTCGAGGCCGACCGGTAGTCCTTTTCCATCGCCTCACCGAACATCTCCCAGGCCCGAGTTTTTGCCTCTGCCACAGCCCAGGCTGCAACACGCTTGGCCTCACGGTACAGCCGCCTCAGGAGTCCCACAAGCCAACCACAGCCGATAGGACTCCTTCTTCAGCTTGACAGCATCCCTTACTGCCGGTGTCCACCACCGGGTTCTGGGATTGCTGCCGCGACAGGCACCGCAGACCTTACGGCTGCAGCTACGGGCAGCAGCATTGACAATAGATGCGGAGAACATGTTCCACTCGGACTCTATGTCTAATAATAAGCTACTTTATGTTTTGCTAATAGCATTGGCTGATAGCAGTGGTTGAATAAAACAACTTGTCATACTAAGAAGATAAACACCAAACTGTCACAATACAGCTCCTGGAGGCAATAAATACATGAATCCATGGGGTAATACTATCGATGATTCATTTTTTTAATAATGAGAACGGTCTTCATCATATTGGAATAGGGCTGCAAATAATGATCATTTTTCTATTTGATTAATCTGTCGACTATTTTTTTGATTAAACGACTAATAATCGGATAGCAAAAAGTGGTTTAATAGGAGATTGTTTTACAAAATTTTAACCAGGTAAAGCTAAAACTGTGCCACAAAGGTTTTTCATCTTAAATGCAAAATGCACATATTTTTTGTACAATTTTGCCTAATTGCTGTTATGAGTGGGTTGTTCTTTGAGGAAATGGCATGTTTTAGAGTATGGCTGATCCAGTTAACTATTCGATTACTAAATTAGTTGACGATTATTTTCATGATCGATTAATCCCATTAATTGTTTCAGCCCTATATTGGAACATCTTTTTATCAAAAAACAAAGATTAAATTCTATATCTATTCATTTGTTTCTTTTAGAGCTTCCTAAAGTAGTACTAGAAAGAACTTAAATCATTTTAAACATTTAAATGTCATATCTTGCTATTTTTCTCTCCTTAGCATATCCTTAGCAATGTTCATACAGCATTTTTAAGAGATCTGGACCTGTATGGATTGGATCCAAGGTGGGGCCATTACCACTGTCTCAGGGAGTCTGTGGAAATCTATAATTCCAGGTGTTTTTGCATCACGGTCAGCAATGTAACCAACATTTATCACTATGACAGCACTGTTATTGTATGGAAGGTCCATACTTATAAATAACACTATTCACTGCAGTGGCTAACCATGTGTCACAAAGAGCTGACTTTCACTTCAACTGAACTCAGCAGGTTATCCTGTTAAAGTGTTCTTCCCTGCTACTTGAAGGAATGCCAAACAGTCAGTCACTCTTTCCTCATTTTGCATAATCTCACAGGAGTCCTGGGCCTTGGAAATGTTGGGCCAAATAACTAACCTTGACTTTACTTACACCACCCCAGTCTTTTCAACCTGATTTGGTGATAGCCATGAAAACCACAGCTTGTACACCTCCCAGAGCATTTCTACTGTGACTTGGGATCTTTCATACCTCTTCCTTTTCAGCTACCCTTCTCATTTTAATTCCTCACATTATAAATACATGGATAAAGTAATTATCTCCCAACAGGGTACATAGGTCAACACAATTACACCATTAACATGTCACCTTGGCTGCCTGCATGGATTTAGCCTCTGCCAATGGCAAGTGGCACCTGGGCACTAATGAGTAGCTAGGTAATTAGAGGTTGGCGCGATTCTGCTTCACTCACAAGCAAACAGCCTCATATAAATGCACATATG
Organism: Crenichthys baileyi; assembly: GCA_036173005.1. Lineage (NCBI taxonomy): Eukaryota > Metazoa > Chordata > Actinopteri > Cyprinodontiformes > Goodeidae > Crenichthys > Crenichthys baileyi. The sequence continues at coordinate 615,107 of JAHHUM010002041.1, forward strand.
AACCTTATCAACAAATGTACCAATTGTGAGTAAAGGTATGTTTGTTACTGACTTTTAGTGGAAATGGGTGGGCTAGTCATATGTCCCTGTAGTTTTGCTGCATTAATGCAGTCGGTTATATGGCCTAATGAGCCTGGTTTATAACGAAAAAAATGTCAATGTCAGACTCTCCAGAAGTGGGGGAGTAAACACCAACAAAATTCTTAACATGTAAAACAATGGTGGGTCAATTTATGCTGCCAATTCTTAAACATAAGTGCTGCATGACACTATTTGTCAAATTTTCCACATAACCTATACAGCAAGCTTTGTCTCTGGCTTTTATAACTGCATAAATGGGTAATGATATAGTGTAAAATTAATTTACAATGCCTGTCTCCAACATACCCACAGGCATTGAAAATCAAACAGCATCAAGAATGAAACAGTGGGAGGTGAACAAATATCAAAACATCTTGTAAACGATTTCCACTAATGGTTTGCTTTACCTCTATTAATCTCTAAAAGAAGAAAATCCCACTATCAAGCTAAAAAGTAATTGTTTGTGTTAATGTAGAAATCTGGGAATGCTTTGACCTAGGTTATGCTCATGGTAAGCCAGGAAAAACTATATATAGCTTACTCCAAACTTGGGTTTTAAAAAACATTGGGATTTGCTAAAACATTTGCAACACAATTAGCAACACAAGCTAATACAAATGTATTTCTCTATATTTCATATTTTCAAATAGTGCAGTAACATGTTTCACAATGAAAGTATGTTTTACAGCATCCACCACCTTTTAGGGCTGACACCTAAAACCTTCTATCTAAAAAATTGTGAATAGGCAACATTATGCTGCAATTCCCATATTTCATAGTCGGGATTCTGCTCTCATGATTATAAGCTTACAGGAGCTTAAGGTAACAATGGTTATTGTGGCCAAACACTTAAATTATAGAATATGTCAGCAAAACATAAAATCGTTTTCTTGAGTGCATATGTAAACTGTAATCTGGCTTTTTATGTTGCTCTTGCGGTAATGGCTTCTTCCATTCTGAGTGGCCGTGTAGCCCATGTTGGTACAAATCTTGTTTACCTTTGGATATTGGCACTCCCTCACTAATTTCAGCCAACATCCTCTCAAGGTATTTTGCTTCCGTTCTGTGGTTGATACAAAAAAAATAATAACAATATATATATAATATATGTATATATACATATATACCTATAAACTGAGTTTCTATTGGTGTCTCAAATTGCGCTAGTGGGCCATTATATATTTTAATCAGCTTTGCTAACTCACCAAAACTTTGGCAAAATATATTTTTTATATTTGTGACAATGTTTCCCAGACTTGTTCTGACTTGGTGCAGCGCGCCTGCTTTTCAAATGGTAAAACTTAATCTGTCTAACCAATCAGAAGTCAGCATTTCTCAACGGAGCCAATGATAACACTTTCTGTGAAACATAGATATGATTGACACATGCTATACCCAACCAGAGAATGTTTTTTTAGAATATTAATGGGCTACCCAGCAACTGAGTGACACGTTTTTAAACCAACAGAAAATGCCTTTGGAAAACGGGGGTTTTATTTACAGATTAGTTACAGAAAATGCATAAAAAATGCTAAAAGCAAAGAAAAAAATTGGTCATCTGATATCCTTGCAGTCTCTGTGTTTGCTAAATGTTTGAGCCTCTATCAACAGCTTTTTTATGAGCGTCTTATCCAGTCAAGTCAATTAAGTATGTGATTGCTTATGATGTGTCCTTGTTTTAGTCATTGTGTGTATATGGGATGAAATGTGTAAAACAGGTAAAAAATTAGGTATGATGCTTTTGCAGTGACATCACCGTGTTGTTTTATTATTTGTTTTACTATAATTAATGATCTGCAGTTTGTTTGATGCCTTACACACAGTCTATTAGTGACCACAATTGCTCAAGCAAATATATTAGCTGAATTGATCAAAAAATATATCACCTCTGACTATGCCACTCCTTAGCAGGACCATGTCAGCTGCAAAAAGATGAGACGAAATCCACTGGTCCCCAAACCACACCCCCTCCGGCCCTTGGCCGCGCCTAGAAATCCTGTCCATAAAAGTTATGAACAGGACCGGTGACAAAGGGCAGCCCTGCTGGAGTCCAACATGCACCGGGAACAGGTCCGACTTAGTGCCGGCAATGTGACAAAACTCCTGCTCCACTTGTACAGAGACCAGATGGCCCCCAATAAAGGGCCCCCAATTCCATACTACTGGAGCACCACCCACAGGGCAGCATGAGGGACACAGTTGAATGCCTTCTCCAGGTCCACAAAACACATGTGGATCGGTTAGGCAAACTCTCATGAACCCTTGAGTACCCTGTAGAGGGTATGGAGCTGGTCCAGTGTTCCACGGCTGGGACGAAAACCACACTGCTCCTCCTGAAGCCGAGGTTCGACTATCGGCCGGACTCTCCTCTCCAATACCCTGGCGTAGGCCTTACCAGGGAGGCTGAGGGGTGTGATCCCCCTGTAGTTGGAACACACGCCCTTTATAAGAAGGGTGACCACCACCCCAGTCTGCCAGTCCAGAGGCACTGTCCCCAACCACCACGCAATGTTGAAGAGGCACTGCTTCCCCCTCCTGAGGTGCCGGACGGTTTGCCAGAATCGCTTCGAGGCCAACCGATAGTCCTTCTCCATGGCCTTGCCGAACTCCTCCCAGGCCCGAGTTTTTGCCTCTGCCACAGCCCAGGCTGCAACACGCTTGGCCTCACAGTACCCGTCAGCCGCCTCAGGAATCCCACAAGCCAACCACAGCCGACAGGACTCCTTCAGCTTGACAGCGTCCCTTACCGCCGGTGTCCACCACCGCGTTCGGGGATTGCCACCGCAACAGGCACCGCAGACCTTACGGCTGCAGCTACGGGCAGCAGCATCAACAATAGATGCAGAGAACATGGTCCACTCGCACTCTATGTCTCCAACATCCCCCGGAATCTGGTCAAAGATCTCCCTGAGGTGGGAGTTGAATACATCCCTGGGCGAGGGCTCTGCCAGACATTCCCAGCAGACCCTCACTATGCGCTTGGACCTGCCAAGTCTGTCCGGCTTTCTCCTCTCCAGGTGGAGATCAGTGGACAGCTTAGCCCCTCTCTTCAACCCGAGTGTCCAAAACATGCGGCCGAAGGTCTGACAACATGACTACAAAGTTGGTCATCGACCTCCTGCCTAGGGTGTCCTGGTGCCAAGTGCACTGATGGACACCCTTATACTTGAAGGTGGTGTTCATTATGGACAATCCGTGACTAGCACAGAAGTCCAATAATGAAACATCACTCAGATTCAGATCGGGGAGGCCATTCCTCCCGATCACGCCTCTCCAGGTTACACTGTCATTTCCCACGTGGGCGTTGAAGTCCCCCAACAGATTAATTGAGTCCCCGGGAACGGGGCACTATCCAGCACCACCGACAGGGACGCCAAGAAGGCCGGGTGCTACGCACTACCGCTCGCCCTGTAGGCCGAAACGACAGTCAGAGACCTGTCCCCAACCCGAAGGCGCAGGAATGTGACCCTCTCTGTCAGGTTCAAACAACCTAAAATACCTATAACATCACACAAAAAAGAGAAAGACAAGATAATTAGTTTCTTACTCGCTGCGAGGAGAACGGACAGAGATGTGCTTCAGTTACAAATCTCCTACCGCTCTGAAACACATCCCGCCGAACCCTCTTTTTATTATCTTCAGGGTGGTCCCTAGTTACATGAATGTTGCTGCTCTACAGAGTGGGAGGAAAAGAAACAGCTGCAACACGACATAGGTTATGCACACCATTGTCCTGTACAAACACGCTTGCATAGTCTCCATAATCTTAAGATATGTGCGACCCTTGCTCAGCACAATCAGCTGTTATCCTTGTGATGAGTCCCCAACTGTGACTGCATCATCCCGATTTCACCTTTCCTCCTTGCCTGCAAAATAACTCATCACATGTTTGCTTACAGCATGAAAGGTTATAAAGTTCAAATAGTAAAGGTAAGAAAAAAGGAAATATAATATGAATCTATATACAATTATTCCAACACTTCCCCCCTGTTTATCTTATATTTGCTCATATTCTCATATCACTTTAAACAGCCACTTCTTTTGGATTTTTAACTGTAAGATTATTTTTATGAGCACAAATACAATTAGACTCAGAGGCACTTACTGACATTTAAACCACAAAATTATATAGAGATGGATCTGGGTATAGGTCAGAAAAGTGGTCAGTCGGATCATCATCTTCCTCATCATCCTTATGCTTAAGTAGTGGATAGAGCTGGGTAACTCTATCTTCCATAGGAGTAATAGCTGTGGTGATGAGACGATTAAGAAGAAAACGAAGGCAGGGAATACAACAACATCACCAGCCAGGAGTCCCACATCGAGGTGTCTACTCCAGAATGCTCCATCATTTTGCCATTTAGAGATCTCAAACCTTCTATGGCTTTGGTGAGGCATCCATCAGCTTCAGTGTTGTTAGGTATGAATGTGCAGCATTGTTCTCCAAAAATTGCACAAACTCCTCCTTTTTCAGCTAACAACATGTCCAAAGCAATTCTGTTCTGGAATGCCATCAGGGAAGTTGAAGCCAACTGGTCATGGACAGCTTCAAACCTTGCTCTGTGTCCAATTTTCTAGTTTTTGGACGTTGTAGTGGATATAGTTGATCCTGTCTACGTTTTTGTTCGTTGTACACCACCAACAGATAATTGATTCAAATCCTGCGGCTACTTGATCAGCTAATTTATATTCATCAGGCACTCCTCGAGGTACCCCTATAGCATCGTTGTACGTAGGGTCTCCCTCAGTCTGCCAAGATGCAGCTCTGCGTTCTCTATTATGCCTGTCATGTGGTATTACACTAGATAGTCCATGTGTTACTTCATCTACTGATATAGGATATACCGAAACTGGTAACAATAAGGTAACTAGAGCACAGAGTCCCGTTACATTTGGAGGTAATCGATCAAACAACCTGTCGTCACCACACCACCACCAAATGTCTCCTCTAGAGACTGGTTTAAAATACTTATTTACTTTTACAGTTGTAGTACACCATACGGCAGTGAGATTTCCTAATTTATTGCCTCTCTCTGTCATATTTATACATGTATAGTTTCCAGTGGTGACCCGTTTATGGAATAATGGTTTGTTTTTATCTGCTCTAGTTACAGAAAAAACAGACATGTTTAATTAGGATTAGTTTGATTCATCACTTCCATCATACAGGGTTGTGGTATTACAGCTGGAATTCCTTGTAACAAAGGCCTGGGGCCTATACACACAACACAATCTCTTTTAGTCATGTTAGCCGCTTGTTCTACCATCAATAACCAGTTATTATTTGTTCCTGATACTCCAGTAATAACCCGGAACCAGTCATCTGCGGTTGAGTTTCCTGGCATAATTTTTATTCTCATTGCCGTGGTCTTAGGGGAGAGAGTTGTTTCACTTTTTACTTCACAAACAATAAGGTCAAAGTTTGGGTCTGACCCTGAAACCCAGGCCCACAGCAGAAAACCCCACCATTTTTCTCCTGATGAAGGGTAGTAGGGAGGGAATAGAGAGTTATGCGTGAGGTTAATGGTTACTTGGATTGCATTATCACCTTCATGGAGTCTAAACAATTTATTTTGATGACTAGCATAAGCAGTGGCGCCCCACTTTTTGGTGTCCAATTGTTTCCCCTTCATCAGCTACCATCGTGGACCATAGGTGTCTCTTCTGTCATTAGTTAAGGTACCATTTCTAACTTCTATAGTCCTGGGCCCCTTTTTTTCCTCGTTTGGTCAAGCTAATGGGGGGGGATCAGCCCCCACAGCTATGGCTTAGATTTTCACGCACACTTTTAATGCCCTAGGTTAAAAAACTAAGTTCCCGTACACAAGTAGGTATCTTGCCTTCCTTGAAATTTGCACTCTCGTTTAGTAGAAAACCCTAGAGGTGTTGTTATATTTTTTATTTATCTTGGGTGGTTTTCCCGAGGTATCAGAAAATAAGGGAAAAAAATCAATATGAGGAAAAAATAAAGCCCAGCAACGGACCGGGATTTCTAATTTCCCTCTAAGAGTTTATTTTAGCTTAAAAAAGGCTCCTCTAAGTGGTTCCAGTTTTTTCAATTTTTTTTCACTGACTTTCGGGTCTCTTTCCCGCCTCTAAAAGTCTGGGGCCAAACCCCATTACAGGGTTTAAATCAACCCCCCCTGGTGGAGTTTTTTCCAAAAAGCCCCTTTTTAAAAATGTGTTTTTTTTCCGCTGGGAAGTAGAAAAATTTCCCCGGAAATTTTTTTTTTGTTTCTGTTGTTTTTTTTTAATAAATCCTCTAAATCAGCTTTGGTTTTTTTTTCATTTTAATTGCCCCTGTTTAGAAAAAATGTGGGAATCTGATGGTTTTTCCCAAAAAACGTTTGATAGGGTGTTTTGCCCCGAGGTGCTTGTGATGTTTATATATAGCTTTATTTGATCCAGACACTGGCCCAGGTCTTCCTTCTCTTCAATACATTTTTTTCAGGGGGGTTCTTTATAGCCCCCAATTCATTTTTTCCCAAAAATTTTATTGCTTCACCTAAACAACTTTTTTTTTTAATGCGGGAAGTTTTAGTATTTTTTTTTAAAATACTTATGGGGACTCCACCACCCCTTTTTTAAAACCGGGAATTTTTTCAGGATTACTTTTTAAATACTTTTTCAGGACCCCCCGTCCTACTTTCCCTGTTAGTGCCTAGGTTTACAGGGTTTTTACTTCACACAATGACCTCCGGGCCCAATTCTTACACGTTGATTAATAAATTTTCACGTAGAAAAAGAAAAAGTTTTTGTGTTTATTTTGAGCAAGAGTGATTTGCCCAGTCAAAATAAGGTAAAAGTTCCCCACGTTCGGGGGAAACGGTTGATTAAACAGTGACATCTAAAAATAGTTATAAATTATTATTTAGAATTTAATAATTTTGATTATCAAGGGCTTTGAGCCACAATTACAAAAACCAGAGGAAAAACTCTGATTTTTGATTCGTAAGTAAAAATTTTTTGGGTTTAAAAAATTTAATTTTTTTTCAAAATTTTGTTTTAAATTTTAATTTTGATTAAAAAATTATTTTTCAAAAAATAAAAATTCTTTTCACCCCCAAAACCCAAAAAACAGGAATGCAATTGTGTGAAAGATATTTAAGTTTCTAGAGCTTAAGAGGAGGGTGCGCACACAAAAAACAAGGTCAGGTTTGGTGCCTAGGACTATTCCTGAGCCATAATCCCAGAATAGAGGTGTGCTCCCAGATTTCAACTACTATGTAAGTACAAGTAATAGTAAAATAATTTTCATGTTAAGAAAATCCTACTAAGTCCTTGCTGAAGTAGGCAAACCATGGTAAGCACTAAATGTACCTCAGACATGCATCTAGTATAATGCACTATCACAATGAACACGTAGACTAGCCCTTATCCCCACCATAATTTACATATAAATTGTGAGCCTTCAGCAAACTTTGGTCATTAGTAGTCATCATCTGTTCCATCCACTAGAGTCAATGATAAGTTTTTGTAAAAACATTCTAATTCGGTAGAAACAGTTTCCTTTTTTGTTTGCTGGCAATACTTTTACTCTGCAAGGCATCATAAACCCTCTATCGCACATTCTAAATACAGAGCAGGCTTCTCAATATTTGACTCCAAATTACTAATTATGTGTTATTGCCACATGCAAATATGTTTTCCTGTTGCAATATTACAGTCAGTAATAGTATAGTAATTTGTATATGTACACACATATATATAAACATCAGCATTATGTCTTCTCCTCTTATTGTTTTTTTCAGAACAAACATTCCAAACAAGTCTGTGAGGTTCTACAATCTTCTTGCAAACGTTTTTTAAATGGACTTAAATCCACAATTGGCAAATGCGGTTAGGTCTTTTCTCAATATAATATATTTATATATATATATATTATTTATATATATATTATATATATATATATATAAAAAAAATAATATATTTTTTTTTTTTTTTTATGTGAGGTAAAAAACTGCAAATGCATGTTTCTGTTGCCCTACACAAATGTTTTGGAATTTGTGTAAATTCAGATATGTTATGATGTTTCAGAAACACATTTTTTGTAAAATAGTCAAACTCCTTATTTCACTGTTTCTATGCAAGTTTAGCCAATCTAGAACCACATTTCATCATTTATTATTATATCAAATATTCAAGCACTGTTTGTTGTATTTTTGTTAAAGCCAACCTTTAACACAAAGCTGTTCACTGGCTTAAGATTTGTTTCACAAGGACAAGAATGCATTTTTTCTAGAAACTAGAGAGGAAAATACAATGTATACCTGTATATTTGGTCAAAAAAAACAACACAAAAAACAATTGCGAAAAGTCTTCAGAGATTCCTTTTCCATGTTACCCATGGTTAAAGATTATACCAATAAAGAAAAAAATCCATATTAAAAAATGTAATGATTCTTTATTTTTATTTAAATTCTATTTTCTAAAAACTGCCATCAACTTGTGTTTTTTGCGGGGCACGATGAAAAGTTTTATAAAACGATAAAATTTATTTTAAAAACCTCTTTATTTTATATAGTTAAACTTTTGGGTTTTGGTAGTGAAAAATTCAGAAAAATGAGTTTATGAAACTTAAACTTAAATCTTTTCTTTTCATGCTTTGCTTTGAAAGACAATCTGCATGTCACATATGAGGAAACAGCTAGTTGAGTGTCTGCTCCGAGATAGTTTCTGTTGTATCAGAGGCTGTCGTTTTTAATAAGGTCTGCTGGAAAGACAACTGCGTCTCCCTGTGACAGCCTGAATAAAGCATGATACAGAACATTCAAAGTGACAGAGACAGGTCTGATTTAGACTCTTCCCAGCCCAGATGAGAGATGCTGTTTATCTGTTGAGTGGACCTCAACATCTGCTCCAGTTAAAAGAAGAGATTAGAAGGGATGGGAAACAAAAGGAAGAGAAGTCATGCAAAGAAGCTACAACCCTAATTCATCTTGATGTGCTGGTTAATTTAGTGGAGCAACATGTCTACAGTTGCTGTTTGTGAGGCTGCCAAAAAAAAACTGATTCAAGGAAGTATTTCTTTTTCACTATAGTTTATTTATATCACAACTTTACAATCAAAGCCACCTCAGTAAAAGTAAGTAATTTTAAAAATCTCATTTCTGAAATGAAAAGTAAAAACTGAACCTTTGTATCCCCTCATTCATAAAAGTTTTTTAATTTAAACCTAAACGACTGAAAGCGTTTTTCAAAAGTGCCCTTTCCCCTTAAAAGATGATGCCAAAGGCATTTGTTTGTAAACTTACAATTTGGATTTTGGTTTATAATTTAGGCCTAAATTTAGGGACACAGACATATTAAGATAATAAGGAACAAAGAAAATCAATGTTTGAATCCAAAAGATTGGGATTTTTCCTGCTTCAGTCTTGCCAAAAAGCTCTCTAGGTCCCCACCTGGGGGGGTCTTTTTACACGTGATACTATTCTTTAAAGGAACTTAAAAGTTGAATTGGGGCCCGGCTGCTTTGAAAAAAAATAGCTTTTTTAAAAGAAAAAGAGATGGAAAAAAAAGTTGTTTAGGAGAACTAGAATTGGGCTTAGTTTTTGGGAGCTTGCGAGCTTTAGCTCCCCCATGGCTCCCCGTTTGCTTTTTTCCTTTCTATTCCCCTCCTCCTTTTGCTCTCGTGCAATTTCAGTTACCCCCTCTGCCCCCCTTTATGATAATGGTACGTGTAAAAAAATGTACATTTTGTGCTTTGGGGCGAGGGTGGGGGATTTGGGGCCCGGCCCGCGCTTTTGAAAACCCACAGATACCGGGGCCCCTTTACCAGCGGGACCCACCGAGGTAGCCCCCCGTAGCAGTCCCCCGGCAGAGCCCGGCACCGGGACTCGGGGCCGTGGGTGACGGTACTAGGAGCTAGTCTTGATTCAGCCCACAGGTCCCCCAAACCCGTCGCGTTTCTAATAGATTTCCCCGCTCAGCGACACACCCCTGAGAAGCCAATTTGGGAAATTGGGCCCTCCATAGTCAGAAACGGGGCCTGAGAACCAGCCCAAAAGTCCAAGCTCCCAGGGCCAGAACGGCGACATCAAACCCTACCTGAAACTGCGGGCTAAGGAAAAGGTAATCATAAATTTTTTTATTCACGCGGGCGGTAATGACACCGTTTCTCAATCGGGGGTCACTAAAATCGTGTTCTTCGGTGTGTAAAGTTTGCCAAAACAATGTCGGACTCCGTAATTTTCTCGGTCCCCCTCCCCGATCTGACAGTGACGACATGTTTAGCCGCATGCGGCATTCAAACCGCTGGCTGTCTAGGTGGTGTCCAGAAAACGATGTGGGCTACATTGATAAAGGGGGAACATTTTGGGGAAAAAACCTGGTCTGATCCGGAGAGACGGCATCCATCCCACTTTGGATGGAGCAGCTCTTCTTTCTAGGAATCTGGGAAATTTATTAGTTTTTCCCCAAAACCTCTGACAAAACCCCGGGGTTCAGACCAGGGAACAGGGTCGTAGTTTAACACTCCTCTCTGCAGCTTCTGTACTGCTCCCCCACCCATTACCCTATTAAGACAGTGTCTCGCCCGGCCAAAATTGAATAGATTAAAAAATAATCTAAAAGAGGAAATCAGGAAAATCTCATAAAAATAAACACAACTCAGACTAAAAATAAAAATAAAACAATTAAAATGTGGCTTACTGAACAAAGATCTCTCTCTTCCAAAGACTTTGCTAGTTAGTGACCTAATTTGTGACAATCAGATTGATTTATTTTGCCTCACAGAAACCTGGCTGCAGCAAGAGGATTATGTTACTATAAATGAGTCAACTCCTACTAATTATTTAATTTTCACATTCCTCGAAATACTGGGCGAGGAGGAGGAGTAGCAACCATCTTTCAGTCCGATTTTATGACTAGTCCCAGACCAATCAATAGCTAACAACTCTTTTGAATATTTAATCCTCAGTTTTCCTCATCCAAAATGCAAAGCACTAAAACCACTTCTGTTTGTTGTTTTGTACCATCCACCAGGCCCTTACTCTCAATTTATAGATCAGTTTTCAGACTCTTATCTGATTAGTGTTAAATACAGATAAAGTTATTATAGTGGGGATTTTAACATTCATGTTGACACTGAAAGGATAGCTTAAATATAGCCTTAATGGTATCTTAGACTCAATTGGCTTTACTCAAAACATTAACAAACCTACCCAGTTTGTCTTCATTCTCTGGACCTTGTGCTGACATATGGCATTGAGTGTAAAGACATTACAATATTTTCTCACAACCCTGTGCTGTCCGACCATTTTTTAATAACCTTTGAGTTTTAATTTACGAGTACTCCACACCTGAAAGAAAATTTTCATTATAGTAGATCATTATCAGACGATGCTGTAACAACCTTTAAAGAATCTGTTCCACTTTTAATTTGCTCATTATCACAGGAAAAACACAGTGAGCGGCAATAATTTTGTTTCTTCTCCTTCACAAATTGATTCTCTTGTTCAGAGTGTTACTTCATCATTGCGTGGTGCATTAGACAATGCAGCCCCCTTGAAAAAGAAGGAAATTATTCATAGGAGGCAGGTCCCTGGTTTATTCAGAGCTGCGTACTTTAAAGCACAATGTTAGAAAATTGAGGCGAAAACTGGCGCTCTACACACCTAGAGGATTCCTACTTAATCTGGAAAAATAGCCTACTGTTGTATAAAAGACACTTCACCAAGCTAGAACAGCTTATTTCTCATCCTTAATAGAAGAGAACAGGATAATCCTAGGTTTCTCTTTAGTACAGTTGCTAAACTTACACAGAGTCATAGCTCTGTTGAGCCATCATTCCCTTAGCTCTCAGCAGTCATGATTTATGGGATTCTTCCAAAATAAAATTGATTCTATTAAGAAGAAAATCTTTGACCAATCTCCAGAGATGATTACTTCATCCTCAACAAGTGAGACAACATTGGAAATAACTGTAGAACTGATCTGTGTTTGGACTGTTTTGATCCTGTGGAGCTTCCTGAGTTATCAGAAATATTAGCTTCATCTAAACCTTCAACTTGTATGTTAGACCCAATCCCAACCAAATTATTTAAGGAAGTGTTCCCTCTGATTACCAGCCCCATTTTAGATATGATTAATTTATCCTTAGTAAATGGTTATGTACCCACAAGCTTTTAAGGTAGCTGTAAATTAAACCTTTGCTTAGAAAACCTTCGCTTGATCGAGATGACTTAATAAATTACAGACCGATATCCAATCTTCCGTTCTTATCTAAAATTCTTGAGAAAATAGTTGCTAATCAAATGTGTGAGCATTTACACAGCAATGACCTGTTTGAAGAGTTTCAGTCAGGTTTCAGAGCTCATCATAGCACTGAAACAGCTCTGCTGAAAGTCACTAATGATATTCTTATTGCCTCAGATAATGGACTTGTGTCTGTATGGTTCTGTTAGATCTCAGTGCCTGCATTTGATACAGTCGATCATAATATTCTCTTAGAAAGGCTTGGAATATGCTGTAGGGATCAGGGGAACAGCACTAGGCTGGTTTAAATCTTATTTGTCTGACAGATTCCAGTTTGTTCATGTAAATGATAAATCATCTTTAATCCAGGGTTAATGTGGAGTACCACAGGGTCAGTACTTGGGCCAATTCTCTTTACTATATATATGCTTCCAATAGGTAAAATTATCAGGCAGCATAGAATAAATTTTCACTGTTACGCTGATGACACTCAGCTTTACTTATCCATAAATCCTGATGAGCCCAACCAGTTAGATAGACTACAAGCATGTCTTGAAGACATAAAAACTTGGATGACTTTAAATTTCTGCTTCTAATATCAGACAAGACAGAAGTTGTCGTCTTTGGACCGGAGTTTTTAAAAAAGAACTGCTTAGTCAATCACTTAACCTGGATGGCATTAAATTGACCTCCGATAATAAAGTAAAAAACCTTGGTGTTATTTTTGACCAGGAACATGTCATTTAAATCCCATATTAAACAGGTTTCCAGGATTCCTTCTTTTCATCTCCGGAACATTGCAAAATTAGGAAATATCCTGTCCAGGATTGATGCTGAAAAACTAGTCCATGCATTTGTTACTTCAAGGCTGGACTATTGTAATTCTTTACTATCAGGATGTCACAAAATGCAGTTAAAAGCCTTCAGCTGATTCAAAATGCCTGCAGCAAGAGTTCTGATGAAAATTAAAAAGAGAGATCATATTTCCCCTACTTTAGTTTCCCTCATTGGCTCCCTGTTAAATCCAGAATAGAATTTAAAATTCTCCTCCTCACATATAAAGCCCTTAATGATTTAGCTCCATCATACATCAGAGAGCTGATTGTTCCATATGGTTCCTAACAGAGCACTTCGTTCTCAGACTGCAGGTTTTATGGTGGTTCCTAAAGTCTCTAGAAGTAGAATGGGAGGCAGATCCTTTAGTTATCAGGCTCCTCTCCTGTGGAACCAGCTCCAGTTTTAATCCGTGAGGCGGACACCTGTCTACTTTTAAGGCTAGGCTTAAAACTTTCCTTTTTGATAAAGCTTATAGTTAGAGTGGCTTAGGTTATCCTGAGCTATCTCTGTAGTTATGCTGCTATAGGCTTAGGCTGCTGGAGGACATAATGACCACTTTCACCCTCTTCGCTACTTTCTCACACTACTCTTCAATTTTGTATTATTGCTGTTATTTCAGCTTTTAACTTTGTTCTCTCTCTTCTCTCTTCCTAGAAGCTACACCTGGCTGACTCTGTGTCTACCTGTGACAACTGTCTGGAGAGGGGCATCGTCCGAGCTTCTGCTGGCAACAACTTGTGCTCACCCTCTAACGATGATCCACATGGCCCTGTCTTTCAGTGTTAACCCTTTCTCTCTCTAGACATAGCTACTGACGGAGCTTTTACTGTAACTAACTCTATGTGCTCTCTTTCAGACTCTAACCTTGAAAACTGGCTCAGAGTTTTATCTGTTCTTTCTTTCTAGGTGAAACGACTAAAGGAGCTACATCCATTAACATTTAATTTTCCTTCCCATAGAAAGACTCCTGGATCAGTGCTTTTTGTTCTCTTTGTGTCTCTGCTCTGTTCTCTCTAACCCCAGTCGGTCGTGCAGATGGCCGCTCACACTGAGGCCTGGTTCTGCTAGAGGTTTCTTCCTGTTAAAGGGAGTTTTTCCTCTCCACTGTCGCTACATGCATGCTCAGTATGAGGGATTGCTGCAAAGTCAACGCCAGTGACTGTTCACTGTCTCTACATGCTCATCCAGGAGGAGTGAAGCCTGCAAGTCACTGACTGGATGCAATCTGCTGGGTTTCCTTAGATAGAAAAAACTTTTTATCCAATTTGAATAAAATAACAGAATCTGACTGCACTGTTCAATGATTTGGATTATTGTAATGCATGTACCTGACTTTTGTGAAGTGCCTTGAGACGACATGTGTTGTGAATTGGCGCTATATAAATAAACTGAATTGAATTGAATTGAATTGAGGCTAGGGCACTGGAATTTGATGCTAAAAGAAATATTAGTTTGGTTCCTACATTTAATGAGAAGGATGTGGATACAATTTTCACATTATTTGAGAGAGTTGCACTTGCACTTAAATGGCCCAGAGATGCGTGGACTTTATTGTTGCAGAGCACACTGGTTGGTAAAGCACACGAGGCCTATGCATCTCTATCTGTTGTGGCTAGCCTTAGGTTAAAAGTGCAGTTTTGCTGGCGTATGAACTCCCACCTGAGGCATACTGCTAGAAGTTTCGAAAATTAAAGAAGCACTATAATCAAACAAATGTGAAATTTGTGAGGGAAAAGGAAGTCCTGTTTAATCGATGGTTTGCATCTCAAAATGTTACAGATTTTGCACAACTTAAGCACCTCATTTTGATGGAGGATTTTAAAAGCAGCTTGCCTGAAAAAGAGACCACTTATTTGATTGAAAATAAAGAAATGAAAGTGTTGAAAGCTGCAGTGCTTGTTGACGTGTATATGTTAACGCACAAGAGTAGTTTTGAGCATTCTCAGGGCTTTAATACATTTGACAAATCTAATGGAAAAGGAAAGGATTTTGGGAAAAGTGTTTCCTTGTGTGGGGAGCCAGTTACAAATACTGTGCCCTGCGGTGTTGAGAAAAACTTTGAGTCTGATGGTAAAACTAACGACAATGTTATGTATTTTTATTGTAAAAAGAGAGGACACATTGTGGCAGGTTGTCCGATCTTGAAGAAGAAAAATACAAAACCTGTTGTTTTGGTTAAAACTGTGAACCATGTTGATCAATTGTTTTCAACAGAAAAGCTCTGTGATTATGTCCCTTTTAAACCTTTCATTAAGGATGGGTTTGTATCTGTGTCTGCTGATGGAGAGAAAGTCCCTGTAAAAATATTTCAGGACACTGCTGCCTCTCAATCCTTCATTTTAGAGGGGATTCTGCCGTTAAATCATCACACTGCGGTTGGTTCTGATATTCAGGTGTGTGGTTTTGGCATGGAAGACATTCGTGTTCCCTTGCACAAAGTGGTGATCCAGTCAGATTTGTGGTCCGGTGACACTGTGGTTGGAGTGCATCCTGGTTTCCCGATAGCTGGAGTTTGTATGATTATGGGGAATGATTTGGCTGGAGGCAGAATGATGGTTACTCCTGATGTTACACCTGTTCAGTGCTGCGCACAGGTCCAGATGATTTGGCTCGCAAATTTCCAAATGTGTTCAACTCTTGCGCCATGATGCGTGCAGCTGCTAAGCGTGATCAAGAGGAGAATAAACATGAGGTCAACTTGAGTGACAGTTTTTTGTGTGTCAGAATCTGAATGCATTCCTTTGTTAACGGTTAGCAATGAGTCTAAACTGGGCATTTCTGATGGAAAAACATTATCTTTGTCAAGACAACAGTTAATTGCTGACCAAAAAGCTGATGCAACCTTGGCACCTTTGTTTGGTGATGCCGCAACTGATTGTGAGTCTGAGTCTATGTCCACTGGCTAATATATGAAAAATGGCTTGCTGGTGCGTAAATGGACGCCTTAAAATGTCGCTCCTGTTGAAGAGTTGAGTGTTGTTGCACAAATTGTTGTTCCAACTCTGTATTGTGCACAAATCTTACACTTGGCACATGACAATCCACTAGCAGATCACCTTGGCATAAGGAAAACTTGTGATCACGTTTTGTGACTTTTTTTTTGGCCATGGTTAAAAAGTGATGTATGGAAGGTGACAATTCATGTCACCTTTGCCAGTTGTCTGGGAAACCCAATCAGGTGATCCCTCCCACCTTGCTGTATTCCATTCCTGCCGTTACTGAACCTTTTGAACGGGTGTTGATTGGTTGTGTGGGTCCGTTACCTAGAACCAAAGTGGGGAACAAGTTTTTGGTAACGGTGATATGTGCATCCCCTCGATTTCCTGAGGTTTTTCCGGTGTGAAAAATAACTACCCCAGTTGTTGTTAAAGCACTCACTACATTTTTTTTTCATTGTGTGGTTTGCCTCGTGTTGTGCAGATTGACCAAGTGTTAAAGTTAGAAAGCTGATAAATACATACAAGTGTAAAATAAGACACAAGTGAACCAAGTAAGTTTGACTTGCAAGGGTAAAACAGTCCATTGCCAGAACAGCGACTTCCTTCTCACAAAGGAAAAATCCTTGCACCAGCCTTTTATTTACAACTCACATTCCTACAAGCAAAAAGCGGGAATCGGTTCAGCCAATTCTTACAGAGATTTCAACTTAATAGAGTAGTCATTCCCATATATGGTATAAGCTTGTCATGTCCAGGGAGTGATCCACTTCAGACCGCATTCCTTAACCTTCCACAAACCCTTTTTCACACTACAAAACAATCATAAGAGTCTAGCAAAATATAGTAGAACTTCAAACATAAACATGTATTAAACTAAACAGATGATAACTTATATACATTTTGCCAACACCAAGGCTCCAACTTTATGTCTAGAGTGTTTGCGCAGGTTCTGAAGCAACTTGACATGAAGCACTGGCGCACTCGAGCCTTTCCATCAGACGTTAAAAACCATGCTTCATACGTATTGTTTGGAGTTTAAGAAGGACTGGGATGAAAGAGTGCATTTGCGAATTTTTGCAATGAGGGAGGTGGTTCAGGAATCTCTTGGGCTTAGCCCGGCGGGCTTCGTTTTTGCTCACAAGGTTCGCGGTCCTTTGAAACTGTTAAAAAATAAATGGTTAGGCGACAAACCTGAGCAGAATCTACTGGATTATGTCAGTAACTTCAGACTGAAATTACGACATGCGGTTGAAATAGCCAGAGAAAACCTTAAGAATGCACAGGCTAAGATTAAGTTTGTTTTTGACAAAAAAGGCAGTGACAAGACCATTTGAGCCTGGTTAAAAAGTTTTAGTTTTGCTGCCTAGTCCCGGGTCAAGCTTGCAAGCGCGCTACAGTGGGCCTTATCTGATTCAGGAGAAAATGGGTGAAAGAGACTATTTGGTTGCTACACCTGATCGGAGGAGAAGGTCCCGTCTCTGTCACATAAATATGTTGATATTTTAAGCTGATTCAGTCCCATAGGTCACTGTTTGCCGTTATTCCCACTCAGACGCATGTGATCACCCATGATATTGATGTTGGTTATTCTAAACTGATAAAAACGGAGCCGCAGGTTGAGTATGTGGTAAAGCATGGCATTGCGGTTAAAAGCAGCAGTGCATGGAGTTCGCTGTGTCTCCTGACTATTAAATTATTTGTATGGATTTGAGGAAGGTAAATGGGATGACTAAGCCAGATTGCTATCCATTGCCTAGTATGAAAGATTGCTTGGATGACGTTGGGGCTGCCAAGTTTGTGACCCAGCTGGATCTGCTGAAGGGGTATTGGTAGGTGCCCCCGATTGCACGGGACCATGAAATCTCTGCCTTTGTCATGCCCGATGACTTCCTTCAGTATACGGTGATAGCTTTTGGAATGTGTAACGCTCCTGTGACGTTTCAGCGGCTTATGAATGTAGTTTTGTCTGGTTAATCTTTCTGTGAGGCTTATCTTGATGATTTGGTAATTTGTATTGCTCCATGGACTGAGCAAGTTGAGCATTTGTGTACGATTTTTGCACGGCTGATTGAGGTCAACCTAACCGTTAATCTCTCAAAATGTGAATTTGGCCAAGCGACAGTGACTATGATTGTGCCATAGACCTCCTTTCAGGGATGCCAGCCTCTAGGGGGCGCCTTTACTCTCTGTCTGCTCCTGAGAACTTGGCAATGAAAAGATATGTAGAGGATTCTTTTAAAGCTGGCATCATCCACCCTTCCTCCCCCCTGCTGGAACCGGATTCTCCTTTGTGGGAAAGAAGGATGGTTCTCTCAGATCCTGTATTGATTACATAGGCCTTAATATCAAGAACCGCTATCGCCTTTCCTTAATGAATTCTGCTTTCGATCTGCTTCAGGGAGCCAAGTTCTTTACCAAAGTAGATGCATATCACCTTGTTCTCATCAGAGAGGGGGATGAATGGAAGACCGCATTCAATACTCCCAATGGTCATTATGAGTATTTGGTCATGCCTTTCGGTTTGACCAATGCCCTGACGGTTTTCCAGGCTTTAGTCAATGACGTTCTAAGAGACATGGTGGGACAGTATGTGTTTGTTTATCTCAACGACATTCTGATTTACTCCCATGATCTAGAGTCCCATAAGTTCCACGCCCGGTCCGTTCTACTCCGTCTTTTTTGGAACCATCTTTTAGTGAAAGCCAAGAAATGTGAATTTCACACCCCTTCCACCTCATTCCTTGGGTTTATAATCTCACCCAACCAAGTTGTTGAGTTCAAGTTTATTATTAAAATCTTCATTCTGCACCATAGTCGCTCCAGTGTGCATTTTGGTCCTTCTCGAACTCTGCAACTTATGACAAAAAGTAAATAAACACAATATAAAATTTAACCCTGACTGGCTATTAAGTAGTTTTTTTCTTGTTTTTTTTTTAAATGAACATTTTTATATTAAACAGAAAAAAGTGTAAAATACATAGTTACATTTTTTATTCACGTAATAAGATATAGAATTATCAAATGTAGTCTTAAATATCCCAACTAAAGCTAGATAAATAATTGTGAAGAAGAAAAAAAGTATTTATTTTTACCCTCTCTTTCACAGCTGTCTTGAGAAAGTGCAACAATACACAACCAGGTCCTCATGTCATTCAAACATGCAAACTATGCAGGTTGTTTTTTTTAAATAATACGCCATAACTGTTGCACAATTTGCAATGTCTTTTTTGCACAGTGCACATTATGACTAAAGCATCACCCCATTGTGTTCAGAAAAAACAATAAGGTGATGAAAATAAGTAAAAAAAAGCAAAATTTGTTAACTACAGTACCTCACCAGTAGCACTCTGAGTGGGGAAAGAACCCTGAAGATATCAAAATCGTTGGAGTGTATCTTTAACCTGGAAGATTATAAGACTGAAATTGTATTTTTATCAAACTTGAAAGCACCTCTTTCTCTTTTAATGCTGACATTCACATATTCCCATCTAACATGTTGGGGCAGCAGATGACTCTGCCACAGAGTTGTAAATGAAACTCCACTGAGACCAGGGATGGTGAAGGAGCTATCATTACTGTGCATTTTGGTTCCTAAATCTAATGACATAGTTTTTTTTTATTTTTTTTTGTTAGAGCTAAAAAACAAGCAAATTGTCTTAAGATTTCAGTGTCTGTCTATCTGAATATGTGTTAACCGTCAAATCTAAAACCCAAATCTTTTCCATTCTACATCCATACATCTTTTGAAATCATTCCAACTTTTCTTGTGCCTCTGAATTATACCTCCAGGGCGGATTAGTTCCTCTTCTGATTTATTTTTGCACCTTTTTATACCATTCTTAGAAGTCACTGGAGCTCAGCGAGCTACATATACCAGAGGATGAACCTGTTGAAAAATCAAGAAAAAAAAGTCACGTTCCTTTTTTTTCCTTGCTTGGCATGGATAACCACAGGAAAAGAGATATTTGAATCACAGTTCAATCTGTTTTGTTGTGGAAGGCTTGAGCGTCATTTCATGGAAACTTAGGGGTGATGTAAATACAGGAAATTATACGTTTTCACCCTGGATTTCACCTTGTAGGGTTGAATGGGTTAAAAAAAATCACTTATTTGAGGTTTAGAAACTGGTTTTATTTGCCCTTGAGCCAGTGTAAATTTATGACTCATGATGAGTATGTATGCCATCATGTGTGTTTGTGTCGGAAATAAATACAGTGTAAACTCGCCATATGTATAGAGTTTTATGCGTGTGTGTTGTCTGCCTTTCCAATAAATAGAGACTAGGGCATCACGCCCTGGCTTTTGTCTGTAGTTCATTCCCTGAATATCTGAATCCCCCCTTCCAGTACCCAAACATAATGGGATCTGTTAATACTGAGACAGATGAATATCTGCTATTACAGAATGTATGCTTTATAAAAACTTTATGATGGAATGAACTGCCTAAAATATCCATCTGTATTTGCAAAGGAGAAAAAAAAATCTCTGAACTGTTTAAATAGCACAGGATGTTTACTTGCACTGGAAGCATGGAGAAACATACTAACTTCTGCCATGTTGTGATATTTAGGTTTTCTCTGCATGTAAAACAAGGGTGTGTGAACGCTGAGGGGAGCCTCCCTAGGGGTGGAGAGGAAAGTTGCAGCATGTCTTTGAATTAGCCCTGACACAGGCACAGTCTGACTACTTTCTGTAACCAGAGTTCAGTAAGGTGATTCATGCAATTAATACCAGAAAACTCCTGCTGTGATTCAAATGTCAGAACGAGGTTGAATCCGAATAAAAACAACTTTGCTAAGATTTTACTGGGGGAAAAGGAATAACAGTTCATTGTCATAGATCTGACCTAAAACAAGTTTCAGGCAATTACATTGTCAATACATTGTCAGTTGCACGTAAATGTCAACTTGAAAACCACACATAAAACAAACACCCTTTTGCACTCTTAAGAGATTTTTAGAAATGCATCAAAACTGACCAACAAAGTAACTGAAAGTTAGAATTTGGACAGTCTTGGGACTTTTAAAATAATTAAGGAACCAGTTTGTACTTACTCTCAAATACACTGCTCAAAAAAATAAAGGAAACACTCAAATAACACATCCTAGATATGAATGAATGAAATATTCTCATTGAATACTTTGTTCTGTATAAAGTTAAATGTGCAGACAACAAAATCACACAAAAATAATCAATGGAAATCAAATGTATTAACCAATGTAGGCCTGGATTTGGAGTCACACACAAAATTAAAGTGGAATTACACACTACAGGCTGATCCAACTTTGATCTAATGTCTTAAAACAAGTCAAAATGAGGCTCAGTATTGTGTGTGGCCTCCATGTGCCTGTATGACCTTCCTACAATGCCTGGGCATGCTCCTGATGAGACGGCAGATGGTCTCCTGAGGGATCTCCTCCCAGACCTGGACTAAAGCATCCGCCAACTCCTGGACAGACTGTGGTGCAACGTGACGTTGGTGGATGGAGCAAGACATGATGTCCCAGATGTGCTCAATCGGATTCAGGTCTGGGGAACAGGCGGGCCAGTCCATAGCTTCAGTGTCTTCAACTTGCAGGAACTGCTAGCACACTCCAGCCACATGAGGTCTAGCATTGTCCTGCATTAGGAGGAACCCTGGGCCAACCGCACCAGCATATGGTCTCACAAGGGGTCTGAGGATCTCATTTTGGTACCTAATGGCAGTCAGGCTACCTCTGGCGAGCACATGGAGGGCCATGCGGCCCTCCAAAGAAATGCCACCCCACACCATTACTGACCCACTGCCAAACCGGTCATGCTGAAGGATGTTGCAGGCAGCAGATCGCTTTCCACGGTGTCTCCAGACTCTGTCACGTCTGTGACATGTGCTCAGTGTTAACCGGCTTTCATCTGTGAAGAGCACAGGGCGCCAGTGGTGAATTTGCCAATCCTGGTGTTCTCTGGCAAATGCCAAGCGTCCTGCACGGTGTTGGGCTGTGAGCGCAACCCCCATTCGTGGACGTCGGGCCCTCATACCTGACTCTACCTGACTCGGGCCTGACTCTGTGTCTACCTGTGACACCTTTCTGGAGAGGGGAATCGTCCGAGCTTCTGCTGGCAACAACTTAATGCTCACCCTCTATCGATGATCCACATGGCACTGTCTTTTAGTGTTTAACCCTTTCTCTCTCCTACACATGGCGATTGACTGAGCTTTACTGTAACTAACTGTATGTGCTCTCTTTCAGACTCTAACCTTGAAAACTGGCTCAGAGTTTATTTGTTCTTTATTTCTAGGTAAAACGACTAAAGGAGCTACATCCATTAACATTTACTTTTCCATCCCTTAGAACGTACTCCTGGATCAGTGCTTCTTTGTTCTCTTTGTGTCTCTGCTCTGTTCTCTCTAACCCTCAGTTGGTCGTGGCAGATGGCCGCTCACACTGAGCCTGGTTCTGCTGGAGGTTTCTTCCTGTTAAAAGGAAGTTTTTCCTTTCCACTGTCGCTACATGCATGCTCAGTATGAGGGATTGCTGCAAAGTCAACGCCAGTGACTGTCCACTGTCTCTACATGCTCATCTGGGAGGAGTGAACGCTGCAAGTCACTGACTGGATGCAATCTGCTGGGTTTCCTTAGACAGAAAAAACTTTTTATCCAATTTGAATAAATAGCTAACTCTGACTGCACTGTTCAATGGTTAGGATTAATTGGAATGTATGTACCTGACTGTTGTGAAGTGCCTTGAGACAACATGTGTTGTGAATTGGCGCTATTTAAATAAAACTGAATTGAATTGATTGAATTCATTCCATCCTCATGGAGTCAGTGTCTAACCGTTTGTCCAGATACATGCACATTTGTGGCCTGCTGGAGGTCATTTTGCAGGGCTCTGGCAGTGCTCCTCCTGTTCCTCGTTGCACAAAGGCAGAGGTAGCGGTCCTATTCCTGGGTTGTTGCCCTCCTATGGCCTCCTCCACATCTCCTGGTGTACTGGCCTGTCTCCTGGTAGCGCCTCCAGGCTCTGGACACTACGCTGACAGACACAGCAAACCTTCTTGCCACAGCTCGAATTGATGTGCCATCCTGGATGAGCTGCACTCCCTGAGCCACTTGTGTGGGTTGTAGAGTCCGTCTCATGCTACCACGAGTGTGAAAGTACCACCAACATTCAAAAGTGACCAAAACATCAGCCAGAAAGCATAGGTACTGAGAAGTGGTCTGTGGTCCCCACCTGCAGAACCACTCCTTTATTGAATGTGTCTTGCTAATCGCCAAAGATTTCCCTCTGTTGTCTATTCCATTTGAACAACAGCATGTGAAATTGATTGTCAATCAGTGTTGCTTCCTAAGTGGACAATTTGATTTCACAGAAGTTTGATTTACTTGGAGTTATATTATGTTCTTTACGTGTTCCCTTTATTTTTTTTGAGCAGTGTACATGGAATGACTATTGAAATAACACAGCCCTCTGTGATTTCGGCACATTGTTAAAGTGACTTCCTAGCACCACAGAGTCATTTGAAAATCACTTAACACTGTCAGTGTAGATACAAAAGAATCTCTCTTCCAGCAAAAGCAAAATAAAGTTCATGGTGATAGCATAGTTGGATTCCTCTAGGGGACAATTATTCCCAAAAGCTATTTTTACAGGCATTTTCTTCATGGGGCACTATATGTTTTTTCTTAGATTTAGTTCTGGACTTTAGTTCAGCCATTCCAAAACTTTACATTTCTTCGAGCGAAACTGTTTTCTTTATAATTTGGGTGTATTGTAAGCCTATGATACTGACCAATAAAATCCTTATTCTTTTGCAGATTTCTTGCAAAGACTTGATGAAGTTAGGGACATTTTCAAATATCTGCTTAGGCATAAAAACCTTCAACTTTCACAAAACTCAGGTTTCATTTAAAGAAAAGTAGCCCAAAAGCAGAATGCCGCCACCAGACATTTTGGCAACCAAGTTACTGTAGCTTTTTTATTTCTTGGATTTTACCAATAACAGATTTGTTTGTTTTTTACTTGAGATGTACAGAACATATATACATATTTATCATTCTGTTATTTTAGTCATTATAACCTAACTTTTTAACAAGGGCATAACAAAAGATATTTTTTGGGAAGAAAGACTGAAACACAAAATTAATAGTAGTATCTTTATACACTTGTGTGACAAAGAAACATAGCGAAATATAAAATAGGACAAATTTATTCAAGCAACTGCATTGTCAAAACTACCTAAAGATAGGTATTTTGACGACAGTACAACTTATGTCATTCAATGCAGTGACAGAATTTTAACATTGTGTCACAATGTGTGAGATCAGGCCCAGACACAGACCTGAATTACAAGTGGCAGGCATGTAAGATTAGAAATACATTTTAATTTACAACTTAAAAAAAGTCCAAGCTATGGTATCACATTCCTGAGTACCAATCAGAAATGCAAACTGACATAGGAGGAATAGATGAAAACTTTGTGCATTGAAAATATATTCAAACAATGAAAATAAAGTGTCTGAAAAGGGGCAGCTAAAACCTTGTGACCTGACTTTCATTGCTCTTTATTTCAGAAAAAAGAGAAGTGGCTTCTATTCCCAGGAGAAGATAATGGAAAATACAGGAAAAGCAGAGTCATAAGCAAATTGCTGTAGGCCCGGAAGAGGGGGGAAATCAAAAGGGAGACTAACTGAAACAAACCATGCAGTGGAATAAGTGGAACAAATTAGCATGAAATCAATAGGAAAGACAAGAATAATCTTAGCAAAGCCAAACACACACAGCTGTGGAAAACATAAAACATAGAAAGCAGGGCCACGAGGTAGAACAACGCAAAACCAAAACCAATGACGGTGACATGTTTTTAAGCAAACCTTAAAGAAGTGGCACTGTAGTGTCTAACAACAACAATTTCAGCAGGATATTGCAAGAGGGAGTTTTTGTAAGAAAATCACAGCATTAAATTGGCAGGTAATGAAATTGATCATTATTCCTGTGCTTACTTATTGGCAGAGGATGCAGGTAAATTGGAAGAGTACCAAGGATCCTGGAGTAAATCATGTGGGAACAAAGGGTAAATGACTGGATGATGTAACAATGAGTAATCGACAGAGAGTGGACAGACATGTTCTGTGAACAGCAACTAACTTGCCATGGGATGGTCTTCGATGAGTTTCCAGGTAAGTCAGATGGTGGGAAGAGGATCTTTGACAGCCAAGAAGAAGTAGTCTCCCAGGTAAGTTTACAGAGGGTAGTGGTTTTTACACCACTTAGAGGAAGCTTGAGGGAAATCCAGGTGAGGTGATCTAGGGAAACAAAATTCAACAGGTATGTAAACACTCTAAAGCTAAATTCATAGGACATACAGAGCTAGAACAACGTGGCAATATGGAGAAGTGGGTGAGTTATACAAATCAAATATTCAACAAAAATCTAAACAAGGAAGACAATCAGCAAATGGGCCAAATCCACCTATATTTAGAGGAAAAGGTGTGGAGAAGAGTGAAATGAATGAAAATAGCAAAAAGGGCAAAATAAACAACAAAACCTAAACATCGCTAGTTCATAGCAGATACCAAGCTCAAGGTGTAACACAAAATTATTATGACTCCTGACTTTGGAATTAACTACACAATCACAGTAAACACATCATTTTAATTCTTCTACCATCTTTTTAGTTTCATTTTCTGTTGAGAACTGACAATTATCAGGTTGAAATCAAGGAAAATACACCTCAGGGGTGCTGAGATGCATGTTAGGATCAGGCTTAGGGTTATGCATCAGTTGGCTATTTTAATGCCCATTTAATGTGTTCAACTGAAGTGTGCTGTGATAGAACACATTGTTGGATTTCAACCATAGGTAGTGTAATTAAAAAAAGTGTTCACAATTCTCAATAGAAGAGATTCTCCAAGGGACCACTGGATACTGTGCTTTGGACCACTGGCCACTGAAAAGACGCCAATAGTATGGATTGTTAGAGAGAAAATAATAGGAGAGCACTTCTTAAAGCATGTCGTTTAATGTCAGTTTTTATTGTCCTTCATTCAGGAAAGCAATTTTATGCTGCAGAATGCCGACTGCAAGGTTCACAAAATGACACATCAACACAAAAAATCATCTGTTAAATTGCTTATTAGCAGAAAAAATACAGTCAGCCAGTCACGTAGCAGGAACTCAATGTATATAGATATGGTAAAGATGACATTTTGAAGTTCAGTCTGACCCTCAGATTGGGAATGAAAAATATTTAAGTGACTTTGAATGTGGCATGGGTGTTTGTGCCACACAGGCTGGTCTGAGTTTTTTAGAAACTGCTGATATACTTAAAAATTCACTCCCAAGCATCTCTTGGTTTTACAAAAAACGGTTAGAAAAGGAGAAAACATGCAGTGAGTGACTGTTGTGTTGACAGAAATGCCTTGTTGATGTCAGAGGAGAAAAGACAGTCTGGTTCAATATACACCTGCTCAAACAATTAACTGAACACTTTTTAATCAGAGTCAATTCCAAGTCAGTAAACTTCTAGAATATTGATCTGATCAGTTTAATAGTAGAGGGGGTTGTTAATCCGCCCCATGTTCAAAATGCGATGCCAGAAGACTGTCAGTCACTGATTTGTAGTTGATTAATATAACTAACCAATATCTCCATAAAACTGTTGCACGCTGGGCTTATTGTTTATATGACCACTATAGCAAGCTAACATTAGGTAGCGTTAGCTTACCCTGAAACGTCTTCTAGCTTGTACCCTTTAGTTTGATACCACTCCATGACTTCCCTCTCTCTAATGTACCTATCAAGAGTACTTTGTTTTGCTGTCCGCAGCTTTCTCTGGATTTTGAGTCTTACAGCAGCCATTGACCAATCAGCAGTCAAGGGTGTTGTTGTGTTTGTCACATACAAATTGCATCACGTTACTTTTTCAGACTGTGGGGCCGCTTTGCTATTGATGATCCTGCCCACATTGAGATGGTACTCCATTGTAATGAAAAATTAACCAAACCTCCTGGAGCCGACCTAACCCGAGTTGAGTGGAGTAGGTACTAAGGGAAAAGAGGGCATAGAAGAGCTAGACAGGGCCATTAAAGAATCAGAATCAGCTTTATTGCCAAGTTTGTACATACAAACAAGGAATTTGACTCCGGTACACTTTGCTCTTTGGTTTTTGTTTTTGCATTACAGAATGTACATATTTACAATGTACCAATATACACATACATAAATAAATAAAAAGGTGCATTTGAAACATCTGTATGCTGTTGTTTTGTACTCTATTGAATGTTCAACAGAGAAACAGCCTGGGGGAAGAAACTGTCTCTGTGGCGGCTGGTTTTAGTTAACAGCGCTCTGTAGCGTCGGCCTGAAGGCAGAACTCTAAACAGTTTATGTGCAGGGTGTGTGGGATCTGCAGAGATTTTAGCAGCTCTTTTCCTGACCCTTGACCTGTATAAGTCCTGGATGGAGGGAAGGTCAG
The DNA here is from genome assembly GCA_036173005.1 of Crenichthys baileyi. Taxonomy (NCBI): domain Eukaryota; kingdom Metazoa; phylum Chordata; class Actinopteri; order Cyprinodontiformes; family Goodeidae; genus Crenichthys; species Crenichthys baileyi. The sequence goes on from JAHHUM010002041.1 coordinate 642,616, forward strand.
CCCCGATGATTGTCTCTGCAGTCCTGATTATTCGTTGCAGTCTGGACCTGTCCTGTTTTGTGGATGAACCAAACCACACTGAGATGGATGAAGACAGGACAGACTGAATGATGGCAGTGTAGAAGATGACCAGAAGCTCCTGTGGAAGGTTGTACTTCTTGAGTTGCCTCAGGAAGTACAGTCTCTGCTGGGCCTTCTTTCGAACAGTGTCTATGTGTGAAGACCATCTCAGGTCCTCAGAGATGGTGGTTCCAAGGAACCTGAAGTGGTCCACAGCCGATACAGTGTTGTTGAGGATGGTGAGGGGGTGTATAGGGGTGGTGTTTTCCGAAAGTCCACCACCATTTCCACAGTCTTGAGTGGGTTTAGTTCCAGGCAGTTCTGACTACACCAGTGTATCACGCGATCCACCTCCTGTCTGTATGCAGACTCATCACCGTCCTGGATCAGTCCAATGACAGTGGTGTCGTCTGCAAACTTATGGAATTTTACGGATGAGTCCGCTGAGGTCCAGTCATTTGTGTACAGGGAGAAGAGGAGTGGGGATAGAATACACCCCTGGGGGGCACCAGTACTTATTAATCTGGTTCGGGAGAAGATGCTCCGCAGTCTCACCTGCTGCTGTCGGTCCGTCAGGAAGCTGTTGATCCACTGACAGGTGGAGGCTGGGACGTTGAGCTGGGTGAGCTTCTGGTGGAGGATGTCTGGTATGATAGTGTTGAAGGCCGAGCTAAAGTCTACAAACAGGATCCTGGCGTAGGTACCTGGGCGGTCGAGGTGTTGCAGGATGAAGTGTAGACCTAAGTTAACAGCATCATCTGCCGACCTGTTTGTTCGGTAAGCAAACTGCAGGGCGTCCAGTAGAGGGCCTGTGATGTCTTTCAGGTGCTTCAACACCAGCCGCTCAAAGGATTTCATGACCACAGACGTCAGGGCTACAGGCCTGTAGTCATTTAATCCTAGGATGGTGGGATTCTTGGGCACTGGGATGAGTGGTGGATTGTTTGAAGCAGGAGGGGACCTCACACTTCTCCAGTTACTTGTTGAAGATCCGGGTGAAGATCGGAGCGAGTTGATGTGCACAGGCTTTCAGGCATGATGGGGAGACGTTATCGGGTCCTCCAGCTTTCTTTGTTTTCATGCGCTGAAAGAGCCTATTTACATCTTCCTCAGAGATCTTTAGTGCAGGCAGAGGATCTGAAAGTAGGTGGTTGGTTGCTTTACTGGTCAAATGTGTTCCTGAATGGGATGTGGAGGAGTTGGTTTGAGGTGTGAATGGCTTCTTGTCATGTCTGCAGTAGAAGCCATTCAGACGGTTGGCCAGGCGAGGACTTTGTTCGGGAAGGGTGGTGGGGGAAGGTTAACCCATCAACAGGACTGGTATGTGCTCCTTAATGCAAGAAGAAACAGGATGAGTACTGCTAGAGCCCTACAAAGGGACCTCCAGGGGGCCACTAGCGTGAATGTCTCTGACCAAACCATTAGAAATAGACTTCATGAGGGTGGCCTGCGGGCTCAGTGTCCTCTTGTAGGCTTTATGCTCACTGCCCGGCACCATGGAGCTGGACTGGCATTTGTTAGAGAACACCGGAAATTGCATGCTCGGCAATGGTACCCTGTTTTTTTCACAGATAAGAGCAGGTTCATCTGAGCTAATGTGACAGAATGTGAAAGAATGTGAAAGGGTCTGGCGAAGCTGCAGTGAACGTTATGAAGTCCTTAGATTCATTGGTGCACTGTGTCCTGGGTTCCTGGGCATGATAATGGTAAATGGCCGTAACTTGTATAGTGCTCTATCAATTCCCTAGAGACCCCAAAGCGCTTTAAACTATAACAACCCATTCACCCATTCATTCACACATTCACACACTAAAAGTGATAGACTACATTGTAGCCACAGCTGCCCTGGGGCAGACCGACAAAAGTGAGGCCGCCATACACAGGCGCCACTGAGCCGTCTGACCACCATCAGCAGGCAAGGAGGGTGAAGTGGCTTGCCCAAGGACACAACGACTGAGACAGACAGAGAGGGGGTTCGAAACGGCAACGTACCGGTTACAGGACGAACCTCCACCACTGTCGCCACCGTCGCCCTATAATGGCCAGCCTCATGTTGCAAGAGTATGCAAGCGGTTCCTGGAAGATGAAGAAATTAATTCCATTGACAAGCCTCCATGCTCCCCTGACCTAAATCTATGAGAACATTGCTGAGACAACATGTTTAGTTCCATCTGATGGCACCAAGTTGTGCTTCAGACTTATTATCTGGAAGGAAATACCCCGGTACTCAATGCGTCATCTTATAAAGAGAATGTCCCGATGTTGTCAGGCATGCATACAAGCACATATGCATTGGTGCAATGGAATTTTTGCAAATTCTACTGATCTGCTGCCTAAGTTTTTCAGTTCAAATGTCTTGGTGACGTCAGATTAAGCCCTCCATAGGTTGATAAGTTTTTATAAAATCATCTGGCATCATTTTGTTCCTAGTACATTACCCATTCCATATCAGTATGAATATCCTGCATTATTATATCCTGTTTTTTTTTTTTTGTTTTTTTTTTTTTTTTCCAAGTGAAATCTTTTGTGTTTTCAAAGTTTCCCTTTGGGTATTTTTTTACAGTGTATAAAAAGAGCAGTAGCTCAAAAACCCCCACCGACCACCCCAATGCACCAAAGGATTTAAACGAAGGAATCCTGAAGCAGATGGGCTACAGCAGCAGAAGACTACACTGGGTGCCTTGCAGCTAAGAACAGTAAAATGAGCATACAATTCACACAGGTTTAATATCAGTCTTGATATTAACTGATATTTAGAAAGTAGGGTCAGAAAATGGTGTAAACAGCATGAAAGTTTTGATCCATCCTGCAGTTTATCATTGGTTCAAGCTGATGACAGTGGTGTAATGGTGTGGAGGATATTTTTTTCTGAACATTTTGGGCCCCTTAGTATCAATTTTAAGCATTGTTTAAAGACCACAGCATACCTGATTATTGTTGCAGACTATGTTCATCCCCCAATGACGAGGGTATACCCATCTTCCAGAGGGAAAATACATTAGTCTCAAACTACTTTCTTAAATATGATTAGGGGTGCAGTGAATTTCATGGCCTCCATTGTTACCAGATCTCAATGCATTAGAGTACCACTGGGATGTGGTGGATGTGAAGATTTGCATCACTGACAGCTGACAAATCTGCAGCAACTGCATGATGCTATCATCTGGATCTCCGGATGTTGCAGAACCCTTGTGTAATCTATGCCATGAAGAATTAAGGCAGCTATGAGGGCAAAAATTGGTCCAACATTGTATTAGCAAGGTGTTCTAAACAGAGTGACTGTACATTTGTACTTGCTCTGTCACCTTCAAAATGCTATGTTATTAAATATTACAGAATAGGATGTAATTAAAGGAAAAATGAAAAGGAAAGGTTTTGTTTTTCTCCATGGGAGAATCAAGGTGAACTAAAGAACATCATATAGGTGGTTTCTGTTATGTCAAAAAACTGTGTCTGAGATCAGATGTTAATTAAAAACTTTATTAAACATAAAAGTGCAGTCACATAAGTACATAGTGGTTTCCCTGAAATGGTTTGATTTGATTACTGAGGACAATATTCCAAAAGTACAGTAAATATACACATTCTACATTTCTTTAAACAATTATTTTTATATAAAAAGCCCAAGAACTCATTGTTTCTATAGGTGTCATCAATTGCAAGATGTATAGCGATCTATGTAAAGAAAACCTTGAGTCAAGATTTCATAAGCCGTCTACAATACAGGTACAGACCCAAACTGTATACATGAGAATGACATTACCATCTCTGCCTGTCAGTCAGAGAATTATCCAATCAGACAGTGGCATACACAGAGAAATAAATGCCTTTATCTAAAGATAAGAATCATATTTCCATTAAATCAATGAGCTGTGTGCTTTACTGCAATGAATAATGCATTGCCCCCTTCAAACCTGCGTCTCGCACTACTGCCCCCCACCCTTCTTGTCAGTATTTGCTATGCTTGCCATTGAACAGTGTCTCAAGTGTTTTCATACCTTTGCACTTCATAATAAAGTAAAGTTCCTGCAAGCTCACCTCAAGTGTTATTCCATTTTCTCTTAATCATCCTCCCAGGATGACTGATTAGAAAAGCAGCAGCATGCACCAGAAATGTCAGTGATGTGTCCTTTGAAATGGTACAGAGTATCATCCATTTACATTTTACAGTAAATATTGTGTGCACAAAAGAGACTAAAGTAAATGTGGAGCAGTGTGCTCGCAAACTGTGTCCCTAAGCTGGAGGGAAATCTTTGTCACTTTCTACATTAACTGACCTTTTGTTCCTCTCCCTCACTTGTCTGTCTCCTCTTCAACACCCCTTCTTATTAGATCCATTAGCTCCATTAAGTCTCATTCACCAACCACCCTACTGTGAACTTAAACCAATCCAACATCCTTTACGCCCATTCCCTCTGCCAAGTCTGCTGGAAACACAAAAGGCACAGTCCCACTTCTTTAATAACTCCCTGTATAGGTGTCTTAAAGCCTGTGTAAAGCCTTATTGATTCCCTGTGGAGAGGCTAGACTAGCAGTCCACTACGATGTGCGGCACTGACCTTGTCTCTCACCATGTAATTAATTAAAACTTCACAGCATGACTGACAGCTGATGGATTTCCCTCTTGGTTGATTGCTACAGTAGTGGTAATCACGCTTATTCACAAAGGCACAGCCACAACCAATGTTTTGAAGAGTAGTGGGGAGCACTAAGACTGGAATCAATGTAGTTTTCTTGGTTTATAAAGGTGATGGTTTATCTTGGACAAATGGGTGTGAAGTGCGCAGTAACTGCAAAAACCTACTTTCTGCCTATATGCCATCCTCGTGTCCCTCAATATGTGCATTTGTGTTAATTCCTTATTCTTCGCACACATAACTCCCCTTCTCGACCAGTGTCTTTGTCCTCCATTCATCTCACTCAGTAAACCAAAACCTCAGTGTCAGCCTTATTTAATCATTTTCTCTTAACCTTTTAAAATCAATTCTTTTTCATGCCAGCTTCCTAGAAGCCACACTTCCTTGTGCAACTTGTGCGGGCACAGAACTGATATTGCACTAAAGAAATATTGGGGCTGTGGATTTATATTGCAGATGTTAAATTTAACATTATTCTTTCAACAATCCACTGCTTGATCTGCTTGTATTTATTTTTATTTGTTTCGTTAATTTTTTACTGTAACTTTATGGATTCCTGACCTTAGGCTTCATGCAGTCATATTACCTCATTCAGTTAGACTTTCCTCTGTTCCTTTTATAAGAAGAGAAGATACAAATGTCCATTAAATGTGTCTGGAAGTGAACAAATCAGCTTCAGGTACAAAAGCTCTTTCCTCATTTTGCTGTAAATCTACGTTTATTCATTCCTACAAATCTATACAACTGACTATCTCTTACCAAGAGATTATGAGGAAGACCATTGCCATTCTTTCAAGGTTGGGGCTGCTTTGCAAAAGCATCCATTACCAAATAAGTTTAACTGTGTATAATTGTCTTTCCACTCTACAGTTATGTGCAACTTTGTGTTGGTCTGTCACATCAAATCCCAATAAAATATATTCTTTTTTTGGTAGTAACGTAACAAGATATAAAAAGGTTTAAACATAATTAATAGTTTTTTTCCAAGGCAATGCATGTAACCTTATTAGAAGCATGACCCAAGAAGTGGTAAAACTGAGAACTGTGGTAAACCTTCCTCTCAGGAAGAATCTGCAGTTTGACAAAAGATTTGACCTTTTCCCTTGTACTAGTTGAACGTTTGTGTATTATGGCACCCACCTCTCGCCAACTATGCAACTGGGGCACTCAGAATGAAAATTAAGTCAGTAGAGGATGAGCTGAGGCACAAACTAAAACATAAAACATTGTTGTCAACATCACTAGCAAGATTAGGAAAGAAGGAGAAGGCTGTGAAGTTTGAGGCACTGAAAGAAATGAGAACTCTCAAATAACTTATAATTAGTTCTCAGACCTCAATCAGCCTTTTAGCATCACAGTCCATGCTTGAAGGTTAATGCAAGGCTAACAAGCAGGAGGCAGGCAGGTAGTGAAACTGAAAGGTTCTTTAATTAACTGAAGCAAAACAAACAAAGGGTGCTGCACAAGGCAACAATCTGACAAAGTTGGGCATACATGTGGGCTGAGGTCAATGAGAAATTGTCATTAATGGATAAACGTTGTGGAGCATATATAAACTAAAAGCATGTGTTTCAATATCTTCTGTAATTGTAATTGCATGTTTCTGCAATGGACTGGCAACCTGTCTAGGGGGTACCTGATGTCTTGCCCATTGCCCAATGAAATAGGCATCAACCACCCCGCAACCATGTAAGGATTAACCAAATATAGAAAATGGATGGATGGATGGATATTGTTTTCTGAACATACTGGCTTACACTTTATTTCCATTGGTTAGGGTTCTGAATCCTGCTTTCATCATTACTCTCTTGTGACCGCATGACTCCTTATCAAGGATGAGTGATGTGGACTAAAAAGTTAATGACAATATTTTGTGGTATTTATTGCTGTAATGATAAAAGTGACAATAAAAAGTATTTAAAAAACGTTCAGTGTTTTTGGCCACAAATCTATTACTCCATGCCATCAGAGCCCTACCAATACACATGCTACTTTAAAAATAAAACTTATGACACTTATTATCAAACAGTCTTCTTCCAGAAATCAGTTACATTAAGAAGTACAACTGTACATCTTAACAGGATGCAATAATTGTGTTCAGTGATTGTTTTTTTTTTTAAATCACAATCTGTTTTTCAATGATTGAGGTGAATGGTACTATAATTCCCCATCCCTACGCTCAATCAAACAAAAATATGAGAAACCTGCTGCAATGCCATATAATTTATTGGAGTCAAATGAACACATTTCCATATAATAGATTATAAGAAATTAATTTAAAATACCCAATGTCAAAGTGAGTAACAAACATTCCTAGCAGAGACTCAACATCTGGTTGGTACGACATGTTAAAAGTCACTTGAGACAAACTTGAAAATGTCAGAAATAGCTAAAGGCTGAAACAACAAGCACCTAGTTTGTATTGATTGGTTCTTTTTGTACCTTTTTCTGTTTTTCTCAGCTACTTTTACTTTATGCTCAAACCTGGCCTTATATACTCGTATTTACTTGTTATTTATTCAATGTTTTTTTTCTCTGTATACTGTAAATTAGGTGTATGAAGATACATCAACATATGTGATTAGAATGTACCTTAATTGGTTCATGAGAACTTCACAAAATAAAGATGTATCAATATTTAGTAAAACTACAAATGTTTTTTTTTACATAGTAAATGTTTCAGTGATTACAGTTTCAAATAGTTTGTGATCAATGTAGGGCAGTGGTGTCCAAAGTGTTTGTCATGTGGGCCAAATACAACAAAAAACAAAACGAAAATCACAAAAAAATTTTATTGTGAAATTTGTTATCTTCTAGACAGTAAACTAATATACAATATTTTACTTAATTTTAAGTAGTCAGATTGTTTGCCTTGTAGGAAAGAGATGTTTAAATTATTGTAGATCCCAAACTAGATTTTTTTATGGTTGCCTCATTAAAAGAAAGGCACCTAGTTGGCCAAATTCTTTGGGCTCAATTGAAATTCGTTTCAAGTTCAGGTCTAACTAATCAAAGCATTTAAGAGTTTAAACAAGGTGATTAGATTTTAATTGGGGTGCACAAGTGCAGCTCAAATTCCTTAAAACTGTGAACCTTTTTCTTCTGACAGGAGAAATCTCTGAAGTGGGTGCTAACTTTAGCTTCGATAGTAGTTAATTGTTGGCACCAGAATCATTCACACCTTCTCTATCAATCTGTTACCATTTATTTTTTACTGAGTAACTGAATGCTGCCAGACAATTTAAAAAATGGTGGAGCCTTCCTCAATCTTTTTGCAACCAAGAGTTGTAAGCCAGCCTTGAAGGGCAGTCTTTACTAACTGACTCCATTATTACAACTAGTCAACAAGTGAATAAGGACTTCCTTCCTTGCTTGCAAATAAAAGTCCTAAACATACACTATAAGGATGCTTGCAAAACAAACGAATGTCTAGAGAGAGAGATAAATATTTTTGGTGCTTGTTTCCGTTTTCTATCCCCGGCCCAAATTTGTTCCTTTTATACATCAGTCCCCTTGGGAAGATTATCAGTAGCTTTAAAAATGTGTCTTAGCATTTGTATGCTGATGACATTCAATTGTACTGTTCCTTCAATGACTCAGAATTACAGAGGTTAGCTGACTTAGTACATCGTGTCTACCGTATTAAGGACTTGCTAGAGGTAAACTGCCTTCAGTTAAAGTCTACTAAGACTGAAACCCTGATCATTGCTCCCGAACAGAAAGTTCCTTGGATCGAACAACATCTCGATTGTCTGGGCTCCACTTCCCGGCCCAGCCTCAGAAACCTTGGTGTTCTATTTGACCGGTCAATGTCTCTGGACAAACGTTCGAGACTTTTGGTAAAATGTTGCTTTTATCATCTGAGAAATATTTCTAAATTGAGTGCATTGTTACCTAAAACTGACATGGAGGTGATTATTGCTTTTATTTCCTCTCGTTTAGAATATTGTAATTCCCTTTTTAGTTGTTTTAAAAAATCTACTATCAGTCGTCTCCAGTTGGTCCAGAACGCTGCAGCGAGGCTTTTAACAGGAACCAACAGAAGGGTCACATCACACCAGTTTTATCCTATTTACATTGGCTACCTGTCAAATTTAGAATTGATTTAAAAATTTTAGTCTTGACTTTTAGAGCTTTTAATAGACAGGCCCCCCAATATATGAAATGGTGATCCCTTATTCTTCAGGCTGACACTTCGGTCCTCTGCCCAGAACCTTCTAAAGTTCCCTAAGACTCGGTTCAAAACTCGAGGCAACCTGTCCTTTCAGGCAGTAGCCCCCAGGCTGTGGAATGCCTTGCCCTTGTCTCTTCATGTGGCTGACTCTGTTGACTCCTTTATAATGCATCTTAAGACACTTTTATTTAGACAAGTTTTTAGTTAAATGTTCTATACTTCTTGATTCTTACCTGTTCTTATTGTCTTTGTACTATATTAAGCCTATACCTGTATTTATTTTATTTGCACTCTGTAAAGCACTTTGTGATTTTTAGCTGTGAAAGGTGCTATATAAATAAAGTTTACTTACTTACTTACTTCTGTAATGTGATGAATGAATGGCAGTTGTGGTAAAAAGGCCCAAAAAATCCTTATTACCATTTCATTTATTTACTTTTGCAAATTTGTCTTTAGACAGCATTACTTCTTTAGGCATTTTGCATGTACATTTTTATAGTAAACGTAACAAAATAAAAATTAAAATACAAAATGCATTCATGACAAATTAGCTCACAATACAGATGTGACAAATTGTGACAGAAATACCTGCCCAAACAAGCTTGGGGCATTAGAAAAAAGCATTTTAAGTGTCATAAAAATTTATTTTGCTAAAAGTCTGCCAGTCCACATCTGTACAAAAATGATGTGATATTGGATTCTTGTTTTTAACAGAATTTTCACAAAAAGGTGGGGAAAGTCATGGATGGAACTCCCCAACTGTTAAGCAAGGATCGATCCTGTTTTAGGCTTGTGCTGCAGCCTCCTGCACAGGTGTACAGAAAAGGAAAAAAAGTGATTCAATAACTACCTCACCATCATGTTGTTCTTGTATGAGGTAAAGATTTCACTATGGTCCTCACAGTCCACTGACCTGAATGTAATCAGAAACATGTGGATAGAACTTGAGAGTAGAGCTTTTAAGGAATAGAATAAGAAATATTTGCTAAAAGAATGGAAAATGCATTACTGTGTTTACTAGCCGCAGTTCTTTAAGACGTTTGCCTCAGGCCCTCTTTCTTTCACACTGCATGTTCGGGGTTTGCTGAGGGAGTGTGTAATGAGTTGACTGAGAAATTGAAATCTGTTTTTTAAACTTTTTGTCACATAGTTCTATTTTCTTTAATGGTTGGATTGTTATATTTGTACTGTAATATATTATTTTCTTGCTCGTGACTTCTCTGCAGGGATGGCATCCTCAGGGACCCCACCCCTGTCATTGAGACATGGAGAAAGAGTATTGCCCCAGCCAAATACCTCTGTAGAGCAAATGCTGATGGTAGCTGGAGACAAAGAGGGGCATAGAAATGTTGCATACCTAGCGAATGAATAGTGAATTGTTGTTTTTGTTAAGCAACCTTTATTGGCTGTTCCATCTACCTGGAATACATTGTCTAGAGTTCCGCCCTTTCTATTCAACGCAGCACTGGCGCACAATCTTAAACACTTAGTTAGAATGCCCAATACATCATGGACTGTGAGTTCAGGAGAGGAGAGTCCGGCCGATAGTCGAACCTCGGCTTCAGGAGGAGCAGTGTGGTTTTCGTCCTGGCCGTGGAACACTGGACCAGCTCTATACCCTCTACAGGGTACTCGAGGGCTCATGGGAGTTTGCCCAACTGGTTCACATGTGTTTTGTGGACCTGGAGAGGGCATTCGACTGTGTCCCTCGTGATGCCTTGTGCAGGGTGCTCCAGGAGTATGGAATCGGGGGCCCTTTATTAGGGGCCATCCGGTCCCTGTACGAGCGGAGCAGGAGCTTGGTCCGCATTGCCGGCACTAAGTCGGACCTGTTCCCGGTGCATGTCGGACTCCGTCAGGGCTGCCCTTTGGCACCGGTCCTGTTCATAACTTTTATGGACAGGATTTCTAGACACAGCCAAGGCCCGAGGGGGGGGGGTCTGGTTTGGGGACCAGTGGATTTCGTCTCTTCTTTTTGCAGATGACGTGGTCCTGCTGGCCCCCTCTAGCCAAGACCTACAGCATGCGCTGGGGCGGTTCGCAGCCGAGTGTGAAGCGGCTGGGATGAAGATCAGCTAAGTCAGAGGCCATGGTACTCGACCGGAAAAGGGTGGCTTGTCCTCTTCAGGTTGGAGGGGAGTTCCTGCCTCAAGTGGAGGAGTTCAAGTATCTCGGGGTCTTGTTCACGAGTGAGGGAAGAATGGAGCGGGAGATCGACAGACGGATCGGTGCGGCTGCCGCAGTAATGGGGGCGCTGTGCCGGTCCGTTGTGGTGAAGAGAGAGCTGAGCCGAAAAGCGAAGCTTTCGATTTACCGGTCGGTCTACGTTCCTACCCTCACCTATGGCCATGAACTTTGGGTCATGACCGAAAGAACGAGATCCCGGATACAAGAGGCTGAAATGAGCTTCCTCCGTAGGGTGGCCGGGCACTCCCTTAGAGATAGGGTGAGGAGCTCGGCCATTCAGGAGGGGCTCGGAGCAGAGCCGCTGCTCCTCCACATCGAGAGGAGCCAGTTGAGGTGGCTTGGGCATCTATACCGGATGCCTCCTGGACGCCTTCCTCGGGAGGTGTTCCACGCACGTCCCACCGCGAGGAGGCCCAGGGGACGGCCCAGGACACGCTGGAGGGACTATGTCTCTTGGCTGGCCTGTGAACGCCTTTGGCTCCCCCCGGAGGAGCTGGAGGAGGTGTCTGGGGAGAGGGACGTCTGGGTGTCTCTGCTGAGTCTACCGCCCCCGCGACCTGGTTCCGGATAAGCGGAAGACGACGAGTACGAGTACGAGTTTAGGCTCTTGATATTCCAAACTTAAGGACTCTGGATAGACAGATGTTCAAATACCTGGACACACCAACCCAATGGTTAGATGTCTCTAAGTGTTTCCTCATTAAACACGGGGGGGATAATATATGGTTAATGAAAGTTGGGGTGTGTTGAAATGCTTTGATTGGGGAGATATATATATACAACAGTAGGCCAAAGCCACTACAGCGGCTTTCACTGCAGTTGCTGCTGTCGATGGAGGCAGAAACGGGCATGAAGAGCTGCCTGAGACCTCCGCCCCCCCTGCAAGGCTGATGGTTTCAGTCAGTCTAGTGAGACCAATACTAAGATTTTAGAGGATGTTTGAAACCATGTTGATACTGCTTGTGTCAGTGGGTCTGTTGATGAGTGTGTTGTGGAGAGAATGCTGAGAGGACTGTCAGATGCTCCACAGCTGCCAGTGTTGACACTGACGTCATATCAACTGGCACTTGCAGCTTGGAGTTGAAAGTTTTGTCACAGCACGGTAGCAGTTCAGACAAAAAAACCTGGAATTATTTAGTTGCCAGTGGGATCCCAAATGAATCAGGGAAAATTACAAGATACATGTGAGACTGTACAAGAAGCTGGACTGCTTAAACTGAGTAGTGAAAGGGGGAGGACCAAACTGGTTGCTGTGGTGACAGTGTGGTGGATCTGTGTGTGTGAGAGTGTGATTATAAATCAGATTCTGATTGTTTATCCGTTGCATACAGTGTTCTCAAAATGAAAATTTGTTTTCTATTAAATTAAGTCCTTTTATGTATGATAGTGTTGTAGTTATGAATATGAATATATTATTTAATATTAATATTTTAATATTTATTAAATAATACTTTGGTCTGTTAAGGGTTGTCCTGTGAATACCAGCCCAATAAGGCAGTGGTATTAGGACAAAATTGAAAGGGATGAGCCAAGCTCTGACATTATTGAACAGCAAAACTCTGCACACACATGGAATGAATTTACACAAAACTCTTCACCATGCTAAAACAATCCAACTAAACTACCAAGCAGAATTAAAGAATAAGGAAGAGTAATGGGCTATGTACAATATAAAATATAAAATATAAAAGTTGATCAAAGATGGTTGAAAACCATGACCGAAAGAGTGATGCAACATTACCATGCGATGTTATTTATGTTTGAGAACCAAGGATTATCTTGAAGAATCTGGAAGTGAAGTGAAGTTAGTCTTGGACTTAGGCAATAATTGGTATACCTTTAAACAACCATTTACAATGCAAGATCAGATAAAATATTAATTTAATAAAATAATATTTTAAAAATGATTTGCTGAATAAAACCAACCTTCTGGATGACCAATTCTCAACAGTGTTTAATTAGCTGCCTTTATTTATTAAAATAATATTTAAAGAAATATTATTAAGGAAATAGTAAAATAATATTTAAGGAAATATTATTTTGAAAAAGAACCAAATCTTTCTGGAGAAATGGGGCTTAATGGTGTTTACTTACAGGGGTTGGACAATGAAACTGAAACACCTATCATTTTAGTGTGGGAGGTTTCATGGCTAAATTGGACCAGCCTGGTAGCCAGTCTTCGTTGATTGCACATTGCACCAGTAAAAGCAGAGTGTGAAGGTTCAATTAGCAGGGTAAGAGCACAGTTTTGCTCAAAATATTGAAATGCACACAACATTATGAGTGACATACCAGAGTTCAAAAGAGGACAAATTGTTGGTGCACGTCTTGCTGGCGCATCTGTGACCAAGACAGCAAGTTTTTGTGTTGTATCAAGAGCCACGGTAAACCAGGGTAATGGTCAGCATACCACCAAGAAAAGGACCAACCACCCCCCAAACAGGATTAACTGTTGGCGCAAGAGGAAGCTGTCTGAAAAGGGGTGTTCGGGGGGCTAACCCGGATTGTATCCAAAAAACATAAAACCAGGCTGCCCAAATCACGGCAGAATTAAATGTGCACCTCAACTCTCCTGTTTCCACCAGAACTGTCCGTCGGGGTCCACAGGGTCAAAATTACACGGCCGGGCTGCTATAGCCAAACCTTTGGTCACTCATGCCAATGCCAAACGTCGGTTTTTAATGGTGCAAGGAGCGCAAATCTTGGCTGTGGACAATGTGACACATGTATTGTTCTCTGATGAGTCCACCTTTACTGTTTTCCCCACATCCGGGAGGTTACGGTGCGGAGAAGCCCCAAAGAAGCGTACCCACCCAGACTGTTGCATGCCAAGAGTGAAGCATGGGGTGGATCAGTGAGGGTTTGGGGCTGCCATAATCATGGCATTCCCTTGGCCCAATACTTGTGCTAGATGGGCGTGTCACTGCCAAGGACTACCGAACCATTCTTGAGGACCATTTGCACCCCAGTGGTTCAAACATTGTATCCTGAAGGCGGTGCCGTGTATCGGGATTACAATGGCACCAATACACACAGCAAGACTGGTGAAAGATTGGGTTTTTGATGAACATGAAAGTGAAGTTGAACATCTCCATGGCCTGCAACAGTCACCAGATCTAAATATTATTGAGCCACTTTGGGGTGTTTTGGGGAGAAGCGAGTCGGGAAAACGTTTTCCTCCACCAGTATCACGTAGTGACCTGGCCACTATCCTGCAAGAAGAATGGCTTTAAAATCCCTCTGACCACTGTGCAGGACTTGTGTATGTCATTCCCAAGACGAATTGACGCTGTATTGGCCGCAAAAGGAGGCCCTACACCATACTAATAAATTATTGTGGTCTAAAACCAGGTGTTTCAGTTTCATTGTCCAACCCCTGTAGTTATCAGGTTTAGTAAAATAATGTTTAGGGAAATATTTTACTAGATTGAAAACAACCTTTTTGGGTAAATGATCTTAGCAGGCAAGCACGTGTTCTTAGCTGTTAGCAGTTAAAGCTAACAAAAGAAGCTTGTAGCTTATCATCAGAATCAAACACATACCTGTAAAATACCACTAATAAAAGGGTTAAAATGGATAAGCATGGACGACACGTTATGGCCAATCTTCTGTGTTTAAAATCACCCTTTAAATAAAGTTTTCTTAACTTTAAAACAAACACAAACACAGAGCACACAAACTGAGCACCTGTGCTGAGCAGATAATCTGCTAGCACTAAGATGGCTGAGTTTCACACAAACAAAACCAAACTTCATAAAACGAAAAATAATGTTTAGATTATTTCATTATAATTACTTCTCTCTGCCCAAACCTAAACTCTCAGATGAACCATGCTGAGGAAAAGCTGTCCAGGGCGACAAAGTTTGAAGAAACATCCACAGTGAACAAAGGGTTAGCTTCAGCTAACCTCCATAGCTGTTGGGTGGGGCAGCTTGTTCTGTCGGCCGGCCAAACTGCACATTACAGCTGTAACCACGGTGATGCGGCGGTCCTGTTGGCCTTCCTTCAGACCGGGAAAACTGCTCCACTCGGCGTTGTAGGGATAGGGTCTCTGCTGGGAACTCTCTGGAACACAGTTTGCTTCTGTAGACCTCCGAGAGAAAGTCAAGCAACGCTTGTACCTTAATTACCCCCCTTTCATGAATGAATACCGTATACACAAACAGCAATTCATTCGTACTTAACTTGGTGCATATGACCGCCTGATCGTATGACACTCTTGGATCCATTTTGTTTATGTCTGTTTGCCATCAAAGAGATATTAGTGCACTGTGTCTCTCATTCCAGGTCCGCCGGGGGCCAGTGTGGAACAGACAGAAGCTTTGCGAAAGCGGGGTTTTATTCAAAACAGTGATGTCACGGGAAGTCCACTATCATCCCTTTTCCTGGCTGTGCTGGAAGTAGGTTAATGCAGTTTATTTTGAAAGTTCCAGAAAAGTTCGTACCGGACTTTCATGTTGTCCCCATGGCTGTGGTCCCAACAATAGTTATGGAAGATCGGTTGTTCTAGCAGACTATTTTCCTGAGGTTGAGAAGTTTATTCAGTCTGTGAAGAAATACAGAAAGTTCTTGGTCTAGATCTCATGGATGAAAAGAAGTGATGCTGTTTAAAGAAACAAATTATTAATTTAAAATGTGGGGAAAAGAGCTGTCAAAATCAATGTAAGAAAAAAATCAATCTTTACAATAAATTTACTATGGTCATACTTTACTAGGTGTTTCTTATTTGTTGTTTTCCATTGTATGTTTGTCCTTCCTCTTTCAATATGTAAGATTTACGGGTGGCCTCTTTAAATATAAACAGGGGAAGGAATGCAGAGACGAGAGGTTGATTAATAAAATAGAAGCTGGATGTATTTTTTCTACAAGAAACCCACAGTGATAATAGTCCTGAAATAGAATGGGATTTATGCTTGACAGAGTGATGTACATCTCAAGGTACATCTAAACAAAATAGTATACCATGAAAAAGTTCAATATTTTTGGTCACTAATTTCAGAAAGTGAAACTCATATATTATATTGATTAATTACACATATAGTTAATAGGCCTTAATGATTATTGCTTACAGATAATAAAACCCCCACATTTAGTGTCCTATAAAATTAGAATATTAAATGAGATCAATTTAGAAAATATATATTTTTAACGGATATGTCAGGCTTCTGAAAAATATGTTTATTTATTTGCACTTAATCCTTTACTACTCCACGTCGCCTCACGAGGCCCTTTCAAACTATTTTTTGTCTTCGAATTTGCGCTTTTAAATTTTTTCCCTCTTCTACTCAAATGTGCTACTCTTACATTACATCCTCTCTTCCTGCTTTCTGTACGCTGGCCCGGCACACATTTAAATTGCAGGTGAACCGCTCCAGAGTCTGGATAAACTGTGCCAAGACTGGCAGTTGTAACCATGCTAGGGTAGAGTTCTCTGGTCCATTTCAGAGTCCAGGATGGGTTCACACCCGTATGATCCGCTCCAGCAATTGGACTCTGGCACGGTACAAAGCATTCCAAAGTGTGAAAGTGCTTGAGTGTACCAATTTCTTGTCTCATGTTTAAACAAAGATGGACTTAATTGATGTCTGGAGATGGAATAATCACTTTAGTAGAAAGTACAGATGGTAGATGCAATGCAGCTAGACATAATTTATCTTTCTGGCTCTTATAGCACTTGTGTTGATAACTGCCACATTATTTGTGGGATTTTTTTTGAGGATGTCTGGGATCAAAGAAAAAAAAATTTCAATGTCTAATTCAATGGCAGGAAATAGGAAAAGCTCAAATCAAACATTTCTGTTAGCAATAAACTTACAGTGCCTTGCAAAAGTATTAACCCCCCTGGCATTTTCACGTTTTGTTGCCTCACAACCTGAAATTAAAATGGATCGTTTGCACCCTTCATTTGTAGAACATGCCTACAACTTTGCAGACTTGTTCAAACAACAAATAATGAGAAACAAAATAACAGGAAACTTCAGTGTGGATAACTGTTCATCCCCCTAATGTACGTATTTTGTAGAGGAACCGTTTGCAGCAATAACAGCTGCAAGTTGCTCTCGATAAGTCTCTATGAGCTTGGCACATCTTGCCACTGGGATTTTTTCCAATTCCTCAAGGTAAAACTCCGCCAGCTCCTTCGTGTTGGATGGTCGTCGCTTGTGAACACCAATCTTCAATTCTAACTACAGATTCTCAATTGGATTACAGTCTGGACTTTGACTAGGCTATTCCAACACATTTAAATGTTTTCCCCTAAACCACTCGAGTGCTGCTTTAGTAGTATGTTTCGGTCATTGTCCTGCCGGACAAATCACAGGCAGACTGACACAGGTCAGACTGGCCCAAGGAAATCCCTGTATAGCATCATCCTTCTTTCCCTTGACCAGGAAAAGTTTCCCAGTCTCTGCTGCTTAAAAACACCCCCACAACATGATGCTACCACCACCACCAAGTTTCACTATGTTGACGACATTCTTGGGGTAACTGGATGAGTTGGGTTTGCGCCAGACAGAGCACTTTCTTTTGTGGCTCACTACTGTGGGGCTCTAAAACTCTTTCAAGGTTACCTCTCTGTGCTGCCTCTCTGACTAATGTCAGTCTGGAGTTTTAATATATGCCCCTCTTTTGGCAAGTTTCTTGTAGTACCATGTGCTTTCCATTTAAAGATGATAGATTGGATGGTGCCGCAAGGGGACTTCAAAGGTTTGGGTATTTTTTTATAACCCTACCCTGACTTGTACTACACAGCAACTTTGTCACTGGTGTTGCAGCCTCTGAGGCCTTTCAGAAAAGGTGTGTTTATACTGACATATCCTGTGACACTTGGATTGCACACAGGTGGACTTCATTTCACTGATTATGTAACTTTTCAAGGTAATTGGGTGCACCAGAACGTTTAGAGGCTTCATAGAGAAGGGGGTTGATACATATGCACATGCCAATTTTCTGTGTTTTTATTTTATTGTTCTTTTTCATATTTATATTCTTCTCATTTCACCTCACCAATTTAGCCTATTGCAAATCCATCGCATAGAATAGCATTCAAGACATTGGAATTAAACAAAATAGGTAAAAAGCAAAGGGGATTATATACTTTTGCACAGCATTGATAACATTAGGATGTTGATTTCGAAACTGGAATGACAGGGCTAATGGGGCTTTAGTTTGAGCTTGCTTAATGAAGCTCAAGGATGTGGATGAACCAAAAACATTCTTTTTTTACTTGTAGAGCTCAGTTGCATGGAAAAAGCAGATGGTGTGACTTTGCCTGCCAAATGGTCAAGTTACAACAAAGTGATTAGAAAAGCTGCAATCAAGTTTTATGCAAATCCCTTTTTTTAAGGATACATGAGATAAAACAGTGGCAGCTAAACCTCTCCAAGGGCATTCTCAACTCAACTCAAGAGGACCAGGAAACTCTTAACACAGACTGAACATTGGAGCAGCTTACAACTGCTGTTACACAGATGGCATCTGGGAGACCCCCAGGAATAAATGGCTTACCTGCTGAATTTTTAAACATTTATGGCAGTTATTGGTAAAAGACCTTTTGGATGTTTTTAAGGATGCTTTGGTTAGAGGGACTTTTCCAGCGTTTTCCAGCGGCAGGAAGTAGTTTTTCTACTGCCTAAAAAGGTGGACCTAGCCCTGTCAAAGAACAGGCTAAAAGACTAAAAGTAGCTCCTGGTAAAATCCTTTTAAGAAAACTCTAAACCATTTTATAAAATTTTCCCTTGGTAAGACAAAAGTTGTTCACAAAGCGTCTGAAGCAGGGAAGATGGTGGAAAGACAGAGAGAAAGAAAAGATATTCTCCATACAATAAACAACAGTGAATTAATAAGACACAACCAGCTCGATCATGCAGGGATACACCCTATAAATAACCGAGTAAATAAGCACATAAACTCCTATAACAATCCTACAGTTAATACAGAGATAAGATAAACTTTATCGTCCCTCAATGGAGAAATTAACCAATTTCAGCAGCAGTACAGGTTAAAGGTGTGCATCTAGTAAGGAAGGAAAAATAAATAGTAGAAAAAAAAATAATAACCATGAATAAAAGTTCAAATACGTACAAACAATATAGGACAAAAGAATTTAAATATTATTTACAGACTTGTAGACAGAAACGCTTTTAAAAACAAGCATTCGAAAAAATTGGGAAAAAGTCAGGAAAAAAAATATATAAATATACTCTTCAGACAAGATAGTACAGTAATCTAAACTCTATATACATAGAAGGAAGATGCAAATGAGGTGAATAAGTATTTGCTATATTATACATGATGTCATTAGTCATAGCTTAAATGGCCATCTACCACACCCACCTGTCTGCGAAGAAGTTTGCTTGTTTGTTACCATGTCCTCTCTAGCTTCTGATTGCAGCACGTACCAGCGCTTCACAAGTTCCAGGCTGGTGCTGAAAGCAGGGAAACAATGCATTGATGTGTTCGGGACCAAATTTGCCTTTTAACATTCTCCCCCATGAGCTGTGCCTGTAGCAGGCAATGCTCCTCTGTCCAGTTGGGTTGTCTCAACCTTTTTTTTTCCATTTTCTTTTGGTCATTTTTCCAAATCAAACCGCTTTATACAAGAAGGCAATAACAGTAAAATGCTGACAGGTGAGAAAATGACCAGCATGGCAAAAAAACAGCAAATTAAAATAATGACTTGCATATTGTGATGATGCACATGTAAAATGAAGTACACATTCAAACATCAATACTGTTTTACAATTAATTTAATTTTGTTAAGTTTTATCATCATGACTTACACATTTCTTTATCCAGTTTAAATTCTATGATCGGTAAATTTCTCTCCACTGATTAGGGACACATTTGTTTTTAGTATTATGTTTTTTTGTTTTTGTAACAAGTAATCCAAGCTCTTAGCAAACATCGCCACATCTAGCAACGGGGTCAACCACACCTTTTCAATATGATAGGAAATTCTGCACTGATAAAAATGACTCACTGGATTAACTAATTTAATTGATGGCTTTTTTTTTTAATCCAAGCTAGCTGAACCAAAATCCACATGCATCTGCACAGTGTGCACAGTGTAATTTTAATGAGTCAGCTAAACACATTTTTTTTCAAATACCTTTTTTCAAAAACCAGAATTTGGTTGGTTCAACTCAATATAATGTAATTCTGTTGAGCTATATTTGTCCCTGCATTGAATTAAGTTATTTAAGATCAACTAACTGATCAAATTTAAATGACCTATTGACAAATTAATTTGTTTGATCAATTCAATTTTATTTACTTGTGAACAAACATGCATATCACATGGTCAAAATAACCTTGACAAAAAGTATGAACAAGATATGAGCTTTCTTGCATTTAAAACTTCTCTGTTCTGAAAAGGACTCAACTTTTGTAGTTGAAAATAAATCTCTGGGCCCTCAGTATAAAAGAAACACATGTATTCTGGCTCCAAGCTGCAATTTTAAAGTCAAATTTCACTTGTAATATTTAGTAACATTTGCTGTATTTTTAATCAATTTTGGCTGCAAAGTGTCATGGTGTGACATTTTGGACTTTCTTTGTGGTTTTTGGTTTGTTTTTGACTCTGGTTAACACTAGAACTCCCAGGACCGTCAATTTGACGGTTTTGAAAGTTTGACATGCCATAACTCTGGTTTATTAAAACTCTTATCTTCCTGGCATCCTGACTTTTTCTAAACCTGTGTCTTGTGTATTCCTATGTCTCTATTTTTAAAAATAAAGTAAATAAAAGATTTAAGTATTTCTACCTCTAACTACCAAAGCCGCTATTTTCACAGCCCTATTATTTACATTGATATTTTTTTTCCGCGAGTATGCGCGTGAGCATTGCTTAGCAACCGCCACTCTAGAACGCAATCAGATTGTTGGCATCCTACAGATGGCTTCCAGAAGGATATTTTCTGCTCAAGAGGCATTGGAAATGCTTCAAAACTTACATGATTGTGATTCTGGGGTCGAGAGGGTTTCTGACGGCTCTTGGTCACCATTCAGTTCCAGTGACAGCAGGTCAGAGAGTGAACCTCCCCCGGCTAAAAAGACACGAGTCGTCCCATTAGCAGGGGGTTGTGACGCATTATTTCAAGGTAGTAAAAGACTAGCCTATGTAATGATTTTATCATTTAAGGCTATAGTTTACAGATTGGTAAACTAATAATATATAAACTATAGAAACAGTGCCACAATCAGCGCAGGTTCAGAGACAGGGAGACGAGCCAGGTGCCCAGTCCCCAGCAATAAACCCAGCAATCCAGCTCCCTTGCAGGAGAGAAACTACAAATCAAGGCACTGATAATGGAAAAAGAAATAAACAATAAGTTAGGTCATATGGTAGCCCAGTAACAACAACCTTTTCTGCGCTTTACAGCGTTTTCATTGTAAGACGAGCGCACACCTGGGAAGGAGGAGGAGATAGGAAAGGATAGTGCTGTGTGGACAGTGGTAGGGGAGGAAGAAAGTAGAGGGAGGCGTCAGAGCCAGAACGCGTTGACAGAGCGCTAGATCCAAGATGCCCAGACCGCGTTCCTCTGCGTGGTGGATGCCGAAATGCTTATCCGCATTCACGGCTGCAGGGTGGCTGAGGCCTGCAGAGTTTTAGAAGATGATTCCTCCTCGGACATGAGTGTGGATGAGCTAAATGCATTTTTAGCGCTAGTTTATGTCCGCGAAGTGAAAGGGGGGGGGCGTAGCATGGAGCTGTCCAGCTTTTGGTCAGATTAGTAAAGCTTTTTTTTTAAATGTACCCGCTACTCTGTATTATTTTTCAGTACTATATATAAATAACAATAAAACATAATAGGTTTTGATCAAATACTATTATTAATTCTTGTCAAAAACCTAATTTTATACCGTTAATGCAATGACGTCATCACCGCCCTCGCATCCAGAATGCTCGCCGTCAAATTGACGGGCTTGGGAGTTCTAGTAATGTTAGAATTCTGGGAGTTCTAGTGTTAACTCCTGCAGTGATTTATGTTATGTTTTGGATACCTCTGAATAAACCTGAAGATCATTCAACATGCGGCTGCCCAGCTCTTAACTGTACTTTGGTCCGACAACAAATACTAATGTGACAGTAGGGAACCAGCCAGTACCAGGACCAAGCAGATAAATGTAAAGAGCTGAAGAAGTGGGTGACACAGCAGGAGGAGGAATTGCGGAGGATTTACGGAGAAGAGGTGGAGATATTAGATTCGCCACTGTTGCTCCAGGAAATGGAGGGAGCTAGAGGACGCCAACCGACGCCGGTATCTCCAGTCTTCATACCGGGTCGGATCCGCTCCAGTTTGCCTCCGACAGTCTCAGCCACGTCCATTTCCTCACGCCGCCGCCGTCATCATCGCAAGCCCTCCTCCTCACCCACAGCCAGTGAGCTGTCCACGCTCACCGCAACTTCCTCCGGGCCATTCACGCCAGCTGCAGCCTCGGTTGAGTCTTCAACGTCTGCAGCAACTCCAGAGTCGACCGAGTTTCCCGCTGGTTTCGGCTCCAGCCCAGGATGGCGTCGCAGCCGCGGGGCTGTTGTCTTTGGGGAGGTTTGGACTGACGCCTCCTACCCTTCTACGGAGGGTCCATCCGCAATGGTCTCCTCGCAGCTGCTTTCCCCGGAGTTGGTGGGTGGTCACCCAGCACCCACTGCAGTTCACCAGTCGCCGTTGTGGCCTCCAGTTTCGACATGGGTTCAGGCAAGTCTGGATGTTATGCGGGCTGAGTGCATGAAGGCACGTTGCTGTAGTTTTGTACGACATTTAATGGAGCATCCTGAAGATTTGAATCTGGTGCACGCAGTTCTGCAGGCTGAGTTCCTTGCAGAGGGATGGCTAGACGCTCCAGCTCCTGTCTCCGCTGGAGGTCCTTTCGACCCCCTTTTTATAGCCATTAAAGCAGCTCAGAGCCCCAAGGATTCTGGGCCACAGCCGGTCGCAACCAAGCTTCAGGACCCACAGCACACTGCAAAGCTTCATGAGCCCCAGCAGCCCCAGCATGCAGCCAAGCTACATGAGCCTCAGACCCGAGTTCCTGAGTTTCCTGAGGGGTCCGAGGACGGACCGCCTCAGACCCGAGTTCCTGAGTTTCCTCCTTGAGCACCTCCATGGTTTCCTTTGGGGGGTGCTCATGGAACCACTGCCTGACTCCAGGCCTGACACACCACAGCCTGACCCCAAGTCTGCCTCAACCTCCTCCACACGCCACAGAGGACGTTGTAAGAGGGGCGCCTCGGCTCAATTCATCGAGGTTCTCGGCGACGCCTCAGCCTCTGCTCACGCCACTGAGGGTCTCGGTGATGCCTCAGCCTCTGCTCACGCCACTGAGGGTCTCGGCGACGCCTCAGCCTCTGCTCACGCCACTGAGGGTCTCGGCGACGCCTCAGCCTCTGCTCACGCCACTGAGGGTCTCTGCGATGCCTCAGCCCCTGCGCACGCCATTGAGGGTCTCTGCAACGCCTCAGCTCCTGCGCACGCCACTGAGGGTCTCTGCGACGCCTCAGTTCCTGCGCACGCCACTGAGGGTCTCTGCGACGCCTCAGCTCCTGCTCACGTCAGTGAGGGTCCCGCCAACGCCACAGCTCTTGCTCCTAGTCTGCAGGCCTTCCAGGGATTCAGTGAGAAACTGGTCCTTGTTCTGGCCTCTGAACCCTGTGACGAAGGGTTCGAGGAGCCTTGTTCCTGAGGGGTTCAAGGAACAGTTTGTCCTCGTTCTGGCCTCTAAACCCAGAGCCGAGGGTTCGCCAGGCTCTGCTTCAGCCTCCGAGGGTCCGCCTGGCTCTGCTTCAGCCTCTGAGGGTCCGCCTGGCTCTGCTTCAGCCTCTGAGGGTCCGTCTGGGTCTCTACGTCCTCGCTGCCATCACCGGCTGATTAGGGTTCTGAGTAGCAGATCTTGGACTCGTTCTGAACTTTATGCCCGCACGGGACGACCTCCTGCTCGCCCGCCTGAACTTTGTGCCTGCTGGGGACGACCTCCTGGTCGCCCACCTGAACTTTGTTTTTGTTTCTGGCCGTCCTACCGAGGCCCCCTCCGCCCACCCTGGATGGGTTGTTTTGTTTTGGACTTTTTATGGTCGTCTGGAATCCGACTTTGGGGGGGGGGGGGTTATGTCACGGTGTGACATTTTGGACTTTTTTTTGGGGTTTTTTGGGTTTTGTGTTTTTTTTTTTTGTTAATTAACCCCCTTCGCCCATTTTTTAGTCTATGCATTAGTTTCGCCTGTTTTTTTGTCCCCCTGACTCCTTGTCTCCCTTTTTCCCTTTTCCTTTGGTTACCTGCCCATTTTTTTTCCCTTAGTAAAATTATTTAGTCTGGTTTTTATGTGTTCAATGCTGGTTCCTCGTCTCTCAACTGGGGTCTCTACCCTTGACTGCCATGTGTTCCCCTTTCCTGCAGATTTTGATGTAAAAGTTTTGCACTTTGACTCTGGTTAACTCCTGCTTTGATTTATGCTACGTTTTGGATACCTCTGAATAAATCTGAAGATCATTCAACATGCCCAGCTCTTACCTGCACTTTGGTCTGACAACAAATACTAATGTGACACAAAGCAGCAATAGCCTATTCTAAACAACACTACAGTTCACAATAAATGTATGCCATACTGTGAACAATTTAAACAATTCAACACCTGTGCACACTTAACAAGATTTAAGAATAGTTTTGGTGCCAAAAGGAAGTTTTTTATTAAAACTATGAGTTTACTAATCTAAAACCAATACGCAGACATTCACAATCTAAAGGTAATAAAAACCGGAACACCTTATCTAAAACACTGGACACATAAGCTCTTAAAAAAAGCATGCCCTTTTCTCTAGGAAATGTTATAAAACATACCAAAAGTAATTCTAGATGGTTACAACCATAAAAACTTTTTTGAGCTAAATCACCACAAAATAGGCTTATGAAAGTGCAGTAATGCTGGTAAAATGTTACATCACTCAAATTAAGACATCTTAGACTGGTGACAGAAATTGCTGTGATGCATGATGTCAATTTTCAAAACAAGGGGATAACATATACACTGGATATCTAAGGCTAACTAAATCCAAATGACTCCACTTATGAATTTGACAAGTTTTCTTGGCTTCAGAAGGGTCTTCTTCTTATTCTTATGGTCTTTTTTGGCGGTTGGTAAACCAATTATAATGGTGCATTACCGCCACCAACTGGACATTCTGTGAGAATGTTCGAAGAGGGCAGACCGTTATAATACTAAATAATTTTGTGTTCTTGTAACAAAGACTGTTTTAAAAGTAAATATTTTAGATAAACGAAAAGAATAATAATTAATGCAAAGCTGAAGTGTTACATTTAGGTGGAGTAAATCAAAATAAAATATTTTGGCTCAAAGAAAGGCTTGAATCACGTTTTTGAGCGTGTCGTCTCCTCACTCAGAGTTGCTCTCAGGAACTACCTGAATCACTCCTAAGCTAGGACTCTTTGCCAGGATTTTTTAGGCAATATGATCTCTTTGAGAGGACTCAGAATGTTCCTAAATAAGGGCCTGACTTTTTTACACTGATTATAAAAATCTTTCAAAGGTGTTATCTAACACACTTAAACATTTTATTGACCTTTTACTTCCACTGGATTAGATATATTGTGTTCCAGACACTATGAAAGACAATTTATTTATTACCAGAGATGTATTTGATGTATGCAAGACCTATGGCCTGAATGTGGGGATTGTTTCTATTGATCAAGAGAAGGCATTTAATCAGGTAGCTCATACTTTTCTGTTTTCAACTTTGAAGGATTTGGTGTGGAAAAAGTTTTTCCTTCTTGGGTGTGATTACACTTCACTAGTTGTGTTGTGAAGGTTGTGGTTGGGTTGAGCAGCCTTGTATCAGTTAGACGTATTAGGCAGGGCTGTCCTTTCTCAGGTCAGTTATAAAGATTAGCAATTAAATCTATTTTATTTAGATTGAGAGCTAAAAATAAAGAGTTTTACTTTTCTGCTTAGTTTCATATAAAAAGGCGTCTTTAGCCAAATGTAAGTGGGTCAAAAGTAAGGCTTTCTTAGTGGGTAAACAGTGTACTACTGACATTCCACGCCTGCCAGGAAATTTATCATGCAAAATTAATTGTAATTAACATTGGGATTATTTATAGGTAATGACAATGTTCAGAAACAGAAGTGGGAGAGTGTACCAGAGAAAGTTGATGTGAAGTTTTCTAAATGGAAATTGCTGTACTCTAGCTGTCCTACAAGGGAAGAGGTCTGATTACAATCTGGTCACCTCACCTCTGTTGCATAAACTTATCATGATGGTCCCACCTGCTGGGCTTATGGAAGATGTGATTTTCTTCTGGTCTGGCAAACACTAGCTAATATAAGTCCCCAGGAGGGACAAGGATATCATAGACAAGACTGCTGCATTTAGATTGGAAACCGCTCAGAAGCTGCTGTATGGATGTGGTCACTATCGTCTGCCTTTGGCACAGCTGCTTCTCCAGAAAGCAGCTGTCGTACTTCATAAAAACACCGGTCAAAGGTTTTAGACACACTTTCACATTTAATGGTTTTCTTTATGTGTATTATTATTTACATTGTATGTAGATTCTCACTGAAGGCATCACAACTGTAAATGATCACGTATGGAATTTTGTACCAAACAAAAAATTGTAAAAGAACTTTAAATGTGTTTTATATTTTAGATTCTTTAAAGTAGTCGCCCTTTATTGTGATGACTGAAATATTACCCTTTGGTCATCTCAGTAAACAAAGCAAAGGATGGCTATTTTGAAGAATCTAAAATATAAAAATGTTTAGTTATTTCACACTTTTTGTTTACTATATAATTCCATGTGTGTTCATTCACAGTTTTGATGCCTTTGGTGAGAATCTACAATTGTAAATAGTCATAAAAAAAGAGACCCATTACATGACAAAGTGTATCTAAAACGGTTGACCAGTAGTGTATATATATATATATATATATATATATATATATATATATATATATACACACTCACCGGCCACTTTATTAGGTACACCTTGCCAGCACCGGGTTGGATCCCCTTTTGCCTTCAGAACTGCTTTAATCCTTCGTGGCATAGATTCAACAAGGTACTGGAAGCATTCAGCAGAGAGTTTGGTCTATATTGACATGATAGCATCACACAGATGCAGCAAATTTGTCGGCTGCACATCCATGCTCCGAACACCATTACACCACTACCACCAGCCTGACCCGTTGATACAAGGCAGGATGGATCCAAGCTTTCATGTTGTTGACGCCAAATTCTGACCCTACCATCCGAATGTCGCAGCAGAAATCAAGACTCATGACCAGGCAATGTTTTTCCAATCTTCTGTTGTTCAATATTGGTAAGCCTCTGCGAATTGTAGCCTCAGTTTCCTGTTCTTAGCTGACAGGAGTGGCACCCTGTGTGGTCTTCTGCTGCTGTAACCCATCCCCCTCAAGGCTGAACGTGTTGTGCGTTCAGAGATGCTCTTCTGCATGCCTTGGTTGTAACGAGTGGTTATTTGAGTTACTGTTGCCTTTCTATCAGCTCGAACCAGTCTGGCCATTCTCCTCTGACCTCTGGCATCAACAAGGGATTTGCGCCCACAGAACTGCCGCTCACTGGATATTTTCTGTTTTTTGGGCCATTCTCTGTAAACCGTAGAGATGGTAGTGCGTGAAAATCCCAGCAGATCAGCAGTTTCTGAAATACTCAGACCAGCCCGTCTGGCACCAGCAACCATGCCACATTCAAAGTCACTTAAATCACCTTTCTCCCCATTCTGATGCTCGGTTTGAACTGCAGCAGATCGTCTTGACCATGTCCGCATGCCTAAATGCATTGAGTTGCTGCCATGTGATTGGCTGATTAGAGATTTGAGTTACGAGCAGTCATAAAGTGGTCGGTGAGTGTATATGTGAAGAAGAATTATTATTTACAGGAACAAACTGAAATCTGTTTAACAAATAAGATTTAAACTGTGTGCTATTATGAACTCTGAATACTGACTAAAACTCTGTAAACAGGTTATTAGTGGGTAAATGCTCACACGCTTGATTGGATACAGTTTTCTCAAGAACTTTAGATAAGAAAGGAATATTACACATAAGTCTCTAATTTGTTAAGTCATCTTGACAAAGAGAAGATTTCTTAAGTAAAGGTTTAATTACAGCCACCTTAAAAGCCTGTTGTACATATCTGCTTACAATGGATAGATTAATCATATCTAAAATGGGGTTGCCCATCAAAGGAAACACTTCCTCAAATAATTTGGTTAGGATTGTGTCTAAACCTTCAACTAACAAGTTGAAGGTTTAGATGGGCTAATATTTTTGATAACTCAGAAAGCTCAACAGAATTAAAATAGTCCAAACACAGATCAGGTTCTACAGTTACCTCCAATGCTGCCTCACTTACTGAGGACAAAGTAACTACGTTTAAAACAATGCCAATTATTTTATTTTTCATCAATTTTACTCATAGAATCCCTTAATGTCATTACTGCTAAGAGCTGAGCAAATGGATGACTAACAGGGCAATGACTGTGTAAGTTTGGCAAGTGAACTAAAAGAGAAGCTAATATTATTCTTACTCCCCTCTAGTGCTGATAAAAATACACTGTTCTAGCTTGATGAAGGGTCTTTTTATACAACAGTAGACAATTTTTTCCAGATTAAGTAGGACTCCTTCAGGTGTGTAGAACTCCATTTTATCTCCAACTTCCAAGCATTGGTCTTCAACGTATGCAGCTTTGAACTGAATCGGAGCCGGCCTAATATGAATAACTACATTCTTTTTCAAGGGGGATACATTAACTAATTCCACACACAAAGAGGAAGTAACACTATGAACAGGAATACATATTTGTGAAATGGTAGAAATTAAATTGCTGCCACCTACTGTGTTTTTCTGTAATACTAAAGAAATTTAAAAATGGATTATTTAAAATAATGATAATAACTTAAGACTTTTTGCTCTCACAATGGAGAAGTTAACCTTTGTATTTAACCCATATCTTAGAGAGCAGTGGGCTGCCATTGTGTGGCGCCCAGGGAGCTTTTAGGGGCAAGGGGTCTTGCTCAGCGACCCAGAGTGGCAGGCTGTGGGATTCAAACCAGGGTAGTTGTGGCCTCTCCAAGACACAAATGTCTTACCACTAGGCCACTCCACTGCCCAAAATTTGTTTATGCATTGACTAAGATGTACTAAAATGAAATTTTCTCTCAGGGGTCGAGTACTCGGTTAGATTAAACTAAAAGATTATTAACCCGTTTAACCCAAGCGCCCCTGGTAGTGGGGGCAGCGGCACTTCCTCCAACAAAATCAATCTAGGCATGCTATACAATATCCAATATATGCATATTGCATATATACTTAACAGTGGACTAAATGTCTAAATGAAAGAAAAAAAAAAGTAAAAATACTCTAAAGACGCGCACCCCAAAAAAAAAAACACAGCAACATCAGTGAAACAGGATTTTCCCCACACTGGCAACCTTTCAAATTAAAGCCCAGACTCTGCTCTTTCCAGTGGTATATCTATGACCACTCTATGTACAAAATTCACCGAACAAGCAGCCAAAGAAGAGGAAAAATAAGTCTTATTTGATGAAGCCAAAAACAAAAATAATATCTTACCTTGCAGTTTTATGGTCATAATCCATGTTAGAGTATATATTTCCACTCTGTCCCTATAATCCATTGTCACTGCATCACACTGTTGTGATTTCTAACTGTTTTGGGTTTTTTTTTGTCTCAAGGATATTATGTGGAAAACTGAAAATACATTCCCTTGCTTCATGGCAAATGCATTTCCCTCGCTGTGGTTGTTGAATGATGTTGGCTTTGTAACCCCCCTGGATTCTATTGGCACTGATGGTTCAATAGAT
The DNA here is from genome assembly GCA_036173005.1 of Crenichthys baileyi. Taxonomy (NCBI): domain Eukaryota; kingdom Metazoa; phylum Chordata; class Actinopteri; order Cyprinodontiformes; family Goodeidae; genus Crenichthys; species Crenichthys baileyi. Next base: position 672,534 of record JAHHUM010002041.1, read on the forward strand.
GTGTCAATCATCTAAATTGGCAAATGGGCTTCTGAGAAACTGCCTTGTGCAAATTAAAATTTCCAACTGAATTTTTTAATGCTTTTATGCATGGGACACAGAGCGCATGGAAAACTTTTTTTTTAATGGTACTTTGAATCTTATTTTGTCATCTTTTAGACCTTCAAAGAATATTGGCAGGCAAGAAGTTTTTTACTGCTGAGGAGTTGCTGGATATGTTGGCAGCTGATAGCGGAGCCAGTCTATGTCCTGTCACTTCCTCCTCAGCAAGGAGGACTTACTATATCCAGATAGGGATACCAGTTATCCTGATTATGAAATTCCATCATGAGAAAAGTCTCTAATCAATTCCACTTAGCCCTTGTTATTAATTCTGTGTAGCATAGTTTATGTTCAAACTATTATGAATGTTGAGTTCCCCAGTACACAGTTATTTATCCAGGCGTGTTGTCTGTTTTTCCTGCCCAGTCTTCTTGTCTGAATTGAGTGAATTTAAATATATTTTACTATATATGTTTAATAATATCTAAGTGATTTGACAGTGATGGTGATGATTACAATGAACCACACTGATGATAACAGTGTGATTTCGTTATTATGACAGATTTATTGGTAAAATTTTGTTATTGCATTTTAGGCAAATCTACACCAGTATCTACTGGTGTTCATACCTTTTTCTGACAGATTGGGTCAGACCAGATATTATTATGGGGAAATACTGTTATTTGTCCACACTCAATGCCATTTCATCACAAGTTCCAGAGTATGAAGACAAAAGTGGTTAGTTCTGAACATGTTTTGAGCAAAGCTAATTAAGCCTAAGATATCATTTACTTTCAGTGTCAACATGAATGCTAAAATCACCCACTATAATGATCTTATCAGTTTTTAACACAAAGTCAGATAAGAAATCTGAGAACTAATCTAAAAACTGAGACTAAGGGTCTGGTGGACTATACAAAACAAAAAACAGAGGTAATTTTAGTGCTTTGCAGTTTGGATGCAAAAACAGATAGCCAAGGCCTCTTAACCAGCATGGAGCCACAAGGAGTAGATTCCAGTAGCGGTCCTTCAGCAAAACCCACACAGCCAGGACCTCTAGTCGGCTGGGTGATGGTACATATAAGGCATAGCCCTAGATCCCAGCCCATTGGTCACCACCAACCCGTACGCATTTCTGACTGATTATCACCGCTGAGTAACACACCTGCTGAGAAGCTGACTCTGTTAATTGGCAGCTCCATGGTCAGCTGTTGGAAGATTTGTACATAAATTATCATTGCATAGTTTAAAAGGGTTCTTTATTCTTATGATTTACCATTAAAAGACATTTTCATTTATTTAGTTTGGTGAACTTTGATAGAAGTGGTTTGAATACTTTTCACATTTATCTTGTGTTTTATAAACTATTAACAGAATTGTCATCTTGTCGTAGAGTTGCATTTGGGTGATAGCTATGCAGGCTGAACAGGAACTTGTGTGCGTGCGGGGGTGTTCTGGGAAGAGGGCTGTTCACACCCCAGCCAATCTTCGTGTCCTTGAGTGCCAGATGTGGACGTGTGTGCTGTATCAGCATGGGTCCAGACCAGAAGCAGAGTTGTAGTTTACCACACCTTTCAGCAGCATCTGTATTGTTACCCAGACATTTCCCCTATGAGATAGTATCCTGCCCATGGCCAGAATCAAATACATTGAAAACGAATCTAAAATGAGCAAATCATTTTGCTCGCAAATTAAAAAAAAATAAAAACTACTCTAAATGAACAGAAAAGTAAAACAGTTAAATACGGTTTACTGAACATAAGTTCTCTCTCTTTAAACACTCTGTTAGTTAATAAATTGATTTGTGATTATCAGATTTATTTGTTGTTGTCTCACAGAAACCTGGCTTCAGCAAAAGTATTATGTTAATATAAATGAGTCAACTCTTTCCAATAATTAACATTTTCACATTCCTCGAAAAACTGGGAGAGGTGGAACAGTAAGAAACCTCTTGATCAAGATGACTTAATTAATTACAGACCTATATCTATTCTTCATTTCTTCTCTAAAATTCTAGAGAAAATAATTGCTAATCAAGTGTGTGAGCATTTGCACAGTAATTTCCAGTTTGAAAAGTTCATCATAGCACTGAAACAGCACTGGTGAAGTTATGTGTATGTTGTTCTGGAGGCTGAATCTGCGCTCTGCTGCCACACGAGAGACAGGAATTACAAGCGCCACTTCAGTCAAAGATTTGAAATTAGGGAACATTTCTCCAACTGAAGTGTTCAGAAGTCGCCAAGACTCTCTGAACGAGGGGTTTCCTCATCTGGCAAGCACTCTGCTTCTGCACTCCCATGGGAGCAAATAGCTAATTAAATATAATTAATATGTTTACTTGCCACCAAGTGGTAGGGGTGTGAAATACAACCTGTCAAAATGACTGCTGGCCTTCAGATTTATCCATCACCGTTTAAGAAATCCGGTCAAAAAACCAAAAAAAATTTTGGTTAACGCGACCCCTGCTGCAGTCAGTCACTGAATCATCTTAGTCAGCTGTGTTTACTATGAGTCCACTAACCTTAGTCAAAAAGGCAATTTAACTGAATTATCAGAGTTCCAGTGAGTGTGTCTTGTTTCTGATAAATTCAATAACTCAAGGAGGTGAACCAGTTTAGGCAAACCATCTGAGTCTACATTGTTTCATGTAGGTCCACTAAATATTTTTGTGTATTTAACAGCAACCAGCACAAGGATTTCCATGATTCGGGTTAATGGAGACTTTCTACTTGTGATTACATCAGTTCAAAGATTAACATTAATTAGCTAGTATGATTCATAATGGAGGCCATCCCAATCTCTAATGGAAACAGGCATAGTGCTGCTTAATCTTACTCTTCTGCAGTGGAACGCCAGCTTTTCCTCTATTCCCCACTCTCTCACTCTGCCCAGATAAATCTCACTCCAAATTAGTTACCGTAAATTCCGGACTACAGAGCGCACCTGATTAAAAGCTGCATGCTTTCATTTTAGAAAGAAAACCAATTTTGTACTTGTACAGGCCGCAGCGGATTTGAAGCCGCGGGTGTCCCACTTTGTAATATGAGATATTTACATAGAAACATATTACACGTGAGGATTTTTAACTTTTAATTTAATCCATATAGTAATATGAACAAATGCATATTGCAAATGCTTTTTTTCGAACAGTGCTTGTAACACGGCTACCTTTAAATATACCTACGTTATCAGTAACACACAAATTACGCTGCTTTTGCTTTTTTACTGAACAGTGCACAAACTACATTCCAATATCTCCTAACTGATATACACTGCAGCCTACCAGGTCAAAAGTCATTGATCGCCTTCTTCATCTTCTTCCTGAGCACTGAAACCATCAAAGTCCTGTTCTTTAGTGTCCAAATTGAACAGCCTCAGGATCTCGTCACTCACTTCAGCCTCTTGGTTGACGCTCTCACTTGAGCGCACCCAGTCCCCTTAATCACGCAGCAGTCCAGCCTTTCGAAACCCTTTGGTGATTTCCATGTTGATGAGGTTGAATATAAATGTCTGATTTACAATACCGGTAATTGAATTGTGAAAGTGCTCTTGATTTGTCACACAAGTTCATTGGACATCTTTGAACTACTCATCAATTTGATTGGTCCACTGTGACCAGGCAAAATGTTTTTGGCGGCATGAAAAAAAACATGCATTAGCCGCACCGTTGTATAGGCCACAGTGTTCAAAGTGTGGGAAAAAAGTAACGGCTTATAGTCCGAAATTTACGGTAAGTCCTTCCAATCAAGTAAATAATTTGGCAACTTTGACAAGGAGGATCATGTGGAGGAAGGGCTGCAAGGTTATTTGCTGTGGTCTGTAAGACAGAGTTATCGAAGCGAAGATGCACAGAATGCTGCTTGCTTAGAGACAGACGCTGGGCAGTCAAATCCACTGTCAGCTTAGAGTTTAGAGCTGATCTGCAGGATACAACTACACCATTTCTTTTTTACAACTGTCAATAACAGTTTTTTTTATTACTGTGTCTATAGCAATGTGCCTTAATCCAGCTGGGCGCAATCCAGACGAAAAACTGATGGGTCTGTTAGGACATATCCTGATGCTGTGTTGAATGCCCAAAATTAGAACCTGTACCAATAATGAAGGGTAATATAACCATGGAGAATGTAGATGAATATCACAAAATCTGGAGTGCTGGATGGACATTGTTGATAACCTTGTTGAAGACCTTTCTGTGACTTCCTAAGCTCCCTCTAGTGCATGCGTGTCAACAGATGTGACAGCTGCTAGTTCCCTCTCAGGTGCTGTTGGAACTCCTACATCTGAAGAAGGTCACTACTTATTCTGAATCTGGAACAAAATAAACGCAATTTATCATGACATTGTTAATGTATCAACATGAACATGAAACACGAAACCATGAAACCAGGGATGTATTGAACTCCCACCTCCAGGTGAGCTGTGACCAGATTCCGGGAGAGGTTGGAGACATAGAGTCCGAGTGGACCATGTTCTCCGCATCTATTGTCAATGCTGTCACCCGTAGCTTCGGCCGTAAGGTCTGCGGTGCCTATCGCGCAGCAATCCCCAAACCCGGTGACGGACACCGGCAGTAAGGGATGCTGTCAAGCTGAAGAAGGGGTCCTATCTGCTCTGGTTGGCTTGTGGGACTCCTGAGGCGGCTGAGGGGTACCATGAGGCCAAGTGTGCCGTGGACCGGGCTGTGGCAGAGGCAAAAAATCAGGCCTGGGAGGAGTTCGGTGCCCAACCTGTCCACATGTGTTTTGTGGACTTGGACAAGGCATTTGGCTGTGTCCCTTGTGGTGCCCAGTGGGGGGTGCTCCAGGAGTACGCAGTGGGGTACCCTCTATCAGGGGCCATCCGGTCTCTGTATAAGCGGAGCAAGAGTTTGGTCCACAAGTCGAAAATGTTCCTGGTGCATGTTGGACTCCGGCAGGACTGCCCTTTGTCACCGGTCCTGTTCATAACTTTTATGGACAGGATTTCTAGGTGCAGCCAAAGGCCGTAGGGGTCTGGTTTGGGGACCAGTAGATTTTGTCTATTCTTTTTTGCAGATGACGTGGTCCTGCTGGCCCCCTCTAGCCAAGACCTACAACATGCACTGGGGCGGTTCGCAGCCGAGTGTGAAGCGGCTGAGAAAAAGATCAGATCCTCCAAGTCCGAGGCCATGGTTCTCAACTGGAAAAGGGTGGCTTGTCCTCTTCAGGTTGGAGGGGAGTTTCTGCCTCAAGTGGAGGAGTTTAAATATCTTTGGGTCTTGTTCACGAGTGAGGGGAGAATGGAGCGGGAGATCAACAGATGGATCGGTGCAGCTGCCGCAGTAATAGGGACACTGTGCCGGTCTGTTGTGGTGAAGAGAGAGCTGAGCGGTCTATGCTCCTACCCTTACCTATGACCATGAATTTTGGGTCATGACCGAAAAACCGAGATCCTGGATACAAGCGGCTGAAATGAGCTTCCTCCATAGGGTTGCCGGGCACACCCTTAGAGATAGGGCGAGGAGCTCGGCCATCCTGGAGCTGCTCGGAGTCGAGCTGCTGCTCCTCCCTATCGAGAGGAGCCAGTTGAGGTGGCTCGGGCATCTATACTGGATGTCTCCTGGATGCCTCCCTCGGGAGGTGTTCCAGGCACGTCCCACTGGGAAGAGGGCCAGGGGACGGCCCAGAACACGCTTGTTGGACCACTTGTTTGCTGAATATTGGACCATTTACACATTGCTGGACACCACCAGGCCTTCCGACATCATCGGCCATTTTGTATCCATTATTGCCCGCCACTACAAATCCCAGTGGGCACTGCGGCTGGTAGGACGGGGACGTCCCAAGTCTGACGTCACACGAGATTATATATGGAAGGTGGGCGTTTTAAACCTTGCTTTTCAGCTGGAGATCTCGACAGATTACCACGCAACTGAAGCATCCTCTGGAGAAGAAGAGGTCCCACGTGGGGTCTTCATTTATTCTCCTTCGTTGGCCACGAAAAGAACGTTCATGACAGAAATTCCTGGAATAAGAAGGCCAGAAATTTCAACTTTACCGATCGAAGGTGTTGTAATTATAGATTATTGATTAATTGAATATTTATCAAGAATTATAATTAAAATCATAATCCGATAAAATTAACTCCTTAACCAAAATCCTCGTTTATGAATTGAAACCAGAGCTTTCCTCTGGTGTTGTAATTATGGCTCAAGGCCTCTGATAATTACAATTATTAAATGTCACTGTTAATCGACCGTTTCTGCCGAAACGTGGGGAACTTTGCCTTATTTTGACTGACGAATCACTCTTGCACAAAATAAACACAAAACGCCTTCTCTTTATCTACGTGAAAATTTATTAAATCAATCAGCCTCATACAATCACCTCCCCGATTCAATAATCTTCACCTACTCAAACATGCAAAGTTCTACACAAAAGGGTAAAATATCTAACTAACAAAATAAAGCAAAACAGCAGTGTGTGTGTATTGAATCAACCAGCAGTTATGGCAAAAGTGGTAATATGACAAAGGGATGGGGGTGTGTTGAACGGGGTTTGAACAGTCCGCCAGAAGCGTAGCCCAGCGGGACACGGGCTGTCATAAAAAACCCCCCCAGCAAAAGTTGTTAAAATTCAGCTTAGACAAAGAGTCATAAACCTTTTTGGCGGCAAGTTAGCAAGCAGTAAAGTTGGAACAAGAAAATGGTGAATTTTCACCATGAGGTTACTGTCGTAGTCCAGTACAGGACGCTCCGGTGTTCGCCTGGTAAGACAACTTGGGAGGACGCAGCGGCCTCAGGACTCAATACAATGTTGCATGCAAATACAATTTCATAACATCAGACTATAAATTGCAATTCTGATCGCACTAAAAAATCCTATCTCTCCTCACCCTGCCCAGACTACTTCTAATAAAGAAATCAAAGAAAATAATAAAACGATGGGTATTACTTTGGGGAGCCAAATTCTTCAGGGCTGCCCGCGTGAGGGGGAGAGGAGGAGGGGGAAAGTTGGAAGTTACGTGCGTCCACGATTAACTTCGGGAAGAGCGGTCAATCTTCGTCCTTTGGCCTCCTTGGCGAAAGGGAAAAATATGATCTGACCGTCAGCAGTCGACTAGAACAAAAACAAGGTGGCGATCCGTCTCCTTGAAACTCCGTGGTTTTTGGTTACGTGTTAAACTAACACCTTCGATCGGTAAAGTTGAAATTTCTGGCCTTCTTATTGTTCCTGTTCTTCTCCAGAGGATGCTTCCGTTGCGTGGTTACCTGTCGAGATCTCCAGCTGAAAGCAAGGTTTTAAAGCTCCCGCTTTCCATATATAACCTCGTGTGACGTCAGACTTCTTGTGACGTCAGACTTGGGACATCCCCGTCCTACCAGCCGCAGTGCCCACTGGGATTTGTAGTGGCGGACAATACTGGATATAAAATGGCCGATGATGTCGGAAGGCCTGGTGGTGTCCAGCAATGTGTAAACTGTCCAATATTCAGCAAACAAGTGGTCCAACAACAGTCTGGGAGCAGATATTATAAACGCCCGGTCTCCTCTAGGCTTCATCCTGGATCTGGGAACAAGAAGACATTGTTCAGCAGACCTTAGTGGCCCAGCTGGACTGTGCATAGTTAAAAGGTCCCAGAGAAAACGTGATGCCAGTTTTGTTAGAGCCAAAGTGAACGTTTGTGTTTGTGGGTGCAGGTGTCCAGATGGACGCTACACCTCAGGTATTTACATGGGGGGGTGTGGTCGCACGTTACTTACCTGATCCAGGCACGCCCAACAGGCACAGGGTCAGTGGTTTTTGTAAACCTTTCTGGTGACAAAGTCAGATTTTCAGCCTTAATGACAAGCGATGTAGTTCATTGTTTTAGTTTTAAAATAATTATGGAGAAAACAAGTTTAACTCAGCATGGATCATTGGAGACGCATGACAGAACAAAACCAACTCAACCGCCAGCGACTTTATTTGTGGATCCAAGTCGCTACAAGTTTAATTCAACTTTTCAAAATGAACAGTAGATCTTAAATCAATTCTAAAATGCAAAGACAAACAGAGCAAAGAAGCCAGTATGGAGGAATGTGGTCCTGCTTGAGTGGGCCAGTTAACAGCCAAGCAGCAGCATTTTGGACCAACTGATGGGACAAAATCAAGATTTTACAGTTTACACAGATTACAATAAAATATCCCTAATGAGTGACCTTGCAATTATATGTATATTAAGTACCTTATGTATTATCTGAATGTTAGTGTAAAGTAGCAGAGACTAAAACAGTGAAGAACTTCAGAGATCATCTGCAGTTGATGCAAAAACAGCAATTTGCCACGGACAGAGCCCTGCAGAAAACCACAGGTCAGAACAAGTATTATTCAGGACCACTGAGACCTCACAAGTAAAAACAGAACCTTTTAGCAGAAAGCAGAAGAAGCTGCGAGCCTGTTAACCAGGAGGAAGAGGAGCTGAGAGGTTCAAGGAGGAGCTGAGCTGTTACTGAACTCTAGAAGACACTCAACCTTCCACATTCAACACAGTTTCACACACAAACATCAACTCTGCTCAGCATGCTGTCTTTACTCACATCTGGATTTATTCTGCTGGTTCTGCTCATTAGAACAGGTTTGTTGGAGCTTTTAAAGAGAAATTTGATATTACTTTTTGTTTGTTCTTCACATATTTTCGTCTTTTTCTTCCTCCAGGTGTAAACTGTCAACAACTCACTGCACTGAAGACTGAGGAGTCCAGTTTAGAGGGCGGTTCTGTTACTCTGTCCTGCAATTACACCAAAGGTTCCGCTTTTTATTTGTTCTGGTATCGACAAAATCCAGGAAAACCTCCAGAGTTCCTGAAGTCTCACTCACCTTCAGGTGGAGCAGAACATCTGGACAGATTGAAATTTGGAGGAAACCAAGAGGAGATGAAGATGACCATCTCCTCTGCTGCAGTGACAGACTCTGCTGTGTACTACTGTGCTGTGAGGCCCACAGTGACAGGAAACACCAGAACTCTGTACAAGAACCTGCAATACTCCACAACATCCACTAGGGGGCCTCACACATTCCCTTTTTTATTTCATTTCCTCTCTAAATGTCAATCATGCTTGTTTGTGGTCTGTTTTTAGGTCAGACATTGTTTGAATTGAAGAACCTGTAACAATCTTTTAAAATAAATTCTTGCTTTGTTTTTTTTTTTCTTTTAATCACGAAACGTTCTTATAGGAGTTTTGGTTTCAAGTGCTACACATAATATAAGTTTGTGATACTTCACTGGGTCAACATTGAGAAGAAACTGCTGTGGTTTAAGAGTGAACAGGTGTTACTGTAGGTCCCCATTTAGGACAAAAGGGGGCAGTCTGAAATATGGGATAAACTGTTTCACATAAATGATAGGACACTGAGTTCCCCTGCTATAAAACGCATAATATCCCGACTCCAATCTTGTGGTATCATTTTCTTTTCTTCTTTTGACACATCAGAGCGTCTAAGCATTAGAGGGGCTATTTATCATGAAATGTCCCACCAGCTGTGGTAAGCCTGATAGGGATTAATGTCTACCTGACAAATGTCGAATTTCTGGAGTTGGATCGGTGGGTGTTGTTGATGAAAACTTTAGTGCCTTGCTTAAATTCCTTGGTTCATGACCAGATACTCTGAACATACTCTGGACCTCGCTGTGTGTGCAGTGAACAGATGTTCACGGGCAAAAGACGCTCTCCCCTCAGTGGTTGAATGGGCTCTCCTCAGAAAATGTGTTTCAAGGAGGAAGGCAATCAGGGCGCCAGGAAGCTCTAAACTGCTGTTGAGACGTCCGCAGGTTTTAAAGGAAATTCCCCCCATTGGCCAGATGCGTAAGGGGATAGTGCTAAAGCTCTGTCAGTAAAGTTCTCTCAGGACTTCCATGGAAACGCTCACCCCTGCTTTCCTGAGTTGAACACTGGCTGAGAGACAGGAGAGAATAACAAAGGGACTTGCCAAGATTAGTGCACTAAAGGCATGTTTATACAGTAATTGAGTAAGGACATGATATTTAGATTTCTGTATTTAACTATTAAAAGCTTAATGAAATACTTTAAACTTCTTCAAATAAATAGTTATGCTTGCAGAATCATTGAGGTTGTATTGAATTAAACACTCTATCCTGCTGCCATTAAAACAGCTAACAGTTCAAGACATGCCAAAAATAAGGAATATTCTATACTTAGTGGGAATTCTGAATTAGGTTCAATTTGTAGGGTTTTGCATTAAAATTCCATGACAAATTTCTATCAATTTAGTTTTACTCATCTTTATACAAGACAAATCAAGATGATGTTTGACTCAAGTGAGACATTAATAAACTGCATAAAAATGAAATTTTTGTTTTTTGGTTGATAAAACCGAGGAACTTATGGTTAGAGACAATCATATTTTTATATTAATTTTGATAAATTCATAGTTCTGTACTCTGTGAATAATTTGATAAATGCTCATTCATTTAAAATACATGATACATTAATTAATTATTAATAAATAATTCTAATGCTTTAAATGGCTAAAACAGAATTAACAAAAGCTATACATATTTAATCATCCCGCAGTCCTGGCTAAGCGCTAGTACAGAGCGAGGCAGATGTCATGGGAGGCGTCAGAAAGAACTGCACGCAGAGTCGCTCTGACCCCCGCAGGACCATGAATCTAGGGCAATGGTCGGAAACGTGACGTAGAGGGCAGCCTGCAGCCCGGCCTGAGGGAACACAATGAAAGAGACAGGGAAAAACTTGAGCAGCGGACGCAGGGTCCCTACGACACCTCCAGGACTGCAGGACGGTTAAAATATGAATGTGGTTTAACTAGGTTAAAACTATATGCATGACTTCAAATGATACACAAGAGGATATGAAATATTGCCCACACAAAGTTTAGGTAATTACAATTACAAAATAAACATTGTAACAGAGAAAATAGACCTACATATTAATGCACAAACTGTGACAAAATGTTAATTAATGAAAGAACAATCAATTAGCCAGAAGGAAATAGATACAGTACACTTAATTTCTTTACATTCTATGTAATATAGTCCTGGCTTCTAAAACATTTTTTAATCATTTTGCTAAACTGACACATGGGTTGGACCATTTGTAAAAATAGGGGATGTCAGTCTTAGTCAAACTTTAGGGAAAAGGACTGCTCATATCTCCAGTGAAGACTTAGTGACATTGTGAGAGAAGTTTACACTTTGTACTTTGCTTATTTAACTGGTGTCCAGCTCCCCAAGGCCACGTCTTGAAAACCTGTTTGAATGTACCTTCGATAAAAAACACATCTCCGCATTTTGAAATGATGTTTGGGTATTCTAAAACTATGTAAATAATGGTACAACAAAAATCATAATTGCTCTTTGAATTTTCAGCAGAACTTTATTTTAAGGGAAAACAAATTATGTCAGGATGTCTCTTATCAAATTCTAGAAACTGGAAATATTAAAAGAATTTTCTTCTTCTTCCTTAAAAAAATACTAATAATAATGCTATAGTTTAAATGTGAAACTAAAACAGCTCTGTTTGAACTTGCTCCTCCATACCTAAAACTGTCTGCAACCGTATATCAAGCCTTCTTTCCAGATGCAAGTTTTTTTGCACTAAGCAGGATGGAGTGATACTACACCAACCACAGCGAGGTTACTGGACCAGCCAAAGAGACGACATCAAAGGTTCAAAGGCGAACAGGGCCGGTCCATCTGGTGACCTGAACAGTTGCCACTAACCGTAGATGGGTTGCTAATCCACCAGATGATTCCACTTGTCCGAGCTACCGCACCCTGTTGGGGGTCAGACGCCTCAGAGCTCCTCCGGTACTTGGACCCCGGAAACAGTCACTCACTCCATCTAAAGACTCTTAAAATGAACGAATCTCAACCAGTTTCTAACTTTTAGCTCCTTTAATCTAAATTCAGGCAGAGGAATGATTACAGAGATCAGCGCTGAGGCTCCCGTCTCGGACCGTCACCGTCTGTTAGAGGATGACGAAGACCCACGATAGAAGGTCACATACAGTTTTATATCTGGCACTCCAATGCAATGGATGTGCTCTCCCTCAGTGATTATCAGTAGACTATGTGTCACCATTGTGGTGTCTATCTTTTAGATTGCGTAGTAGCGGGTGTCCATACTTAATCTAAGTGTGCTGTAGCTTTCTAATCAAACCAGTTATACCAGTTGCTCCACTATCTACCCCAGTGCCCCAGCTTCAGGTCATTTATGACAAACCTTGGGCCGTTTATCCTTGTACTGTATGTCTATGAGCATTCTTATCCTATTGTAACAAAATGGAAAAATTTGAAATTATATTTTATTTCACTATAGTATAAATGGGAAAAACAGCTATGAGCATAATAATAAAGGTTATTCCTAACAACCCCCCTGATGAGGTGTCATTTAAAGGCACCTCACTAATTTAGATCAGTTAACCCCCTAGGCACTGGGTAGTGGACCACCTGCAACTGGGTACCCACCCCCCAAAACAATCATTCAACCCTGTATGTGTGTGTTAACCTATATATGACCAGGGAATCTCCTTCCAGGTGTCACACATACAGTAACTAAAAATAACCTGTAAGGTCCTATTAATACTTTCATTCATGACTTGTGTTTAACTAATTTCATTTAATCAATCTGTCATTAACTTTATCTGATTATCTGTTCAGCATTCATACCATTAAATGAAATATTCTGATTCCTTTAATATCAACATTATTCATTAAGTCACAGAAATCACTGTAAAGGAGATCAGGTCAGATGACGGGCCCCTTTTCCCTTATGGGTTATCCTCTGTCAATCCAGTGAGCCTGATCACGGCCCCCTCTTTCTTTCATCCTTGACTTGAGGGGCCCGACTCCTTAACCATCGGCATCTGACAGGCGGTTGGCACTCCCAGTCCCCCTGAGTCCATGGTTGTAGTTATTCCCCTAAGGATGAGAGCCTAAAGGGTGTCATCCTCTTGTATCAGTTTATCTTTGACTATGTGTTGCATCTTATGTGATCAACAGTTATGTTGTGTAGCTGTAGCAGTGAGCGGTGCGGCAGATGAGCAACAAGGGCAGATATATTTAATTGGAAAAGGCTCCAGAATCATACATTCATAACAATCCCCTGTTGAGGTGGGAAAAACCCATTGAACAGACACGTGCTGATGTGTGTCTGAAATTTAAATCAGAATCAGAATCAGAATCAGAATCAGAATCAGCTTTATTGCCAAGTTTGTACATACAAACAAGGAATTTGACTCCGGTACACTTTGCTCTTTGGTTTTTGTTTTTGCACTACAGAATATACATATTTACAATGTACAAATATTCACATATATAAATAAAAAGGTGCATTTGCAACATCTGTCTGCTGTTGTTTTGTATTTTATTGAATGTTCAACAGAAAAACAGCCTGGGGGAAGAAACTGTCTCTGTGGCGGCTGGTTTTAGTGAACAGCGCTCTGTAGCGCCACCTGAAGGTAAAACTCTAAACAGTTTATGTGCAGGGTGTGTGGGGTCTGCAGAGATTTTAGCAGCTCTTTTCCTGACCCTTGACCTGTATAAGTCCTGGATGGAGGGAAGGTCAGCCCTGATGATTCTCTCTGCAGTCCTGATTGTTCGTTGCAGTCTGGACCTGTCCTGTTTTGTGGATGAGCCAAACCACACTGAGATGGATGAAGACAGGACAGACTGAATAATGGCAGTGTAGAAGATGACCAGCAGCTCCTGTGGAAGGTTGAACTTCTTGAGTTGCCTCAGGAAGTACAGTCTCTGCTGGGCCTTCTTTCGAACAGTGTCTATGTGTGAAGACCTTCTCAGGTCCTCAGAGATGGTGGTTCCTAAGAACCTGAAGTGATCCACAGCCGACACAGTGTTGTTGAGGATGGTGAGGGGGGTGAATGGAGGTGGTGTTTTCCGAAAGTCCACCACCATCTCCACAGTCTTGAGTGGGTTTAGTTCCAGGTAGTTCTGACTACACCAGTGGACCAGCCGATCCACCTCCAGTCTGTATGCAGACTCATCACCGTCCTGGATCAGTCCAATGACAGTGGTGTCATCTGCAAACTTAAGGAGTTTCATGGACGAGTCCGCTGAGGTGCAGTCATTTGTGTACAGGGAGAAGAGGAGTGGGGATAGAACACACCCCTGGGGGGCACCAGTACTTATTGATCTGGTTCGGGAGAAGATGCTCCCCAGTCTCACCTGCTGCTGTCGGTCCGTCAGGAAGCTGTTGATCCACTGACAGGTGGAGGCTGGGACATTGAGCTGGGTGAACTTCTGGTGGAGGATGTCTGGTATGATGGTGTTGAAGGCCGAGCTGAAGTCTACAAACAGGATCCTGGCGTAGGTCCCTGGGCGGTCGAGGTGTTGCAGGATGAAGTGTAGACCCAAGTTAACAGCATCATCTGCCGACCTGTTTGCTCGGTAAGCAAACTGCAGGGCGTCCAGTAGAGGGCCTGGGATGTCCTTCAGGTGCTTCAACACCAGCCGCTCAAAGGATTTCATGACCACAGACGTCAGGGCTACAGGCCTGTAGTCATTTAATCCTAGGATGGTGGGTTTCTTGGGCACTGGGATGATGGTGGATCGTTTGAAGCAGGAGGGGACCTCACACTTCTCCAGTGACTTGTTGAAGATCCAGGTGAAGATTGGAGTGAGTTGATTTGCACAGGCTTTCAGGCATGATGGGGAGACGTTATCAGGTCCTCCAGCTTTCTTTGTTTTCATGCGCTGAAAGAGCCTATTTACATCATCCTCAGAGATCTTCAGTGCAGGCAGAGGATCTGAAGGTAGGGGGTTGGTTGCTTTACTGGTCGAACTTGTTCCTGAATGGGATGTGGAGGAGATGGTTTGACGTGTGAATGGCTTCTTGTCATGTCTGCAGTAGAAGCCATTCAGACGGTTGGCCAGGCGAGGACTTTGTTCAGGAAGGGTGGTGGGGCTTCTGTAGGCAGTCAGGTTTCTCAGACCAGTCCATACAGCCGAAGTGTCACCAGTAGAAAGGCTGTTTTTCAGCTTCTCACTGTAGCTTCTCTTGGCTGCTTTGATCTCCTTTGTAAGTCTGTTCCTGGCCTGTCTGTACCGCGCCCAATCTCCACTGCTGTGAGCTTCTTCCTTGTCCCTGTGCAGATTCCTGAGATGTGGAGTAAACCATGGCTTGTTGTTCCCAAAGGTGCAGAAGGTCTTGGTCTGCACACACATGTTCTCACAGAAACTGATGTATGATGCCACCACATCAGTTAGTTCGTTTAAATCATGGCTGAGGTTTTCAAAAACAGTCCAGTCTGTGCATTCAAAGCAGGCCTGTAGCATCTGCTTTGATTCCCCTCAGTCCCTTTTTTAACAGTGTGAACCACGGGTTTGGAACCCTCTTATGTTTCTGTCTGTAAGTTGGGATGAGGTGGATGAGACAATGGTTATGAAAGTCCCAGAGCAGCCCTGGTAACAGCATGGTAATGAGTCCTTAAAAGCTGTGTAACAGTGGTCCAGTGTGTTTTTTGTCTCTGGTGGGACACTTAATATGCTGTCTGTATTTTGGGAGCTCATTAGAGAGATCTGCGCTGTTAAAATCTCCCAGTATTATGATGAAAGAGTCAGGGTGTTTTTTCTTCACGTCTGTAATCAGCTCAGCAAGATGTTTGTCCGCGGCAGAAGTGCAGCCATGCGGTGGAAAATATGAGCCGATTATTATAAACGAGGAAAACTCTCTCGGTGAGTAAAACGGTTTACAGATTATGGAAAATGACTCCAGATCAGGACTACATGTTTTCCCAGCACTTTTATGTCTCTGCACCAAGCTTCGTTTATATAAAAGCAGATTCCGCCTCCTCGCTTCTTCCCTGATAGCTCCGCGCTGCGATCCGCTCTGAGCAGCTGGAAGTTCGGCAACAGCAGTGCGCGGTCCGGGATGTTTTCACTCAGCCATGTCTCGGTGAAGCAGAGAACAGCTGATCTGCGGAGGTCCGAGTTTTTACCGGTGAGAAGAAGTAGCTCGTCCATCTTGTTGCTTAGAGAGCGGACATTTGCCAGATGTATTGAAGGCAGTGGTGTGCGAAGTCCTCTTTTGCGGAGCTATACCAGGGCGCCAGCTCGCTTTCCCCTCCGACGCCTCCGGCGCAGTATCCTGTATAGTGCCGCTGCTCCGCTTGCCAGAAGCTCAGTGAACCTCGGATCGATGAAAGATGGTGAAATAATCCCAAGAGAGGACTCTCTGATGTTGAGAGGTTCCTCTCTACTGAATGAGACCACCGAATTGTGGCTCGAGACCACAGTACTGTGGCTCGAAAAACATATAAACACACAAAATACACAAACAAGAGAGAGCGAAGCATTGCAAATAGATAATAATGCCCTGTTGAAAAATTAAAAACAACAAAAAGAATAAAAAGCTAGAAGCACAGCGGAAATGAGCAGCACAATGTGTATCAGTATATTGTAGACCCTGAATCGTAAACCCTGTTCATTTATCTATTGCAGTCGTCTGGTCCTCCTCCTCCTCTTAGCACAGTATCATCATTTCTGCAGCACTTTGGTTTGGTTCCATGAGATCCACATCATCACTTGTGCTTTAATATTCAGTGGACAACATCAGTGTGCTCTGGCACCACATCCATTTGATATTCTGGTAATCTCAATCCTCTGGTATCACTGGAACCAATCGCAGGATCAATACACCTGAGGATGAGAGCTGGAATACACGTTGCACAACAGCATACATAAACTGCGATCACCACAACAGTCAATGAAGTGAATATACTCACCAGTAGGTTTCCCCATTTTCCAAACCACGTCTCAAACATTTTTGTGAA
Source organism: Crenichthys baileyi (assembly GCA_036173005.1). Taxonomy (NCBI): domain Eukaryota; kingdom Metazoa; phylum Chordata; class Actinopteri; order Cyprinodontiformes; family Goodeidae; genus Crenichthys; species Crenichthys baileyi. Next base: position 689,348 of record JAHHUM010002041.1, read on the forward strand.
TTGTTCATTGATTCCTGAGTGCGATTTTAATTCAATGTATAATGATTGCGATTCATTTAGGGCCTTCGTTAGAGATCCATCAGGTGCTGTAATTTTTGGGAATAAAAGAACAACAAGCCTCTCCAAAAACACCACACAACCGTTCTTCTTTTGCTAGGATCATAACCAAAGCTATTCTATTTTGACAAGAAATAATTTCAACCTCCTGTTTACACAGCCTTCAGCTGTCTCTCCTGTTTTGCCTTGGTGTCATTTAAACGATTAGAATCGGTTCTAACAGGAAGCAGTTTGTATTCTAGCAGACATATCAAATTCAAAAACACCTTTTCTGAAAGGGTTCCCCCTGACGAAGTAGGCCAATCGGTGTCAGGGCATCCTGGAGGGAGATGGTAACCAGGGAACATCTTTCCTGTCCAGTCAATAGCAATTATTATTAATTATTAAAGCAATTATTCCCCATAAATCAGTTCTGTTCAGCAGCAAGTAAAAGTTCAAGGCCTTGTATCAAGTTAATTTACAATCTAAGTTACAAACAACATAGCCATAAATAAATACAGGGGTTGGACAATGAAACTGAAACACCTGTCATTTTAGTGTGGGAGGTTTCATGGCTAAATTGGACCAGCCTGGTAGCCAGTCTTCATTGATTGCACATTCCACCAGTAAGAGCAGAGTGTGAAGGTTCAATTAGCAGGGTAAGAGCACAGTTTTGCTCAAAATATTGAAATGCACACAACATTATGGGTGACATACCAGAGTTCAAAGAGGACAAATTGTTGGTGCACGTCTTGCTGGTGCATCTGAGACCAAGTCAGCAAGTCTTTGTGATGTATCAAGAGCCACGGTATCCAGGGTAATGTCAGCATACCACCAAGAAGGACGAACCACATCCAACAGGATTAACTGTGGACGCAAGAGGAAGCTGTCTGAAAGGGATGTTCGGGTGCTAACCCGGATTGTATCCAAAAAACATGAAACCAAGGCTGGCCAAATCACGGCAGAATTGAATGTGCACCTCAACTCTCCTGTTTCCACCAGAACTGTCCGTCGGGAGCTCCACAGGGTCAATATACACGGCCGGGCTGCTATAGCTAAACCTTTGGTCACTCATGCCAATGCCAAACGTCGGTTTCAATGGTGCAAGGAGCGCAAATCTTGGGCTGTGGACAATGTGAAACATGTATTGTTCTCTGATGAGTCCACCTTTACTGTTTTCCCCCACATCCGGGCGAGTTACGGTGTGGAGAAGCCCCAAAGAAGCGTACCACCCAGACTGTTGCATGCCCAGAGACAAGCATGGGGGTGGATCAGTGATAGTTTGGGCTGCCATATCATGGCATTCCCTTGGCCCAATACTTGTGCTAGATAGGCGTGTCACTGCCAAGGACTACCGAACCATTCTTGAGGACCATGTGCATCCAATGGTTCAAACATTGTATCCTGAAGGCGGTGCCGTGTATCAGGATGACAATGCACCAATACACACAGCAAGACTGGTGAAAGATTGGTTTGATGAACATGAAAGTGAAGTTGAACATCTCCCATGGCCTGCACAGTCACCAGATCTAAATATTATTGAGCCACTTTGGGGTGTTTTGGAGGAGCGAGTCAGGAAACGTTTTCCTCCACCAGTATCACGTAGTGACCTGGCCACTATCCTGCAAGAAGAATGGCTTAAAATCCCTCTGACCACTGTGCAGGACTTGTATATGTCATTCCCAAGATGAATTGGCCGCAAAAGGAGGCCCTACACCATACTAATAAATTATTGTGGTCTAAAACCAGGTGTTTCAGTTTCATTGTCCAACCCCTGTAACTCAGAAGCACATAGGAAGTTATAATTTCTATTCATGAAGTTATTCAAATTGATTAAATAGTTGAACACTCTTTAACCCTTCATGCAATTTATTCCACAATTTCCCACATTCACAGAAGTAAACATTTGTTTGTGTAATGTGTGGAGGAACGAGTTTCAAAATGTTGCCAGACACCTGAATAGTTCTAAAAGTTTCATTAAGAAACAGGAAGCAGGATCTGGACACACACGTCAAGGGGATCCGGAGCTCTAAGCAGGAGTGGATTAGGTTAGTGACTGGATTGAACTGAGGAGCAGAATTAACTTGGAATGAAGCCACTAACCTTTTCAGAAAGCGCTTGGTCCAGAATGAACTCCTGAATGACGTTTACAGCATAGGATGCAGTCCGACGTTACTTCCGTGTTTACAGAGTTTACTCCGGAGAGACTTGGAGGTTCGGGGAAAATCCATGGTACAGGCAGGGGTCATACACAAAAGATCAGAAGGTGAAACCAGGTTAGGAGTAGCAGATTTAACTCGTGGTCGGGGAGAGCAGACGAAGGTCGAGATCCGTGAGTCAGATGACTGAACAAGTCCGACAGGGGCTAAGGCAGGAGATGTGAGAACAAAAACCAGAAGCAGGATCGTAACGAGGCAGGCAAGAAGAGACATGAATGCTGGATAACTACTTGGCAAAAACCGTTTTATAAATCTGGCACTGAAGCTGAGGGAGAGTGGACCTTAAGTACTGAAGAGAACAGGTGAGTGGCATGATGCTGATTAATGTTTTCTGTGACGGGCGCGGAGAAACAATGAGGAGATGATAAATTGTGACATGACTTGACTGGGACAGGGATCAGACGTGATTCATAACAGTACCCCACTCTTAAGTTCCGGCTCCAGACGGACCTCCAGGTAGAGTGGGGTGATCTCTATGGAACTTGGCAATTAAACCTTTGTCCAAAACATGACGGGCAGGAACCCAGGAGCGTTCTTTAGGCCCATATCCTTCCCAGTCAATGAGATACTGGATCCCTCTACCCCAGCGGCGAGAACGCATGATGCGACGAATGGTGTAAGTGACACTGCCATCGATGAGCCGGGTGGGCGGAGGGGGCCCGGAGGAGGGCAAAAACATGGAGTATTTGACAGGCTTGACCCGGGACACGTGGAACGTAGGGTGGATCCTCATGGAGTTGGGGAGTCTTAACTTGACGGCCACCAGGTTAACCACTTTGGAGATGGGAAAGGGACCGATGAACCGAGGTGCCAGCTTTCTGCAATCTACTCACAGGGGAAGATCGTTGATGGACAGCCAAACTCTTTGTCCCTCCTGGTAGTTGGGTGCAGGGATCCTGTGACGGTTGGCTGCTCGCGTGTAGACTGCTGAGGACTTAAGGAGTTGGGCACAGGCCCTGGTCCAGACTCTACGGCACCTCTTGGTGGCTTGGTATGCTGATGGAACTATGGCAATATGATCTTGGGTGGCAAACACTGGTGGCTGGAATCCATACAGGACATAGAAGTGGGGCAGACCAGTGGCAGTGGAGGCGATGGAGTTCATAGCATGTTCAACTATGGGAAGGTGTTCTGCCCATTTCGTGCCATCCTCTCCACACAGGATGCGCAGACGGGTCTCCATCTCCTGGTTGGCACGCTCCGTCTGGCCATCAGTCTGGGGTGGAAACCTGAAGACAGACTCGGTTCAATGCCCAGGGTTTTACAAAATTCGGCCCAAAACTTGGTGATGAACTGAGGGCCTCGGTCGGACACAATGTTTTTAGGAATCCCATGAAGCCTGAACACCTCTTGTAACATGATTGTGCTTAGTGCTTTAGCTGAGGGTAGCTTCTCCAAGGCTACTAAGTGAACCATTTTAGAAAATCTGTCTACTATGGTAAGAATGACAGACTTCCCCCAGACTGTGGCAGACCAGTGACGAAGTCCATAGCAATGTGGGACCAGGGACGTGAAGGTGGGGGGATGGCCTCAGAAGACCCGCTGGGGGTCGGTGGAGAGGGTTTGGCCAGGAGCATGGGGTGCAGGACTCAAAAAACTCTCTAACCCCTTTTTTGCAAGGGGAACCCCACCAGAACTGAGACTTAAAAACTTTTCCCTGTGGTCTTGCTATGCCCAAGGGGCAAAACAGTGGAGACACGGGGAAAAAGGGAGTACCTTAGACACTAGATGATCAGGTACAAAGATGGGGTCATCCGGGGGGCATTCACTTGGTGGTGGATGATTTTCTGGTGGGCCTCTCTGCCCCTCCCTCTCGACCTGCGTGATTGCTTGACGAACCTTCCCCGGGAAAGGAAAATCCATCAAGACCACTAGTCTTTCCTTCTCAAAAGATCCGGGAAAGAGAGTCCGGCTTGACTTTTCTTGGCCCCCGGGTCTGTATGACAGGGAAAAATTAAAACGCCAAAAAAACAGAGCCCACCTGGCCTGACGAGTATTGAGTCTCTTATCTGACGTAGGTACTCCAAGTTCTTGTGGTCGGTCAGGACGATGAAAGGATGATTGGCCCCCTCCCAAACCAATGGCGCAACTCCTCCAGGGCCATCTTAACTGCTAGGAGCTCGTGGTCTCCTACATCATAGTTGCGTTCCCCGGGGAAAGACTTGGAATAAAAGGCACATGGGTGAACCTTGTTATCGTTAGAACGTTGACTGAGTACGGCCCCTAACCCAGTATCAGAAACATCAACTTCTACGATGAAATGTTTTCTAGTGTCTGGAAACCTTAAAATGGGGTGTGGTGAATAAGGTCTTTAGTTTTTAAAAAGGGCCTGATTAGCTCCCTCTTCCATTTTTAAAGGGTTTTTTTAAAGGAAGTGAGAGCATGAAAAGGGGAGCAGACACAGAACTGTAATTACGAATAACCTCCTGTAAAAGTTAGCGAAAACCAGGAAACGCTGAAGGGTGCTTACGTGACTGAGGAGTGGGCCAATCCAATACAGGGGATACTTTGGGGGGAGTCCATTGAGATTTGGTCAGGGGAAAATTTAAAACCTAGGAGGTGGTGTTTGGTGGTATGAAACTCCACTTCTCTGCTTTTACATACAGGTTTTCTGGAGAAAGGGGAGTAGGATGGCGTGAACATGTTGAATTTGAAGGGCCCAAGTCATTAAAAAAAAATGAGAAAGTTCATCAAGGTAACAAATGCCTGAATGTTGATGAAATCTCTAAGGACATCATTGACCAGTGCCTGGAAGACTGCCGGGGCATTGGTCAGACCGAAGGGCATCACTAGGTTCTTGTAGTGACCGGAAGGGGTATTGAAGGCGGTCTTCCATTCATCCCCCTCACGGATTCTTACCAAGTGGTAGGCGTTACGGAGCTTGGTGAAGATCTTAGCTCCCTGAATAAGATCAAATGCTGAGGTCATTAGTGGCAAAGGATACTTGTTTTTAATCGTAATGTCGTTTAAACCACGATAATCGATACAGGGACCCATCCTTCTTCCCTACAAAAAAGAAGCCTGCTCCTGCAGGAGGGGAGGATGGACAGATGATACCTGCATTAAGGGACTCAGAGATATATTTGTGCATGGCCTCATTTTCAGGTTGTGACAAAGGGTATAGATGGCCTCTTGGAGGTGTGGTACCAGGTAGTAGGTCTTTAGCTCAATCATAAGGTCTATGCGGTGGTAGAGAGGTGGCCCTGGATTTACTAAACACTTGTTCAAGGTCATGGTAAAAATAGGGGATATGAGACAGATCGGGGGAAACCTCCTTTATTGTATTAGTAGTTATTTGGCACTTAGCTGATTGCAAACAACTCGTCAGACATTGGTCAGACCAACCCAGAATGTTGCTGTTCCTCCAATCGATATGGGGGTTATGTTTTCGTAGCCAAGTGGATCCTAAAACAATGGGCACCTCTGGTGAATTTATGGTCAGGAACCTCAAAGATTCCACATGGTTACCCCCTACGCACAAACGAACCTCCTGGGTTTGCAAACAGGACTGGTTAAGGGCATGACCATCCAGGGCCAACACACTGCGGGGCTTAACTGTGGGATGCATCTGTATGCCCAGAGAAACAGCAAAGTTATGATCAATAAACTCTGTGTCAGCGCCTGAGTCAATAAAAGGTTTAACAAGAAACTCCTTACCATTAACTTGGAGGTTGGTGCTGGCACGAGGTAGACGTGGCTCCTGGGATGAGGCTGCTGCTCTTAGCCTATGGGTTCTGCTGCCGGAAGGTCTGGCCTTTAGGGGGCAGGTAGAAACTTGGTGACCAGAAGTTCAACAATAAAAACAGAGACCCTCTTGACTCCTCCTCAGGCTCTCCTGTTGCAAAAACCTGGATCTTCCGAGCTGCATGGGTTCCTCCGTGGACATAGGGCTTGAAGGATATGGACTTAGTACAGGGCCAGGAGACAGTTTCTCATTGACTGGGAAGGATATGGGCCTGAAGAACGCTCCTGGGTTCCTGCCCGTCATGTTTTGGACAAAGGTTTAATTGCCAAGTTCCATAGAGATCACCCCACTCTACCTGGAGGTCCATCGGTAGCCGGAACTTAAGAGTGGGGTACTGTTATGAATCACGTCTGATCCCTGTCCCAGTCAAGTCATGTCACAGTTTATCATCTCCTCATTGTTTCTCCCCGCACGTCACAGAAAACGTTAATCAGCGTCATGCCACTCACCTGTTCTTTTCAGTACTTAAGGTCCACTCTCCCTCAGTTTCAGTGCCAGATTTAAGAACGGTTTTTGCCAAGTAGTTGTCCAGCATTCATGTCTCTTCTTGCCTGCCTCGTTACGATCCTGCTTCCGGTTTTTGTTCTCATGTCTCCTGCCTCAGCCCCTGTCGGACTTGTTCAGTCATCTGCCTCTCGGATTTCGACCCCCCTTCTGGATTTTGGATTCACGTCTCCTGTCTTCGCCCTCCTCGGATTTGTTCAGTCATCTGACTCACGGATCTCGACCTTCGCCTGCTCTCCCCGACCACGAGTTAAGTCTGCTACTCCTAACCTGGTTTCGCCTTCTGATCTTTTGTGTATGACCCCTGCCTGTACCACGGATTTTCCCTGAACCTCCAAGTCTCTCCAGAGTAAACTCTGTAAACACGCAAGTAACGTTGTCCTGCATCCTAGGCTGTCCACGTCATTCAGGAGTTCATTCCGGACCAAGCGCTCTCTGAAAAGGTTAGTGGCTCATTCCAAGTTAATTCGGCTCCTCAGTTCAATCCAGTCACTAACCTAATCCACTCCTGCTTAGAGCTCCGGATCCCCTTGACGTGTGTGTCCAGATCCTGCTTCCTGTTTCTTAATGAAACTTTTAGAACTATTCAGGTGTCTGGCAACATTGTGAAACTTGTTTCTCCACACATTACATTAAATCTGGCCCTGAAGCTGAGGGAGAGTGGACCTTAAGTACTGAAGAGAACAGGTGAGTGGCATGACGCTGATTAATGTTTTCTGTTACGGGCGGGGAGAAACAATGAGGAGATGATAAACTGTGACATGACTTGACTGGGACAGGGATCAGAAGTGATTCATAACAGTTTGGTGATTATTCACACAGTTTTACGTTATAAATCCTTCTCCTTTTATTTCAAATTTACCAGGACATACTCCTTCAAGCTTTAACCCAACAAATAGAATTTTTATTGTTTAATCATTATCACGTTCCCTTTGTTGAAGTAACCGGGGTCGAGTTTCAGAGCTCATCATAGCACTGAAACAGCTCTGCTGAAAGTCACTAATGATATTCTTCTAGCCTCAGATAATGGACTTGTGTCTGTACTGGTTCTGTTAGATCTCAGTGCTGCATTTGATACAGTCGATCATAATATTCTCTTAAAAAGGCTGGAATATGCTGTAGGGATCAGGGGAACAGCGCTAGGCTGGTTTAAATCTTATCTGTCTGACAGGTTCCAGTTTGTTCATGTAAATGATAAATCATCTCAGATTAGAGCCGCTGCTTCTCCACGTCGAGAGGAGCCAGTTGAGGTGGCTCAGGCCTCTGGTTAGGACGCCTCCTAGACGCCTCCCTGGTGAGGTGTTCTTGGCACGTCCACCCGGGAGGAGACCCAGAGGAAGACCCAGGACACGCGGGAGGGACTATGTTTCTCGGCTGGCCTGGGAATGCCTTGGGATTCCCCCGGACGAGCTGGCCCCTAGTGGCTGGGGAGAGGGACGTCTGGGTCTCTCTGCTTAGACTGCTGCCCCCGTTACCCAACCCAGGATAAGTGGAAGACACTGGATGGATGGCGCTTTTAATACAGTGTGTTTTATTTGTTTTTTTTTGTATAGTGTTTGTTTTAAAATATTGTGTTTTATGTGCATCACTTTGGCAAATGGCAAATTTTCTTAAATGTGCTTTATCAATAAATTTAATTTGATTTGATAAAGAGTTTGTTTACTGAAATATGTCTGACTTTGAGTTGACTTATTGTTAATAAATTCTTGTATTGTAAAAAATTGTGTGAATTTATTCCGTATGTTCACAGTTTTGCTGTTCAGTAATGCCAGAGCTTGTCTCACCTCTTTCACTATTGTTATAATACCACCGCCTTATTGGGCTAGCAACACTTAACAGACCCAATAATTATTTAATCAAATTTTTAAATATTATTAAATTTTCTCGATTTAATAATCACCACACAGTGATGTGTCCCTCAGCTGTTAAGTGCCTTCCTGAAGACCGGCGGTTAGCTGAGAGTTTAGATCATTTTAAAGTTTGAAGACTGGATTTTGATTGATTGATTGATTGATTGAGTGATTGATTGATTGAAGATTAACCATTTCAAAGGATATTGAATAATAGTGGAAAAGATTAAATTGTTTAACTGTTTATATATAATTTTTCTCAGGTTTATGAGAGGAGTGAAGGCCTCACCCCAAATGGTGACATACAGGTAAGTACAAATATCTCACAAAATTATAATATGCTGAAAAGTTCTATAATTTTTGTCACACATTTGTCATTCTTTTCAGAAAGTAAAACTCATACTCATATGTTTAGCAGCATGATGTCATTCAACCGCTGGCTGTCTAGTTGGTGTCCACAAAACGATGTGGGCTACATTGATAATAGGTGAACATTTTGGGGAAGACCTGGTCTGATCCAAATTATTTAAGGAAATGTTCCCTCTGATTACCAGCCCCATTTTAGATATGATTAATCTATCATTTACCACAAGCTTTTAAGGTAGCTTTAATTAAACCTTTACTTGTCATGGTGTGTTTCTGGGTCAGACCAGCTTGAAGGGAGATACTCGGGAGCCATACGGTAAGATTCATATTTATTATGAGGCTAGAATAGCGCAGGATTCTCAGCCAGTAGAGCAGGAAGCAGAAAACAAGATGTCCAGAACTTATAGAAACAGAACGGGAACTAGACTGACGTGGATTCTGGAACAAAGCAGGAGCATGACAGGCGATAGCAGGTAGCTGGCAGATCCTGACATTACTTAAGAAACCTTCGCTTGATCAAGATGACTTAATAAATTGCAGATCTATATCCAAGTAGATGCTAATCAAGTGTGTGAGCATTTAGACAGTAATGATCTGTTTAAAGAGTTTCAGTTGGGTTTCAAAGCTCATCGTAGCACTGAAACAGCTCTGCTGAAAGCCACTAATGATATTCTTATGGCCTCAGATAATGGACTTGTGTCTGTACTGGTTCTGTTAGATCTCAGTGCTGCATTTGATACAGTCGACCACAATATTCTCTTAGAAAGGCTGGAACATGCTTTAGGGATCAGGGGAACAGCGCTAGGCTGGTGTAAATCTTATTTGTCTGACAGATTCCAGTTTGTTCATGTAAATGATAAATCATCTTTAAACTCCAGGGTTAATTGTGGAGTACCACAGGGTTCAGTACTTGGGCCAATTCTCTTTACTATATATATGCTTCCAATAGGTAAAATTATCAGGCAGCATAGAATGCATTTTCACTGTTACGCTGATGACACTCAGCTTTACTTATCCATAAATCCTGATGAGCCCAACCAGTTAGATAGACTACAAGCATGTCTTGAAGATATAAAAGCTTGGATGACTTTAAATTTTCTGCTTCTAAATTCAGACAAGACAGAAGTTTTCATCTTTGTACCGGAGTCTTTGAAAAAGCAACTTATAGTTAGAGTGGTTTAGGTTATCCTGAGCTATCTCTGTAGTTATGCTGCTATAGGCTTAGGCTGCTGGAGGACATAATGACAACTTTCACTCTTTCTGCTACATTCTCATACTATTCTCCATTTTTGCGTTATTTGCTGTTGTTATGGAGTTTAGATGAAAATTCAGAATGAAAGACTCACCTTCACCGCCTCTACCTTCCAATGACTCTTCTGTGCATCTCCCGGCCTTCCAATCAGCATCCTGTCTGCCTTATTCTCCATCCAATCACCTTCCGACGGCTTGCCTTTAAAGGACCTTCAACTGTGTTCATCCTCGCTTGTCAGCTGAGATCATCCCTCCTCCACCATCTTCCTTCACATCTACTTCTGGCTTCCTCGCTCCCTGGCCGCCAATCCACCACCAGCGCCATACAAGAGCAAGCCATTTACCATTATCTATTGTCCTAATGGTTAATGTTTTTTTATTTGGCAAATAATGTTTCCTTAAATATTATTTTTACTAAATAACGGTGGCTAATTAAAACAACATTGAGAATCAATTATCCAAAAAGGCTATTTATTAATAATTAAGCAAATCATTCTTTAATATATTATTTTATTGAAATAATACTTTACTTACCTTCTGATTTTGCATTGTGACTAGCTGTGTGAAGGCATACCAATTTTTACCTTTAATTAGTTGTAAAACCAACTTGAGTTAATTTTCCACATTCCTCAAGATAAACCTTGGTTCTTAAACCTAAATATCCAGATTGAACTGTCATATCATCAACACAGACAGACTGAATGGTTTTTAATTACGTATTCAATAATTTAAGCATCGTAATTGCACAACAATGACATGAAGATGACCATGCGATTTAGAAGATAAGGAAACAGCCTTACTAAGCAAAGAGCAGACAAGACACAAATTAAACCATTGTGTCCAGCAGTAGGGTGCAATACTAGACGATTTATTGCTTCTTCTGTGGAGTGAAAATCCTGTGCCAGTTCCTGATATAGAGGATGGAGTCAAGGTCCAACAGTTATGATACTTTACAATAGGCTAGACATGCTGGATGACATTTACAAAACTGTAAAAAGAAAAAAAAAAAAAACTTTTAAGAGAAAACCACAGCTTATGTAATAAAAGCTGCTCGTGAGTTCAACAAAGGCGGAGCTTCCTCAGGTAAGCAAACATACCAGACCCCCTGTTGACTGTGAAGAGAACAATTGTCAGACTGAATGTTGAACATCAGCTAGTTTCTCCTGCTGATTTAAACCTTGTTGGACAGATGAAACATTGGCTGTGGATTATTCTTGCTGCTCTTTTCTTTGGTAAGATAGAAAGCTCAACATGTTTCCTCTTCAAACACTTGAACACATTACTGAGCTCTACATGAAGAGCTTTTAATGTTCCTTCTACAGAAGATCAGAGCAGATCATTTCTGCTGCCATTTGTTACCTTGTAGAAACACCTGATATGGTTCAAAGTGACAATGATCAGTGAAAATGACATCTATTCTACATGTAATAGAAGTCGTTAAAGCCTCTGATTGTTCTCCTTTAATCAATCACCTTCATTGATTCATCTCTTCCTCTGCATGTCTTGTTCTTCCCCAGAGTGTAAAGGAGACACAGTGAAGCAGCCAGAAGGAGATGTTGTTGCTGCTGAAGGAGAATCACGGACTCTGGGATGTACATTTAAACCCAGTGTTGCAAATGATGCCTTGTTCTGGTATAAACAAGAAGAAAACAGCTTCCCAAAGTACATGCTGAAACAATACTTTCAATCCAGAGAGAATGCTCCAGAGTTCAGCAAAGACAGATTTCAAGCGCAGGTCAACAAGTCAGCTTTTGATCTGAAGATCCAGGATCTCCATCTGTCTGACTCTGCTGTGTACTACTGTGCTCTGCAGCCCACAGTGACAGGAAACACCGGAACTCTGTACAAGAACCTGCAATAGTCCACAATATCCAGTAGAGGACACACTTTTACACTTTCACGTCTTTTTTGGATTCCGTTTGATCATGTCTTTGATGACAAAAATCAGAAAAATACACTGAGAGAATTATAATTTTAAATAAAACAAAATAATCATAAAGTGGACCTGGATCATTCCATTTCAGTGATTAGTGTCAGGATGTCGGGTTTTGTTGGTTCTGTACCTGTTTGTTTTGTCCTGCAAAACAAACAGGTACATTCACTGAGATCTGTAGAAGGTGTTGACCTTCATCAGATTGGTTCTTCTTTTATATCTAAAGAACATGAAGATTTGTTTTTGCATGAAAATCTCAGTGATTCTTCATACAGATGAGGCGGAAGAGGACATGAGAGATCCAGGCAGGGGCTGAGCTGTTACTGAAATATAGAAGAAACACAAACATTAACTCTGCTCAACATGAACTATTATGGACTTTTTCTGCTCATTGTCTCATTTACTCTGTCCTACAGATAGTCTGGAGAAGAAACTGGAAGTGATGGTTTGACTGGTTATCACGATCTGAGGTTGTTTTGGACCAAAATGCAAACAGTCGCTTAGGCTCAGCATATAGAAAACAGATCTTTTTTAATTAAGGCTCAGAGATCAGCACTTACAAGGTCGTTGGAGATTCACAGAAGAGATATCACAAGAAGCCTAATCCAAAGAGCTTGAGGGAAGACGTGACAAACATGGCATGCATGAAATGAGAAACCAGCGGAGAATAATTAGAACAACCAGGTATATAAGCAGGGAGAGGAGGAGAGTGGACCAATGAGAGAAACTAAGGTAATCAGAGGAGAAGTGGAAACAGGTGCGGGAGCCGGCTGAGAAGACTGAGGGAATTAATAGTTGCTATGGCTACTAATGCTGGGAAACCCAGGGTAATGCAGGGAAGCAAGTCCCTAGTACCAAAAACTAACCTAAACAACAACAAGAACCTAAAGGGAGATAACAAAACCTAGCAGGCATAATAAACCAAATACTATTAACTGCCAGAAAGAACTGAAACAGATGGGACTAACACAGAGAACTATACTAGAAATATTAACTGGGAAAATAAATATAAAGAACTAAACGAGGAAAAACTAATCTAGGAGTAAGGCTGGGGACAACTACTAATATTAAGGGAAACAAACAAATAGGTCCTGAAGGGGATCTAAGGACAAGGGGAGGAACTACTAAAGGGCGGAGAAGGAAAAGTCAGAACACAGGAAAACAGAAGGAATAAATAAGCATAGCTACTAAACCAAAGGAAAGGAAACACCTTACAGAAAAAGTAAACAAACACAATAACCAAAATGGCAGATCCTGACAGTACCCCCGCTCAAGGTCGGATACTAGATGACCTTTAAGTCAAAACAAGAGTCCAAAAAAAAAACAACACTCAATTGGTAGGAAACCAGAGTCCATGAAGTTAGTATACCACAAGGGCAGATGAAAGTCCAAACTTTGGAAAGTCCAGGATGCCAGCGACAAAGGAGCAGGCGATCAGGAGGCCAGCGATGAAGGAGCAGGTGATCAGCAGGCCAGTGACGAAGGAGCAGGCGATCTGGAGGTCTGTGGCGAAGGAGCCAGCGACAAAGGAGCTGACGATCTGGAAGTCTGCAGCGATGGCAGTGACCTGGACGACCAGTGGGAGCCGAGCAGGTTGTCCGAGCAGAGTAGAGGACCCTCAGTCAGGAGGTTGACCGAGCAGAGTAGAGGACCCTTGGGACGTTCTAAGAGGCTTGGGACCAAGCAGGAAGTCAGGAGGGTTGGAGTCTGATGGCCTGGAGTCAGGCTGAGAGTCTGATGGCCTGGAGTCAGGCTGAGAGTCTGATGGCCTGGAGTAGGCTTGGAGTCCGGCCAGAGTCTGGCCTGGAGTCTGAAGAAGTGGAGTCGGGCTGTGAGTCTGGAGCTTTGGAGTCGGGCCGAGAGTCTGGAGCCTTGGAGTCAGAAGGCTGAAAGTCAGATGATTTGAAGTCTGATGGCTGAAAGTCGGATGGTTTGAAGTCTGATGGCTGAAAGTCAGATGGTTTGAAGTCTGATGGGTCATGGTCTGAAGATTCGCTGTCATGCTGGTGCTCTGGAGGCTTGGCTGCACGCTGGGGTTCTGAAGGCTTGGCTACAATGGGAACTTGAAAGGGAGGCTTGTCGGCTAGCTGGGACTAAGTCTTCTTGGCAGTCAGCCGAGGCCCTGGAAGCTTAACAGCCAGCTGAGGCGCAGGAGAATTACCTGCCGACTGAGACACAGAAGACTTGGATTCCGGCTGAGGCACTGAAGACGTGGCTGTCGACTGAGGCACAGAAGACTTGGACCCTCAGTCACTCTGGGAAGCAGTGCAAAAACCGATGGGGTCCGGGAAAACAGCAGATGGCTCCGGAGATGCTGCAGGGGAGCCCTGAGAAGCTGTAGCAGTGCCCTGAAGATCCACGGGAAAATCCTGAGGATCCGCTGAGGAGCCATAACTATCTGCTGTGGGGCCATGAAGATCTGATAACGAGCCATGAATATTTGTAGAGGAGTCTGAAAACTGTACGGGAGTTTGAATTGATGAGGCTGGTGGACCTACAGCGGGGACTGAAGCTGGAGCGTCAAAAAATCTATCATCATGAAACTCCTCTTTGAGTGCCTGACGCATGGATGCACAGTCCTGGGAATTTGTGGCCAGATTTACTGCTGCTTCCAAACTGCGTGAATTGAAGTAGGCTGCTCGAAGACTGAACCCATGCAGAAGATGAAGATGCCTCTTCCTTTTTCTTCTTCTGATGAATAATAAATGGTTGAAAAAAGCATATGCAACAACATCTGTCAACTTCATCGACAGCTTCAATATTTTTTAGGAACAAAGACAACTTTTCAAGCAAGATGGTTTCTGTTTGAACAAGCCAGGAAGCAGACGACTCACATCTAATCTCTCCTATTCAGTAAATAATCCGTCAGCAGCTTCGACCTTCAGCTTCGATCTGCCAGCAGAGAACATGGTATCAACAACAATGATAACACTGCCACCAACAGCTCCAGCAGAGTCAACCGGGCAGTTGGCTGAGAAAGAGAAGTCATCACAAAAGGTCTCCCCACCGAATTCCACAGGAGAAGTGGACCCCCATTATACCCCCTCCCCCCAAACCCCAACCCAGACCAACCCCCACGTTAAATCCCCCTCACCCCAGACCCCGACCCAGACCGCACATAACTCTCCCATCTCCCCACTGAGGCCGGTTTTTGCTTTACTGGATTCTGATAACATGAAAGGAGCTCTTATGATCAGGACCCAATTGGCTCTGACATCTTCTCTATTCAACACTCCCCATGGCCGAGGACCTGCTACTAAACCAACATCTTCCAAAAGCCGCAGAGCCTCACCACCTCCTAATTTATCGCCTTCTAATCAGGACCTTCATGCATGTCCACAAAAAACTTGGGCCCCTAATAGGAGACAGTTGTATAGTCTATGTGGTTATATGTGACAGAAAGAACAAAGCTAAAAGGATAAGAGACAGTCATAAACAATCAAAAAAAGCCATAAACAGTCAGGTGACTGTGGTTCAGTAGGAAGAGTAGTCATCTTGCAATCAGAAGGTTGTGGATTCGATTCCAGCTTCCTCCTGCCATATGTCGATGTGCCCCTGGGCAAGGCACTTAACCTCAAGTTGCCTACCGATCTGCCAAGAGACATAGTCCCTCCAGTGTGTCCTGGGCCGTCCCCTGGACCGCCCCCTCATCTGGCTCCTCTCGATGTGTAGGAGCACAGCTCTACTCCGAGCCCCTCCCGGATGGCCGAGCTCCTCCCCCTATCTCTAAGGGAGTACCCGGCCACCCTACGGACGAAGCTCATTTCAGCCGCTTGTATCCGGGATCTCATTCTTTCGGTCATGACCCAAAGTTCATGGCCATAGGTGAGGGTAGGAACGTAGACCGACCGGTAAATCGAGAGCTTCACTTTTCGGCTCAGCTCTCTCTTCACCACAACGGACCGACACAGTGCTCCATTACTGCGGCAGCTGCACCGATTCGTCTGTCGATCTCCCGCTCCATTCGTCCTCTACTAGTGCACAAGACCCCGAGATACTTGAACTCCTCCACTTGAGGCACGAACTCCCCTCCAACCTGAAGAGGGCAAGCAACCCTTTTCCGGTCGAGAACCATGGCCTCGGACTTGAAGGAGCTGATCTTCACCCCAGCCGCTTCACACTCGTCTGCGAACCACCCCAGCGCATGCTGTAGGTCTTGGCTAGACGGGGCAAGCAGGACCACGTCATCTGCAAAAAGAAGAGACGGAATCCACTGTTCCCCAAACCAGACCCCCTCCGGCCCTTGGCTGCCCATAAAAGTTATGGACAGGACCGGTGACAAAGGGCAGCCCTGCCAGAGTCCAACATGCACCGGGAACAGGTCCGACTTAGTGTCGGCAATGCGGGCCAAACTGCTGCTCCGCTTGTAGAGAAACCGGATGGCCCCCTAATAAAGGGCCCCCGATTCCATACTCCTGGAGCACCCCCCACAGGGCACCACGAGGGACACAGTCAAATGCCTTCTCCAGGTCCACAAAACACATGTGGACTGGTTGGGCAAACTCCCATGAATCCTCGAGTACCCTGTAGAGGGTATAGAGCTGGTCCAGTGTTCCTAGGCTGGGACGAAAACCCCACTGCTCCTCCTGAAGCCGAGGTTTGACTATCGGCCGAACTCTCTTCTCCAATACCCTGGCGTAGGCCTTACCATGGAGGCTGAGGAGTGTGATCCCCCTGTAGTTGGAACACACCCTCCGGTCCCCCTTCTTATGAAGGGGGACCACCGCCCCAGTCAGCCATTCTAGAGGCACTGTCCACGACCGCCATGTAATGTTGAAGAGGCGTGTTAACCATGACAGCCCTACAACATCCAGAGACTTGAGGTACTCAGGGCAGACCTCATCCACCCCCGAAGCCCTGCCACCGTCGAGCTTTTTAACCACCTCGGTGACTTCAGCCTGGGTGATGAAAGAGTCTAACCCCGAGGCCCCAGCCTGTCTCTCGACCAGTGAATGCGTGATGGCAGGATTGAGAAGAACCTCAAAGTACTCCCTCCACCGCCCGATAATGTTCCCAGTCGAGGTCAACAGCCTTCCACCCCCACTGTAAACAGTGTTGGCGAAGCACTGCTTCCCCCTCCTGAGGCGCCGGACGGTTTGCCAGAATCGCTTCGAGGCCAACCGGTAGTCCTTTTCCATGGCCTCACCGAACCCCTCCCAGGCCCGGGTTTTTGCCTCTGCCACAGCCCGGGTCGTGGCACGGTTGGCCTCACAGTACCCATCAGCCACCTCAGGAGTCCCACAAGCCAACTACAGCCTATAGGGCTCCTTCTTTAGCTTGACAGAGTCCCTTACTGCCGGTGTCCACCACTGGGTTCGGGGATTGCCGCCGCGACAGGCACTGCAGACCTTATGGCCGCAGCTACGGGCAGCAGCATAAACAATAAATGAGAACATGGTCCACTCGGACTCTATGTCTCTAACATCCCCCGGAATCTGGTCAAAGCTCTCCTGGAGGTGGGAGTTGAATATATCCCTGGCCGAGGGCTCTGCCAGATGTTCAGAGCAGACCCTCACTATGCGCTTGGGCCCGCCAAGTCTGTCCAGCTATATCCTCTTCCAGCGGATCCAACTCACCACCAGGTGGTGATCAGTGGACAGCTCAGCCCCTATCTTCACCCGAGTGTCCAAAACATGCGGCCGAAGGTCTGATGATACGACAACAAAATCGATCATCGACCTCCTGCATAGGGTGTCCTGGTGCCAAGTGCACTGATGGACACCCTTATGCTTGAATATGGTGTTTATTATGGACAATCCTTGACTAGCACAGAAGTCCAACAACGAAACACCACTCGGATTCAGATCGGGGAGGCCATTCCTCCCGATCACGCCTCTCCAGGTGTCACTGTCGTTTCCCACGTGGGCGTTGAAGTCCCCCAGCAGAATAATGGAGTCCCCGGGAGGAGCACTATCCAGCACCCCCAACAGGGACACCAAGAAGGCCAGGTACTCATAGGCCAAAACAACAGTCAGAGACCTGTCCCCAACCCGAAAGCAGAGGGATGCGACCCTCTCATCCACTGGGGTAAACCCTAACACAAGACGGCTGAGCTGGGGGACAACAAGCAAACCCACCCCAGCCCGCCGCCTCTCCCCGTGGGCCACTCCAGAGTAGAAGAGAGTCCAGCCCCTCTCGAGAAGATGGGTTCCAGAGCCCACGCTGTGTGTGGAGGTGAGCCCGACTATTTCTAGTCGATCTCTCTCGACCTCCCGCACAAGCTCAGGCTCCTTCCTCCCCAGTAAGGTGACATTCCACGTCCCTAGAGCCAGCCTAAGCACCTGGGGATCGGGCGGCCGAGGTCTCCACCTTCATCTGCCGCCCAATCCTCTTTGCACCGGTCCTTCACGGTTCCCCCTGCAGGTGGTGGGGCCACTGGGAGATGGCTTCGCATCTCTTCTTCGGGCTTGGCCCGGCCGGGTCCCGCGAGGAGCAACCGAGCCACCAGGCATTTTCCGACGGGTCCCGACCTCAGGCCTGGCTCCAGGGTGGGACCCCGGCTCCACCGCACCGGGCAACGTCACATGCCTTGATTGTGTTGTCTCATGAGGGTGTTATTATTAACCATTAGGGTTATTTCAGGTTTACTATTCTTTTCCATGTATGCTGCTGCAATGTCTATCATCTCCTCATCCTCTTCAACTCCCCCTTTGTTTTCTTGAACAACATTCTGTCCTCCTTTATCTAGTCATTGTTGACTGGGTTGTCCAGTTAGACAGCCTTTCGCCCTGTGTCCATGTTGTCCACAGGACCAACATGGGTCCTTGTTACCTCCTCTTCTCACTTGTCCTCTGTCTCTGCCACGTCCTCTAAAACCACCTCTTCCTCTAAATAATTTGGGGCTACCTTGGTATTTTGAACTGCGATGGGTGGCGGTCTGCCTCCCCTTTTTGTTTTCAGTTTTCAGTTAAGCTGAAAGTTCTGCCCTGTGCTTTTTCAACAGGCCTCAGTATTATGGCTATGTTAGATAAAGGCTGCTCTTGCTGTTTTTTAATTTGTCTTTTTGTTTTAATCTGTTTACCAACTGTGTGCACGCAGGAACGGAGAGGTCACCTTTGAAATTATAATCTTTCTGCCATTTAGCAAGGCTTTTCACTGTATCTGAATCTTTCGAATGCATGAACTTTGGATCTCCCTCCAACGGGGGCTGCTTCCGTACGCAGCTTCCCATCTTTTGAGAGGATATATACTTATTTTATATTTTAATTAATAGTTTCTAATCAATAACTTTTAACTATTTGTTATTATTATCTCATTTATTTTCAGAACTTAAAATATCTATTTGCATCCACCAGCAAACAGAATTTCTCACCGGACCCTCAATTCCTCCCGGAAAACAGGCTTCTAGATGGAAAACCTAGTTTTCATCACATTTTCTGCTTAGGGTTCTAATCCCGGAGGTAAAAGAGGTTTTAGACTGTTACTTGTGAAATGCCTAAAAATACTAATCAGAATTCCCTACAGCACAGGTTCAGTGGAGAGCAACTTTATGTTCACACCGCAAAGGTTTCGGGTTGTCTCACTGAAAGTGCTGTATGATTCTGCAGACACACACTCACATGCACTAACACATGTGTGTTGTGGGAAATGTTAGATGGAGAGTTTAGACAGAGCAGATTAACCAGACTAAATAGAAAATAGGGAAGCCAATCATTGAGTACAGAATAAGAATGGAAGAAGTGTTTAAAAGGAACAGTGGACTGCAACACGATAATGTTGATGACAGTCCCTATCAACAGCAGTTAAAAAAATGCCCTCCAGGCAAATGCTTTGCCTGAGATTTGTAACTGGGTCATAAAACATAATATTGATCTACCCACCTGCTCGGTTAGCAGTTGGCAGAACTGGGCAATGCATGCTGAAAAGGTGCTCAGTGGAAAGAAAAACAACCTCCTACTGATACCTTCTATGCTGAGGATGACATATTTTATGCAGGACCAGTAAGTAGGGGAAGGGGTTGAATCAGATGAAGAGGAGGTGATAATGACACATGTTGGTCCTGTGGACAACATGGACACTGGGCTAAAAACTGTCCAACTGGACAACCCAGTCAACAATGACTGGATAAGGGAGAATAGAATGTTGTTAAAGAAGGAAAAGGGGAAGTTGATGAGAGTGAGGAGATGATAGACATTGCAGCAGCATACATGGATAAGCTGAGATCCTCTCCAAATGCAACAGTATATGTCAGTCTACATGAGATACTAATAACTTCACCTACTGGTATAACATGAAGATTTGATTGAATATGTGAAACAAACTGACTAATATAATAATGAAAGTTTTTCAACAGGTGATGCTCATCCAGGAGGAAGACAGTGTTCCTAGGAAATGCAGGTCATTTATTTACAATATTTTTTTTCTCTGATAGTGTGGAAGCTTAAAGCTTTGTTTGTTAGATTAAAAGTGTTATTATTGTTTTAACCAAACGTAAAATTAATTCTGTGCAGAGGAAAATTTCTTGGCGTGAGGAATGACTGATGGACTTGTTATTGTAGAAGCAAACTTGTAGGCTGGAAATCTCATGAATCCCTGACTCCTGCCAGGTCACTTTGATATTAGTTCAGCAGTCCAGTTCAGGAATGAGGAGTTGACCACTCAGGCCAATCTGATCTTTTCCAGATGTTCGGCTGGATTTATATTCTCGGAACTGTGATTGAGAATCAATGTTGTGGATGCCAAACGTTTTACGTAAATGAGTATGATGATTTCAATTGGTCAAGAGGACCCCAATACACACCAGTGCTTTGTATCTGTATAAAAAAATGCCCTGTAAGGACTGAGCGCTGGGATTCTTTGGGATTTTGTATCAAGATGTATTCAGAGATGTGTTCTGAATAAAAGGTCCCCCGCGTCGGCTGAGACTAGATGTTTCTTCATCATTTTTAAATTAGTAAACTTTCTTGTCACACATAATTGGTGGCCCGTACGGGTCCTCTGCTCTGGTTATTATTTCAAGTGAACAAAATCTGATGTATCCCTTTCAAATTAAACAGGACATCTGGTTTACCTTAATGTGCCGACGTGTGCTTGCGCGCGCAGGGAGGCTGTCATTCAAAAATACAAAGTTGGAATTGGCTACCTGGCAGTCTTGAAGTAACGTTTATGTCCCGGCTAAAGTCGTGGTTCCAAGACAGGAATAGTCCTAAATAATAGAGTGCTTGATATTGATACTGATTTCTCTCCAAGAATTAAGCCTCCTTGCAGAGAAATAGCTATTTTGATATATAAAAAAACATTATAAAAGGCACGTAGTGGCCTCTTAAATAAGTAGCCGGTGGACTGAGTAGAGGTAAGTTCAAACCTCTGAAATGCCTGAGAGGCAGAGATTTTAAGCGCTGAGTAATATTGCCTGAAAGGCAAAGAGAAACTGCAGTTAAGTGCACGTGCCCAGGTTTTCTTTCTTTCCTAGGGGCATTCAAAGATGACCCCTTGGAGAGTCAAAGCCTGAAACTGAAAAAGCTGCAGTATTTTTGAGATCTCTGTGGAGATTGGTGTTCTGCAGAGATGCTAAATTAATCCTGTTAAAGGGATTGGAGTCAATAATCTAATAATTAAAAATGTGGTCACACATAAAATTTTGAAATTGACTCGCCTGACCATCAACAAACTATTAATCAGGTCAGTGGACCCCGGGGGCATGAAGGGGCATGAAAAAGGATGAAAGGGTGTGGATGAGATGTATGAATGAAAAGGCCTGGATTCGCAGCATATGGCAGATAGATGAATGGGTGAATCTCTGAATGATGTATGAACGATGGTGTTTTGCATTTATGTGAGTTGTATGCGATGTCAGACTGAAATCTGTATGAGTGTGGCAATAGAAGCGATTTTTCTCCGATAGGTGGAACTTCGAGAAATAACATCACACTGTGTGGAAGTTTTGCTGACTAATCATAGGCTGGATCTATGAAACATTATGTGCACAGACCAAAAGACCAAACAACCCAAGACCAAAAGACCAAGGTTCTGACTGACTTATGAACCTCACTGACGCGACAATGATAACCTGACACCCAACAGACAACACCTTCAAGGTGGACCCCACTAAGACCACCTTATTGATTCTTGGTGAATAAAAAAGATTTGAAGTGTTCAAAACAGACCTAGTGGAAACACAAAGGGTTATGAGGAAACAATGTGCATTTTAAGAATAATAGAAGTCAAATTATGTTCAAATTTTTGCAAATGAAATTGCTCTGACAGAGAAGTAAGCATGTAAGTAGTGTGTGAATGTGTGTGAATGGGAATAAATGATTTTATTGTAGAGCGTCTTTGAGGGACCTTAAAGCGCTAATAAAGCTCTGATGTTCTGATGATCATTGCCAAACTTCTATTTCAATAAGGTTTCCAGAATTTTTCCAAAATCATATAAATATAGCAATGGTTCTACCTGTATTGAAAATACTGATAAACATAAGAAAGCTCATAGACCTGTCTTCAATTTTTCACAATTCTTTTACAAACAGGGTAATCAATGGCCAATGTCTGTCCATTTTGTCTGTCTGTTTTTGTGAAATGAATGTCTGTTTCATGTTATGTAAAAATTAGGGTATGTGTGCATGATAATAATTAAAGACTACAAGAGCAAGTCTGATCATCAACAGTACCATAATAATATTAGGTCAGTTGTTTATGGTAAAACAAAAGGATTTTAACAGATGTTTCGACTTTTTCCAGTCAGGTTCAGAATGATCAAATTAGACTCAAATTAAACACAAGATCAAATGTACCTTAACAGAATTACTGGACTGGACTGAAATGGAGAAGACTTTAGTTACTTGAAATAAATAAAAAGTGTAATTAAAAGGGAAGAACTATAGCTCACTGAAACTGTACTGTGTTTTAATGAAACTGGGTGAGACAAACTAAGATTATAGGACATAACATGCCCTTCATTTTTGTGTTCATGAATGAGGAGTGAGTTTTTTTATTAGAATTAATGAAACCTAAATTAAACCAAGCATTATTAAAATAATAGCAACTAACAAACATAGTGACCTCATTCTTAAATATAATAAGGACTTACTGCATTAAAAAAAGGTAATAGATACATCTAAATAAAGCTAGATTACAATAGAACATTCAGAGCCGTTATAATCTTGCTGATGAATACCACAAAAATTGTTATGGAACCAGATGATTAAATAAGAGCAGGTTTATCATGGTTATTACTGAAATTATTAGATGCTGTACTGTTACCAGCTAAATTAGCTGAGTGTAAATGTGAAGGGATTATAAATGTGAGTCATGGGCAAAGCCATGTCTCAACAGAAGGGAGTATAAATATTGCTTAGTGATAATAGATGCTTTTTCAAACTGGGTAGAAATCAATTTCAATTTCAATTCAGTTTATTTATATAGCGCCAATTCACAACACATGTTGTCTCAAGGCACTTCACAAAAGTCAGGTACATGCATTACAATTAATCCAAATCATTGAACAGTGCAGTCAGATTCTGTTATTTATTCAAATTGGATAAAAGTTTTTCTATCTAAGGAAAACCCAGCAGATTGCATCCAGTCAGTGACTTGCAGCATTCACTCCTCCTGGATGAGCATGTAGAGACAGTGGACAGTCACTGGCGTTGACTTTGCAGCAATCCTCATACTGAGCATGCATGTAGCGACAGTGGAGAGGAAAAAACTCCCCTTTTAACAGGAAGAAAAACCTCTAGCAGAACCAGGCTCAGTGTGAGCGGCCATCTGCCACGACCGATTGGGGTTAGAGAGAACAGAGCAGAGACCCCCAAAAGAAAAACAAAGAAGCACTGATCCAGGAGTCCCTTTCTATGGGAAAGGAAAATTTAAAATGTTAATGGACTTAGCTCCTTTTAGTCGTTTCACCTAGAAAAAAAAGAACAGATAAACTCTGGGGCCAGTTTTCAAGGTTAGAGTTAAAAAGAGAGCACATAGAGTTATTTACAGTAAAAGCTCCGTCAGTAGATAGTTCTAGGAGAGAAAAAGGGTTAAAAACACTGGAAAAAAGGGGGGCCATGTGGATCATCGGTAGAGGGTGAGCACCAAGTTGTTGCCAGCAGAAGCTCGGACGATCCCCCTCTCCAGACAGTTGTCACAGGTGAGACACAGAGTCAGGACAGGTGTTGGGCTTCTAGAAGAGAAAAAGAGAGAAAACAAAGTTAAAAGCTGAAATAACAGCAAATAATAAAAAATTGAAGAGTAGTGTGAGAAAGTAGCGAAGAGGGTGAAAGTGGTCATTATGTCCTCCAGCAGCCTAAGCCTATAGCAGCAAAAACTACAGAGATAGCTCAGGAAAAACCTAAGCCACTCTAACTATAAAGGCTTATCAAAAAGGGAAAAATTTTTTAAGCCTAGCCTTAAAAAAGTGGGGACAGGGTGTCCGCCTCACGGATTAAAACTGGGAGTTTGGTTCCACAGGAGAGGAGCCTGGAAAAAAAAAAGGATCTGCCCCCCTATTCTACTTCTAGAGACTTTAGGAACCCCCAGTAAACCTGCAGTCTGAGAACGAAGTGCTCTTTTTGGGAAACCCAAGGGAAAACAATCAGCTCTCTGATGTATGAGGGGAGCTAAATCATTAAGGGCTTTTTTTATGTGAGGAGGAAAAATTTTTTAAAATTTCTATTCTGGATTTAACAGGGAGCCAAGAAGGGAAGCTAAAGTAGGGGAAAATATGATCTCCTTTTAATTTTCATCAGAAACTCTTGCTGCAGCATTTTGAATCAGCTGAAGGCTTTTAACTGCATTTTGGACATCCTGATAGTAAGGAATTACAATAGTCCACCCCTTGAAGTAACAAATGCATGGACTAGTTTTTCAGCATCAATCCTGGACAGGATATTTCTAAATTTTAGCAATGTTCCGGAGATGAAAAGAAGGAAAAATCCTGGAAACCTGTTTAATATGGGTTTTAAAAATGACATGTCCTGGTAAAAAATAACACCAAGGTTTTTTTTTTATTATCGGAGGTCAATTTAATGCCATCCGGGTTAAGTGATTGACTAAGCAGTTTCTTTTTTAAAGACTCCGGTCCAAAGATGACAACTTCTGTCTTGTCTGAATTTTTAGAAGCAAAAAAATTTAAAGTCATCCAAGTTTTTATGTCTTCAAGACATGCTTGTAGTCTATCTAACTGGTTGGGCTCATCAGGATTTATGGAAAAGTAAAGCTGGGGTTCATCAGCGTAACAGTGAAAATTTTTTTTCTATGCTGCCTGAAAATTTTACCTATTGGAAGCATATATATAGTAAAGAGAATTGGCCCAAGTACTGAAACCCTGTGGTACTCCACAATTAACCCTGGATTTTAAAGATGATTTATCATTTACATGAACAAACTGGAATCTGTCAGACAAAAAAGATTTTAAACCACCTAGTGCTGTTCCCCCTGACCCCTACAGCATATTCCAGCCTTTTTCAAGAGAATATTATGATCGACTGTATCAAATGCAGCACTGGAAAATCTAACAAAACCAGTACAGACACAAGTCCATTATCTGAGGCAATAAGAATATCATTAGTGACTTTCAGCAGAGCTTTTTCAGTGCTATGATGAGCTCTGAAAACCTGAGAAAATCTTAAAAAACAGGTCATTTGTGTGTAAATGCTCAAAAACATTTGTATTAGCAAATCTATTTTTCTCAAAAAATTTTTTAGATAAAAACGGAAGATTGGATATCGGTCTGTAATTTATTAAAAGTCATCTCGATCAAGCGAAGGTTTTCTTAAGCAAAGGTTTAATTACAGCTACCTTAAAACCCTTGTGGGTACATATCCATTTACTAAGGATAGATTATATTTTCAAAAATGGGGCTGGTAATCAGGGGGAAACCTTCCTTAAATAATTTGGTTTGGGATTGGGTCTAACATACCAATTTGAAGGTTTAGATAAAGTTAATATTTCTGATAACTCAGGAAGCTCCACAGGATCAAAACAGTCCCAAAACACAGATCAGGTTCTACAGTTATTTCCAATGTTGTCTCACTTGTTGAGGATGAAGTAATCATCTCTGGGAGATTGTCAAAGATTTTTTTTTTTTTCAATAGAATCAATTTTATTTTGGGGAAGGGAAACCCAAAAAAAATCATGACTGCTGAGAGCTAAGGGAATGGATGGCTCAACAGAGCTATGACTCTGTGTAAAATTTAGCAACTGTACTAAAGAGAAACCTAGGATTATTCTTGTTCTCTTCTATTAAGGATGAGAAATAAGCTGTTCTAGCTTTGGGAAGTGTCTTTTTTATACAACAGTAGGCTATTTTTCCAGATTAAGTAGGAATTCTTCCTAGGGGTTTGTTTAAAAGCGCCCTTTTTTCGCTCCAAATTTTCTAACATTGTGCTTTTAAAGTACGCAGCTCTGAATTAAACCAGGGAGCCTGCCTCCTATGAATAATTTTCCCCTTTTTTTAAGGGGGCTGCATTGTCTAATGCACCACGCAATGATTAAGTAACACTTTTTAAAACAAGAGAATAAATTTGTGAAGGAGAAGAAAAAAAAAATTATTTGCCCTCCACTCTGTTTTCTGTGATAATGAGCAAATTAAAAAGGGAACAGATTTTTTTAAAGGTTGTTTACAGCATCGTCTGATAATGATCTACTATAAAGAAATTTTCTTTCAGGTGTGGAGTACTCGGTTAAAATTAAACCCCAAAGGTTATAAAAAATGGTCGGACAGCACAGGGTTGTGGGGAAAAATTGTAATGTCTGTACACTCAATGCCATATGTCAGCACAAGGTCCAGAGAATGAAGACAAAAATGGGTAGGTTTGTTAATTTTTTGGGAAAGCCAATTGGGGTCTAAGATACCATTAAAAGGCTATATTTAAGCTATCACTTTCAGTGTCAACATGAATTTTTAAAATCCCCCACTATAATAACTTTATCTGTATTTAACACTAAATCAGATAAAAGGTCTGAAAAGGAAATCTATAAATTGAGAGTAAGGGCCTGGTGGATGGTAAAAAACAACAAAACAGAAGTGGTTTTAGTGCTTTGCAATTTTGGATGAGGAAAACTGAGGATTAAATATTTTAAAAGAGTTGTAGCTATTGATTGGGTCTGGGACTAGTCAATTTAAAATCGGACTGAAAGACGGTTGCTACTCCTCCTCCTCGCCCAGTATTTGAGGAATGTGAAAATTTAAAAAAATTTGTAGGAGTTGACTCATTTATAGTAACATAAATCCTCTTGCTGCAGCCAGGTTTCTGTGAGGCAAAATAAATCAATCTGATTGTCACAAATCAGGTCACTAACTAGCAAAGTCTTTGAAGGGGGAAGAGATCTTATGTTTAGTAAGCTACATTTAATTTTTTTTATTTTTATTTTTAGTCTGAGTTGTGTTTTTTTTTATGAGATTTTCCTGATTTCCCCCTTTTTAGATTTTTTTTAATCTATTTAAATTTTTGGGGCGGGGGAGACACTGTCTTAATAGGGGGAATTGGGTGGGTAGCAGTACAGAAGCTGCAGGGGGGAGGGAGTGTTTAAACTACGACCCTGCTTCTGATCGAAAAAACCCCGGGTTTTGTCAGAGGTTTGGAGAACTAATAAATTCGGCCAGATTCCTAGAAAGAAGAGCCCCGCTCCATCCAAAGTGGGATGGATGCCGTCTCTCCGGATCAGACCAGGTTTTCCCCAAAATGTTCGCCAATTATCAATGTAGCCCACATGTTTTCTGGACACCACCTAGACAGCCAGCGGTTGAATGACAGCATGCGGCTAAACATGTCGTCACTGTCAGACGGGGAGGGGACCAGAGAAAATGACGGATTTCCGACATTGTTTTGGAAAACTTACACACCGAAGCAACACTAACTTTTGTGACCTCCGATTGACGTAACCGGGTGTCATTACCGCCAGCGTGAATAACAATCTTACTGTTTTATGCTTATCCTTAGCCAGCAGTTGGTAGGATTTGAGCCCCTTCTGGCCCCTGGCAGACATTTGACTATGGTCGCTGGTGTCTCTAGTGCCACGTTTCTGACTATGGAGCTGCCAATTACCAGAGTTGGCTTTTTCCCGGGTGTGTCGCTGAGGGGGAAAAATCTATTAGAAAAGCAGACGGGTTGGTGGTGACCTGTGGGCTGAGATCTAAGACTATGCTTCCTACGTACCGTCACCCAGCCGGCCTGAGATCCCGGCTGCGCGGGCTCTGCCCGGGGGGACTGCTACGGGGAGCTACCCTCGGTGGCTCCGCGCTGGCTAAGGGGCCCGGCTATCTGCTGGTTTTTCAACAGCGCGGAGCCGGGCCTCCAAATCCGACACCCCCGCCTCCAAAGCTACAAAAAGCTACATTTTTTACACGTACCATTATCACTAAAGGAGGCAGAGGAGTAACTGAACATCTGACACAGAGAGCAAGAGAGAGGAGGAGACTCAGAGAGAGAAACAGCAGAACAGGTAGCCATGGTGGAGCTAAAGCTAACGCTAAGCTAGCGACCCCTTACCACTACTAGAAAAAACCGTGTAAAACACGGAGAGTCGCCAAACGTTAAATACAGCAACAGAAAGTATGTGTTTTAACGTGCTTATGTATTATAACAAGTAAGAGATATCAAAGTAGAGAGAAATCAGATCAAACGAGAGAGCCTTCACACACCAAACAATCCACCAAGTGCAAAACAGGAAGTGACGAATACGCCTTACCACGCCTCCAAATCTTTCCCTGCAAATCACTGACGCAATAACAATAGAGAAGCTTTGTGCAAAAATATAATACCAACTTTTGGAATTCCAAGAAGAATCTATAGTGATAATGAAACGCATTTTGTAAATAAAATAATACAGGAATTAGGAAAATGTTTTAACATTAATCTAAAAACACATTACAGTTGTCATCCTCAGAGTAAATTAAGAAAAACAATGGAAGAAACAAAAAGAAACTGGGTTGAATGCTTGGATATAGTAAAACCAAGTATGAGAATAACTCCATCATCTCAAGGACGTTTAACACCTTTTGAAATGATACATGGCAGACCCTATTACATTCCTGATGTGTAGAAGGAATTAAAAGACCCACAACGGGATAGAACAATGGCAGATTATATGAGAAAACATTAAAATCTAGAGAAATACAAAGTGCAAATAATCTACCAAATGATGTTTTTGACACCCCACAGACCTCCTCAGATGTGAAGCAAGGATATTGGTGGTTCTCAAAATTCCCACTGCTACTTGGATACATTAAGAAGGTGAGTCAGTTAATACTTTCTCCCGACGCTAGAGGGTGACAAAGTCTGACTACAAAGGGGTTGTAGCCATTTAGAGGTGCTTCATCTCAACGTCAGTGAAGAAACCAACGGTCCCTCCTAGTACTTAGGGGAGGTAAGTGGTTGACTGATAACACCTGAATAAAATAATTTAAAAAAAGTTTTGAAAAATGTTACTGAAGCAATTAATCATAGCTGGTTTTTGTACCTTAGCATTACAAATTTTGTTTTATGAACAAAGCCCCAGCAATAAAGGTTAAAAGGTGTATCAATGAAGGATTCCATGACAACTTTTATCAAGATATAGCACATGTACATTTACTTTTCCTTCCCATAGAAAGTACTCCTGGATCAGTGCTTCTGTGTTCTTTTTGTGTCTCTACTCTGTCCTCTCAAACCCCCAGTCGGTCGTGGCAGACGGCCGCTCACACTGACCCTGGTTCTGCTGAAGGTTTTTTCCTGTTAAAAGGGAGTTTTTCCTCTCCACTGACGCTACATGCATGCTCAGTATGAGGGATTGCTGCAAAGTCAACGCCAGTGTCTGTCCACTGTCTCTACATGCTCATCCAGGAGGAGTGAATGCTGCAAGTGTCTAACTCGATGCAATCTGCTGGGTTTCCTTAGATAGAAAAACTTTTTATCCAATTTGAACAAATAACTGAATCTAACTGCACTGTTCAATGGTTAGGATTAATTGGAATGTATGTACCTGACTTTTGTGAAGTGCCTTAAGACAACATGTGTTATGAATTGGTGCTATATAAATAAACTGAATTGAATTATATGAGACAAATATATGGTATCAATATGTGAAAGTCTTTGCTAAAAAAATAAATATCCCTGATTGTTATGTGTGCTCCAGACTTCCTATTTCTTCCAGCCAACCCAGATTAACAGCTAGACCAGTGTCAATACCAGAGGATGTGTGTTTCATAAGACAGAGCCTTGAAGGAAACAGTGAGAATTTTCGTTAGGTACTAAGAGTAAACTTTACTAAATTTCACACCTGTAATTTCACAATTTTTAAGAAGTTAAATGTCACTGCTCCTTTCTCTAACTATGTCGAACTATTAGCAGGTTCTCGGTTCCCTCATTGTGTAGGAGGAAGGGGTTCTGTCCCAGAAGGTGCCCCTTTCGAGCTGTCTGTGTAATGTAGCTGACCATACTTTTATTATCAGCCGAGAATTTTCCACTCTAAATAGACTTAAGAGAGAACTCGTTCAAGTCAAAACACATGATAGTTGGGAACAGATGTCCCTGATGAGTTTAAACATAGATCAACAGGTGATAAGATCTTGTTAGGTTTATTCCTATTGGTAGGAGTAGAAAAAAACATGCTCAGGTTATAAACCATAGATTATAGGTTAGGGTTATTTGTTAATGCCTCTGATAAAGCTCTTACCGGAATGTCCAAGGAAATAACAGCCCTCCGCATAGTGGAACTGCAGAAAGGATGGTGTTGGATGTGGTAACGGCCCCGTCTGGGGGAGTTTGAGCTCTTCTGAATGAGACCCCTGATGAGATCCCTGATGAAACCGGAGATGGTCACACTGTGAGTGAAGCGTTAGCTCAGCTCAAAGAGATAAGGAAAGGCATGCAGCAGGATGCACACCCGGGACAAGGAGGTCTGCTCTCATGGCTTACCTCTGGACTGTGGTGACAACTGCTATTGAAAATAGTGACTCCTTTTCTTATGATATTAACTTTGTTCTGCCTTTTCACCTTGTGTGTCATTCCTTGCATCAGAGCAATGATTTCCAAGATGGTTGCAGGCATAGTTGGAACAATGTTGTCCCAGGATTACCAGCTGTTGGAGAGAGAGGATCCAGATCCTGATGACGACACAGAAATAGTTTAGTACTAAATGAAGCCTGTGCATAAAGCCGAAAGGAAGTGTAGACATGGTTAACTTGTTTTAAACTAATCAATAATAAACAGGAAGGAATTGTTGGAAGATTTGTACATAAATTATCATTGCTTAGTTTAAAAAGGTTCTTTATCCTAAATGATTTACCATTAAAAGACATTTTCATTTATTTAGTTTAGTGAATTTTGATAGAAGTTGTTTCACATTTATCTTTGAAGTACTTTTATGAACTATTAACAGAATTGTCATCTTACCTTAGAGTTGCATTTGGGTGGTTGCTATGCAGACTGAGCAGGAACTTGTGTGTGTGCGGAGGAGTTCTGGAAAGAGAACTGTTCACACCCCAGCCAATCTTCGTGTCCTTGAATGCCAGATGTGGACGTATGTGCTGTATCAGTATCTGGACAGAACCAGTATTATTCAGTAGGACTAGTATTTGTGTGGGGTCTCAACAACCGTATGGTTTAGTTCTCACTCTGTGTACTTACAGAAATGACCAAAAGCAGCAGTTTGTTGGTGCTGGTTTGTGTGGCAAAAACTTTGGTTTGTGCGCTTCTATTTAAAGTATAAAGGTCAAAAGGTCAGCCAGATACCCCATTTGTTTGTAACCACTGCTGCTACCAAAGTGAAGAAACAAGAGAGGAAAACCTGTGCTAAACTGTCTGATCAACAGTATCTTGAACAGCTTAAGCCGGTGGAGGATGGAAGTCTTGATAGATGCTTCTGATGCTAGCTTTACATATCTTAAAATGCTATTTAAAATAAATGATTTAAAGCTTGAAATGTTGTCTTCTTCTGGTAAAAGATGCCTCCTTTTCAGCTCATCTCACCAAAACTTGGTGGACGTTTTAACGCTCTATCTGATCATCCTTTTGTTCCGTTATCTACACATTTTGTACTTCTTCTACTCCTGGGTTTTTGTTGACCTATGGTCTGAAAGGGGCTTCTGTTACCATCTCTATAAACAGCCTAAATGGAGGCTTTCTCTTCAGCACAGAGTACCTACATCTGAAGGAATGTGACTCTCAAACAGCTGAGAAGCTCCATGTCTAGACCTTATTGTGGCTCTATCCAACACGACTCTCCAGGAACCAAACTACAGAGTGAAAACCATCCAGAATCGAGCTCGTTTTTCTTCTTCAGTACATGAACCGGACAGGTAAAATCATTTGTCTCTGCTGTCTCTGCAGTGCTTGGTCTTCAGACTGACTGGTTTGTTTTTTTCTATACAGCAAAATGTTCAGACAGGTCCGATAAACTGACATACCTTTAGCAGAATCTCACAAAAAGCAGAAAACATTTGTTTCAACACTGAGGTTCTTCCTGTATATACAAATAAATAAAAATCATTGTGCTGCTTTTTAGTTCTGTGTTAAAGACATAAAACACAAAACACCTTGGTTCAGGTGGAGATTCACAGGAATGAAAACTGGATGAGATAAAGTTACAAATGATCTCTTCATTTTGTCTGACATCTTGTCTCTGTTTTCATCCTCTAAGTTCTCAGTGGTGCATCTAAAACACAGATTAAAACTGTGAAAAAACAGTTTAATCAGGACCTAACCAGAAGCAGCTTGTGTGATGCGGATCCCACCATCAAGACCTAATCATTGTGTTCCACTTTGTTCTAAGCTGGGAATAGTTCAGTTTTCTGTTTAGGTCTGAATTATTAGTTCTTTGTCATTTACTGTAGATGAGGAGGAAGAGGAGCTGAGAGATTCAGGGAGGAGCTGAGATGTTACCGAACTATAGAAGAGACTCAGCCTTCCACATTCAACACAGTTCAACACACAAACATTAACTCTGCTCAACATGCTGTCTTTGCTCTCACATGGATTTATTCTGCTGGTTCTGCTCATTGGAACAGGTTTGTTGGAGCCTTTGAAGAGAAATGTGATCTTACTTTTAGTTTGTTCCTAACATATTTCTGGTTTTTCTTCCTTCAGGTGTAAACTGTCAACAACTCACCGCACTGAAGACCAAAGAGTCCACTTTAGAGGGCGGTTCTGTTACTCTGTCCTGCAGTTACACCAAAGGTTCTGCTTATTATTTGTTCTGGTATCGACAAAATCCAGGAAAACCTCCAGAGTTTCTGAAGTCTCACTCACCTTCAGGTGGAGCAGAACATCTGGACAGACTGAAATTTGAAGGAAGCAAAGAAGACATGAAGATGACCATTTCCTCTGCTGCAGTGACAGACTCTGCTGTGTACTACTGTGCTGTGGAGCCCACAGTGACAGGAAACACCAGAACTCTGTACAATAACCTGCAATACTTCACAATATCCACTAGAGGCCTCACACACTCTTTTTTTTCATTCTATTTCCTCCTTAAATGTCAATCATGCTTGTTTGCTCACAAACAGTTTACAATGTTAGGTTAGACATTGTTGGGGTATTTTTGAATGAAAGTAGCTGTAACTGTCTTTCTTTGTTTTACATTTTTAATTCACAAAACGTTGTTTTGGGAGATTTTGTTCACATTTTTCCTCACATATAATATTTAATATATAATATATTACTTTTTGATTCTTGACTGGGTCATTATTAAAGGAAACTGCTGTGGTTTATGGGTGAAGAGGTTGTCAGCCCTGGAGTCACTGTAGGTTCCCATTGGGGACCAAGGAGGACAGTCTGAAATATGGCATTAAATGTTTCTCATAAATAGAAGGACGTTGAGGTCTGCTTGCTAGAAAAGAGATAGTTTTCCGACTCCAATCTTATGGTATCATTTTGTTCTTCCTCTTTCACACATAAGAGGGTCTAAACTTTAGAGCAGTCTTTAGTAATGAAAAACCCACCAACTCTAGTAAGCTTGATTGGTATTACTGCCCACCTGACAAATGTAGAATTTCTGGAGTTGGACCAGTTGTGAGTTGTGTGAACTGCCACACCTTTTAGATTTAGCTGATTAACCACAAAGATAACTGGTTAAAGTTGACTGCGATGTATAATCTCTGGTCAAATAAGTAAGCTGACTTACCAATGCACCCCTGGATGGGCTACTCTTAAAGGGCAGCAGGCAAATCCAGACCCCCTTTTTCTTAAACGGTTTGGAGAAGATATTCCAGAAATCACCTTTAAGCTGCCTGTTTAGGCTACATGACCTCAGTAAACGGAATTTAAACATTTTTCTCATATGGTCAGAAAGACAAAGTGAGCTTAAGTCTAGAAACTTACTGCACATAGGGGCTGATCTTCAAAAGGTTTGCATGTATAAAAACAATTGCAAACTTTTTTTGCATGGACAGAGCTAATCTACAAACCAGCTGCTAATTGAATTGCATGTGTAAAATTCACTAAACATTGACCACAAACTTTTTAGCATTTGCCTTCATGAATGCAAAACATAAGATAATGACCCAAACGAGCAATTTTATGGGAGGAGGAAATACAAATGTAATCCTCTACCATCCGCAGTGTGATTTATCAGCCTGCAGGTGGTAAACGGATTGAGGGTGCTGTTTTTGCTTCTTTATTCAGTACTTCTGAAAGGCAGGTGCTAATCTTCACGCAAAATGTTGTGCCATGTTACTTAACAAACAACACTGAACATTAATAGCCACCAGAGACCAGAAAACAATCATGGAGCCCAAGGAACATTGAAGGAAATCAAATAAACAACAAATCGGTCCTGTGTGCTTCTTGTGTGCAGGACATGTGTGTATGTGTTGGCGGAGGTAAATCCAGCTGTTTAAAGCTATATTTCTGTCATGATTGTGGGTTTGGTGGCAGAACCAGAATGCAGAACACGGCGAGCAGGTTGCATGGTGAGTAGATGAAGTATTTAATGTGAAGGTAGACAGACTTACAGACAGGTAAGCAGTGTAGAAAGTTCAGGCAGGTGGTCCAAAGCCTATATTCAGGAGGCAAACAGAAACTAAACAACAAGGAGGAACTCAGGAAGACAACAAGGGCAGCGAGGTAAAATAACATGAGGAACAAGAGAGGAACAATGAAAACTAGAGAGCTTATAAACTGAGGGAAATGGAGTATGGATCAATGAGACAGGGAGGCAGGTAATCAGAGGAAACATGAAACAGGTGTGGACCAGGCTGCAGGGAACTGAGGGAATATGTTACTATGGAAACAGGAGCTAGAAAATGCAGAGACTGGAAGGGAAAACTAAACTAAACTAGAGAGAACTCTAGTGAAAAGAAACCTAAAGATAAACTAACATAAATAGTAATTCTAGGAAGAACTAAACAGGGGCATGGGGAGAAGCTAAACTAATGGAAAACAGACCTAAGGAAACCTATATAAATAAAAACCCTAAATCCGGAAGAAACACTAACTAGACATAGCAGGGACATGAAGAACTATACATAAGAGCAAGGCTGGGAAAGAACAACAAATCTTAAGGGGAAACAAGCAACTGGGTAAATAATAACAAAAAGGGGTTTTAGGCCAAAGGGAAAAGGGGAACT
Organism: Crenichthys baileyi; assembly: GCA_036173005.1. Taxonomy (NCBI): domain Eukaryota; kingdom Metazoa; phylum Chordata; class Actinopteri; order Cyprinodontiformes; family Goodeidae; genus Crenichthys; species Crenichthys baileyi. Next base: position 724,728 of record JAHHUM010002041.1, read on the forward strand.
AATAAACTAGAAGAATGCAGCAAGAACAAATAACCTAACAGTAAACAAGCACAGAAGCACTAACCGAAAAACTAAACTAGAAAACCCAAAGAAGCAAAGAGAACTGTTCTAATTATAATAATAATAATAACCAGAGGAGAAAACATTCTAAGTAATAAATAAATGAGAAAGCAACCACCAAGGGAACTATGGGTGAGGAGAGAAAGAACTACTAAAACTAGGGTGCAGGAGGGAGAACAAAACTATCAGGAAACAGAAGGAATAAACAAACATAACTACTAAACCCAAAGGAATAGAAACACCTGACTGAGAAAGTAAATAAACACAAAATCAAAACAAAGTCCAAAATGGCAGATCCTGACAATTTCGATGTAAGTCTGACAGTGGCTGTCAGCTTTTTCTAGGTTTTATAATTGATATTTCATGGTTTAACTGTAGCTTTTAGTATTATCTTGTTTTTACATGTTTTTACTGTTGTTTTGTAGCACTTTAGGATACTTATATAAATGCAATATACTTTTATTATTAATATTAAAATGATTTGTATTATTATTAAAGTTCTTCTTATTATTACCTCAAACTAAGTGGCTTAAAACTTTTTCTTTCACAGCCCCTCAGCTCTCCAACACTCTCCATGGTGACAGCCAGTAGCACACGCAGTTTCCTCATTTAGGGCAGTCTGCACCTCTTCTGCACCTGTTATCCTTTGCATACCCAATCTTTGTAGATCACACGCAACACGCCCACTTATTGCACGTGCAATTTATTTTTGTTGCACAAGCAACTTAGTGCTACTTATTTGGAATCTTTGAAGATCTGCCCCATTGTAAACATCTGCAGTCTTCCAGCCTATTTAAACTTGATTTCTGCAATGGTGCTGTCCCTGGTGCTGAAGGGTCTGAAATTCTGACCTTTTATCATCAGACACTCTAGGTTTGGACTGGTTCTACTGGGACGGCCCCGTCATCAGGCTGGATAAACCCCAGGCCAGCAAGGAGGGCTCTACTCTAAGAGGTTTTGTGTTGGAGCTGAAGAGCTGCTGTGTTCTCTCTGTTCTTCAGTCAGCACGAGTAGAAAATAATGTTCCCTCTTTTCTTCTGGATGATGATGATCATCTCCTTTCAACCAGGTAAGTCATCTGAACATGCAGGCAGGTGAAAAAGGAGACTTAGATATGAAAACATTTGAAGCTTTGAATGTGTTCACTTCTAAAACAAAAAACTGAGATTAAAGATACAGAACTCATATCCAAATGTTCTCAAGTCCCTTTTTTTTTTCAGGATCCTCTGAGGATTACTGAAAAACCTTTTAAAGATTTTCTGCCGGGTTTTGGAAGGAGACACTTTGACTCTATCCTGCAACTATTCAGGAACCACACAGATGCTGTTCTGGTACAAACAGATGTCCAGTTCATCTCCACAACTGGTCACCTCAGGGTATTCAGACACAACAGGAAGGTTGTCTTTGAAACATGAAAAACCAACAAAGAAGTTTCATCTGCAGATCTCCTCTGCTGCTGTGACAGACTCTGCTGGTTATTACTGTGCTGTGAGGCCCACAGTGCGGGGAAACACCAGAACTCTGAACAAGAACCGCAGTACTCCACAATACACTAGAGGGCCCTCACACCTGTTAAAAACCACTGATTGTTGAGTCTTTGGACTGATGACAAAGACAACAAAGACATGAAGCAGTAAAGATCAGAGACAGAGACAGAGCTGCTGGGGAAGCAAAAAAAACTCTGTTTTTTGGTGAGTTGAAGTGGCCCCCCGCCCATAACTTCAGCTCCCCCAATGACTTTTTTCTTTTTTCTACTGCAGGGGAAGCTTTTTCATCTGCTGTGTGTGGCGTAAGAGCTCCAGAGACATGTTGCTTTACCTCTTTTTTTGTTCTATCTCACCTTCTAGGTGAGTTTAAGATCAGGGATTCAATTTTTTTCCAGCTGCTGCTTAAAACCACAGATACAGACTGCATTTCACTACTTTTTGTTCTTTTTGCTCTGACTGAATGAAAATCAGCTTCTCATCATTTGGAAATTGAACTGACAGAGTTTTACAGTTGATTTAGTTGTGAATGTCCACAGAGTAACTCTGTACAGGGAAATTTGACCACTGTTTTCCCCTCTCAGCCCATGGACAATGTTAGTCTAATGTCTTCATTTTTTTTTTCCAGGACTAACAGCGGGGAGACAAATCTCTGCTGATAGAGATGAAGTCAAGGGACAACCTGTCTCACTCAGCTGTAGCTATGAGAAAAACATCTTAGTATCCTGTCCTTCAGTGGTTCAGACATCATTCTGACCTTCAGGCTCCTCAGTTCATCCTCAAAAACCACCTGGTTCCTCAGCTGAATATCTTCCTGATGATGGATTTGTCTCAGCAGGAACATCTGGATCCACTGAGCTGACCATCAGAGAGCTAACCCTGGCAGACTCCCTTCTACTACTGTGCTCTAGAAAACACGGATACAAAGTGTAGAAGAGGCTGTACAAAAACCTGAAACACGATATCTGACTACTCTTCAAAGAGGGGGGAAGTGGTATTCAAAGCACAGCTTCATATCAGATGGGATTCTGCTAATTCCTGTTTTATCAGAGACTCTGTGGTTACAGCTGCTAATAAAAAATGAGGAGGATCCACAGGAGCAGAGTCACAGCTGATTCCTCACAGGAGGAGACAAATCCAACCTGAAAAATTAACCCAAATGTCTATTTCCCTTTTTATTGAGGCCAGGTATGATACATTAGAGCCTCACTTTTTCTGTCTCCATCAGTAAGGACGGTGTGACAAAGTGAAGTCATTTTTTAAATGGTAAATGTGTCGGGGTTTTGGATTTTTGTGTTTTTTTTTGTGCCTTTTTTTTAATTTTTTCAGATGGGGCTGGAGTTCTCAGGTGTGCTGGGGACAGGTGTGACTGATCTGCTGATTATATTGGAGGAGTTTTAAAAGCAGGAGGCTGCCAGAACGACCCAGAGTGTTTGCCTTCCATGGTAACAGCTCAAGCCACCTGTATGCTATGCTTTTTTCTTTGCTCCTAAGCTGACATTTTTTTATGTTCCTTCGCAGGCAGAAACCTGAACCAAGTGATCTTTTCTTCTTGAACTTTGGTTCGTTTCCAAATTTTTCTGGCCTCAAGATTACCTACGTTTGGTGGCTTTCGATTGGATTTAGTTTCCAAGTATTAAGCTGGCAGCTTCCTGTTCACCTCCGTCTACTGAACCAAGACAGAAGCGTAAACTGTCCACCCTCCAACGCAAGTACCTGAGCATTGGATTAATTCCTGAACTAACCAGAACCCACTCTCGAGCTCAAGTAAAACCCTCTGGATTCCTCTGCTTCGCACACCTGGGTCCCGACTCCTGTCCCCCCTGGCGACCTGACTTCACTCACTTAGTAAGCTGTTCTACTATAAAAATTGCTTCTAGTTTAGTCATAAAAAGTTTTATCGTTTTTTTTTCACCAGTTCTCCTTCCCTCTTTCCATGCAGTTTGGCGATTCTACCGTCACGTTCCAGCAACGTTTTGTAATAAAAACCTTTCACTATTCAGTTGTGCTTCAGAGTGTTCTTCTGTATGTGGGTCAGATCTATCTCAAATAAAATGACAAAATAGACTGAACTATATATGGCGCCTTTTCCAGTCATACTGACCACTCAAAGCGCTTTTTACACTAGAGCCACATTCCCCCCAACACACTCACTAACCCACACATTCAGACACTGATGCGCAGATCGGTAGGCAATTTGAGGTTAAGTGCCTTGCCCAGGGACACATCAACATGTGGCAGGAGGAAGCTAGAATCAAACCCACAACCTTTGGATTGCAAGACGACTCTTACCACTGAGCCACAGACGCCTCCAGAATTCTACCAACATTAATTAATAACTTGATGATTCCAAGTTGTGATCAGTGAGCTGATGGCCCCCCCATCTTTTTTTTTATCCACCACAGGAAAGACTTTTTTCCTGTTTTTTTAGAAAAAGCTTCAGTAAAATATTCCAAGTCATCTTCAGGAAATATCGGATAACATTTTCAGAGCATCCATCCCATCATTAGTGTATATGGCTGAAAATAAACACTTAACTAAAAGGTGCTGAAAAAAACAGTCAGTACGAGGGCTGCAGCAGAACCTGTTTCCATAGTGGACCATCTCAGAACAGAGGGTTTCACAGCAGGGCTGGACTGGGACAGAACATTGGTCCAGGTGGTCCACCGACTGGTCAGATGTGATCTCCAAGAGATGATCCCAATATCTGCAAATATTAGTATTAAGATGGTAAATAGTTTTGCATAAAATGTAAGAACAGTTTTTCAACACTTTATGAAATAAAATGATTCTAAACAAAACATAAAAAATACTTTTTCCATACATGGAAACTCCCTGCCAAAGATATGAAAACTGTACTATTTGTTTTAGTTTTAACAAATAATATTTAGTGTTTATTTTTTGTGCCCAAAAACTTTATGGTTGAACGTTTGCTGTGTTGCTGATAAACAGTGATGCTAAATACCACAAAGGATTTCCTTTTAATTATGTTTTATCCTAATGTTTAATAATAAAATTGTTGTTAGAACATGATAAACTTAATTTTGAACCAAACTTTCTGTTACTTGATGGTGTTTGATGAATTTAGCCTCATCAAACACCATCTATTTTAATCTAGAATTGCTCCACCCAAGGTGGCAGCAGGTTGGGGAGCAGCTGTTACTTTTCATTCTGATTAATTTTTTTCAAGTCCTTTGGGGGATAATACAATATTTTTTTGGACCATTATCCTCTCTGGTATCAGATGCCTTGCAGTGGGAAAGGGTTTTTGCTGATACTTTTTTACTTTTTACATTTGTTATGATGCGTCACCGTAGCAAAAAGGTTTTTTTTTTCAAACCCGGGAGCAGCTGATTAATATCTCAAAAGCTCAAAAAATACTTCAACTACACCCAAACCCTGAAGGGAAAAAAGGAGGCGCCGTGGATGCAGAGCAGGAGCAAAGAAAAGAGAGAGAAGCAGGAAGTTCAAACCATCTCCATCGATTCTGATGGGCAATGTGAGATCGTTGGGGAAACAAGTTGGGCAATCCAAAGCTCTAAAAAAGGCCCCGTTTTTCATCAATACTATTTACCCCAAGAGAAGAAGTGGAGGTGGTGGAGGAGTATAAATACCTCGGTGTGAAGCCATCTACAAGGAGAGAACAGAGCAGACTGTAAAATTTGAGGAAGCTTAGGACCTTCAGTGTTTGCAGCAAGATGCTGCATATTCTATAAATCTGTTGTGGAGAGTTTGATCTCTTCTGCCATCATCTGCTGGGGGGGCAGCATCAGAACCAGGGACTTGAAGAAGCTCAACAAACTGATAAAAAAAGGCTGATTTTGTTCTGGGACTCCTCTAGAAAACCTCTGGAGATCATTGTACAAAGAAGGATTTTTATAAAATGAAGAAAATTATGGGGAAAACCCTGAGCATCCCCTTTCATCAGACTGTCCTACAACAACAGAGTGTCTTCAGTCAGAGGCTTCTTCAGATCTGCTGTAAGACAGACCTACAGGAGATCCTTCCTGCGCACAGCCATCAGCATCTACAACGGCTCTTTTAAGAAACCTGCAGAACATGAGCTCAAAAACCTTTTGTTTCCCTTTGGGATTTAAAAAAGTTGTTTTGAACTGATTTGAATCAGGCCATTTCTAAACTTCCACAAAAGTGGATTTTTGGAACCAAATAGACGCCAATCCTTCTTGCAGTTCTAAGCATTCAAAAAAACGATAGGGAGAAATGGGAGACTAAAAAAATTTTTAATGTAATTTAATTTGAAGGTTTTTTTAAAAAGATTTTGTTTCTATAGAGTGAATGTTTGATTGTAAGAAAAACCAGCAGAAAAATTTAATCTGCTTGGACTCCCAATAATGGGAATACCTCACTTAGGGGTGTAGAGGGTATGGGCTTTGCCCCTCTGCATTGGGGGGCCCGGGGGTGTGGGGATGCTGGCACCAGGGTGGTGCTGTTCCTGAGCGGACTGAGCATTTGGGTGTTGCCCTGGGGTGGTGGTGAGTCTCTCATGGAGGTGTCATGGTGGGGAAATGCCTAGACCGGAAACATGGAAGAAAAAAAAAAAACGTTTTTTATCCTGAGTGCTGTGGTCTCTCCTCTTCTGTCTTCTCACAAGATCACAGAAGTTACAATGTCCTCTTAAAAAGGGTCTATTTTAAAGTTAAATTTTTTTGGACGTAGCAGTGAGTGTATATAAATTACAAAGTGTAGTTACTGTGACAAAACCATTAATTATAGATTTATTTTTTTAAGGTTCTGGATTTAATTCCATGATGGGAGCCTCTCTCCCACTCAGCTGCTGTCTGAACGAGACCCCGGTCAACACTACGGCAGCAGGAAGAGTTACCAGCTCTGTGTCTGCTGTAATGGGCCTTTTGGGGACTCCACAGTGGAAAAACTCACAATAAAACAAAACAAAGGTAAATAAAAGTTCCAGGAACAATTATTCTGTTTTTGAGAAAGGAGATAGAACCAAGGTCCTTTGCTGAAAAGTTCTCAGCTCAGCTTCCTGCAGCCTGAGAAAAATTTTGGGTTTTTGCTCAGTGGCTCAGTTTGCCAGAGGTCCGTCTCAAGGGTTCACATTACAGAGTAAAAAACTGAATATATTTCCTGTAAATGAATATTTTCTCAAGGAATGGGGAGAGATTACAAGTTTTTCCCCAAGTATCAACAATATATAACGTTCTAATAAAACGTCTCATCACTGAGTTTTTTCATATTAACTCTTTCAAAAAATGTCATCATTGCACTAAATCCAGGACAGGATCACATTCAAAGTTTTTAAATTTACTATCTAGATTAAAACTTTGGGTAATAATGGATCAGTTTTTTGATTTCTAAACCAAACAAAAAAAACCATTAATCTGTATCAAAGGTTCTCTCAGGAGGAATCTTAACATCTGCTGGTGGTTTTATCTAAACAGAGAGAAAAAAAAGGAGCGAAGCCATGAAAAAATTCATTGTTTGTCAAACCAGCATCAAAAGCTGGACTGAGAATTTTTTGGCTAAAAACACGAATTTTTTTTCAGCACTTCCCGGAACATGCAGACTGGAAACCTTTTTTCTATGATTTGTACCAAGCAGGGCTTTTAAAAACCAAAACAACCAAGCTGGGACTGCAAGGTAAGAGCCTCAGTTTGATCTGCAATAACAGAAAGCACCTTTAGCTCCACTAGAGGGCGACATGATCCAGTAGGCGGGCTCTACCTGTGCTCTGGGCTCCAGCATTGGGCAAAAATAAGTGGTGCTGTGAAAACAATTTTCAGACTGAATGTTGAACATCAGCTAGTTTCTCCCGGGTTAAAACCCTTTTTTGGACAGATGGAAATTTGGCTGTGGATTTTCTTGCTGCTCTTTTTTTTGGTAAAAAGGGAAAGCTCAACATGTTTCCTCTTCAAACACTTGAATACATTACTGAGCTCTACATGAAGAGCTTTTAATGTTCCTTCTACAGAAGATCAGAGCAGATCATTTCTGCTGCCATTTGTTACCTTGTAGAAACACCTGATATGGTTCAAAGTGACAATGATCAGTGAAAATGACATCTATTCTACATGTAATAGAAGTCTTTAAAGCTGCTGATTGTTCTCCTTTAATCAGTCATCTTCATTGATTCATCTCTTCCTCTGCATGTTCTGTTCTTCCCCAGAGTGTAAAGGAGACACAGTGAAGCAGCAAGAAGGAGATGTTGTTGCTGCTGAAGGAGACACACGGACTCTGGGATGTACTTTTCAAGCCAGTGGTGGAAATGATGCCTTGTTCTGGTATAAACAAGAAGAAAACAGCTTCCCAAAGTATATGCTGAAACAATACTATCAAACCAGAGAGAATGCTCCAGAGTTCAGCAAAGACAGATTTCAAGCACAGGTCAACAACTCAGCTTTTGATCTGAAGATCCAGGATCTCCAGGTGTCTGACTCTGCTGTGTACTACTGTGCTCTGCAGCCCACAGTGTCAGGAAACACCAGAACTCTGTACAATAACCTGCAATAATCCACAATATCCAGTAGAGGGCCTCACACACTTGTACACTTGATCATGTCTTTGATGACAAAAATCAGAAAAATACACTGAGAGAATTAAAATAAAATAAAAAAATAAAAAAACCATAAGGTGTACCTGGATCATTCCATTCCAAACAACTTTCATAAGAATTTATTCAGTTTAAGAGAAAGGATAGAAAGACGAGCTGCTGGGTCTCTGTGTTTCTTCTATGCTGATCTTAGATCAAGAAGGTCTTTATCCAACACTCGCTGCATCACTTAAAATCTTCTCAGAAAAAGTACAGTAAATATTATCGACTTGGACATTATTTATTTTTAAACAGTTCAAGTCTCAGAGCATCATCTCCACCTGCACATCCCAAAGATATTTCTAATTTTGGCAATGTTCCGGAGGTGAAAGAAGGAAATCCTAGAAACCTGTTTAATATGGGATTTAAATGACATGTCCTGGTCAAAAGTAACATCAAGGTTTTTTACTTTATTACCAGAGGTCAATTTAATGCCATCCAGGTTAAGTGACTGACTAAGCAGTTTCTTTTTTAAAGACTCCGGTCCAAAGACGACAACTTCTGTTAGCGCCAATTCACAACACATGTCGTCTCAAGGCACTTCACAAAAGTCAGGTACATGCATTACAATTAATCCAAATCATTGAACAGTGCAGTCAGATTCTGTTATTTATTCAAATTGGATAAAAAGTTTTTCTATCTAAGGAAACCCAGCAGATTGCATCCAGTCAGTGACTTGCAGCATTCACTCCTCCTGGATGAGCATGTAGAGACAGTGGACAGTCACTGGCGTTGACTTTGCAGCAATCCCTCATACTGAGCATGCATGTAGCGACAGTGGAGAGGAAAAACTCCCTTTTAACAGGAAGAAACCTCCAGCAGAACCAGGCTCAGTGTGAGCGGCCATCTGCCACGACCGACTGGGGGTTAGAGAGAACAGAGCAGAGACACAAAGAGAACAAAGAAGCACTGATCCAGGAGTACTTTCTATGGGAAGGAAAAGTAAATGTTAATGGATGTAGCTCCTTTAGTCGTTTCACCTAGAAAAAGAAAGAACAGATAAACTCTGAGCCAGTTTTCAAGGTTTAGAGTCTGAAAGAGAGCACATAGAGTTAGTTACAGTAAAAGCTCCGTCAGTAGCTATGTCTAGGAGAGAGAAAGGGTTTAAACACTGAAAGACAGGGCCATGTGGATCATCGGTAGAGGGTGAGCACCAAGTTGTTGCCAGCAGAAGCTCGGACGATGCCCCTCCCCAGACAGTTGTCACAGGTAGACACAGAGTCAGGCCAGGTGTAGCTTCTAGGAAGAGAAAGGGAGAAAAAGTTAAAAAGCTGAAAAAACAGCAAATAAAAAAAAATTAAAGAGTAGTGTGAAAAAGTAGCGAAGGGGGTTTAAAGTGGTCATTATGTCCTCCAGCAGCCTAAGCCTATAGCAGCATAACTACAGAGATAGCTCAGGATAACCTAAGCCACTCTAACTATAAGTTTTAAAAAAAGGAAAGTTTTAAGCCAAGCCTTAAAAGTAGACAGGGTGTCCGCCTCACGGTTTAAAATTGGGGAGCTGGTTCCACAGGGAGAGGAGCCTGATAACTAAAGGATTTGCCTCCCATTCTACTTCTAGAGACTTTAGGTACCACCAGTAAACCTGCAGTCTGAGAACGAAGTGCTCTGTTAGGAACATATGGAACAATCAGCTCTCTGATGTATTGGGGCTAAATCATTAAGGGGTTATATGTGAGGAGGAGAATTTTAAATTCTATTCTGGATTTAAAGGGAGCCAATGAAGGGGAAGCAAAGGGGAAATATGATCTCCTTTTTTTATTTTCATCAGAACTCCTTGCTGCAGCATTTGAATCAGCTGAACTTTTAAACTGAATTTTGTGGACATCCTGATAGTAAAGAATTACAATAGTCCAGCCTGAAAGTAAAAAAATGCATGGACTAGTGTTTCAGCATCAATCCTGGACAGGATATTTTAAAATTTTTGGCAATGTTCCGGAGATGAAAGAAGGAAATCCTGGAAACCTGTTTTAATATGGGATTTAAAAAACCATGTCCTGGTTCAAAAATAACACCAAGGGTTTTTTACTTTATTATCGGAGGGGGAATTTAATGCCATCCAGGTTAAGTGATTGACTAAGCAGTTTCTTTTTTAAAGACTCCGGTGCAAAGACGACAACTTCTGTCTTGTCTGAATTTAGAAGCAGAAAATTTAAAGTCATCCAAATTTTATGTCTTCAAGACATGCTTGTAGTCTATCTAACTGGTTTGGGCTCATCAGGATTTATGGATAAGTAAAAGCTGAGTGTCATCAGCGTAACAGTGAAAAAAATTTTTTATGCTGCCTGATAATTTTACCTATTTGGAGCATATATATAGAAAAGGATTGGCCCAAGTACTGAACCCCTGTGGTACTCCACAATTAACCCCGGGGTTTAAAGATGATTTATCATTTACATGAACAAACTGGAATCTGTCAGACAAATAAGATTTAAACCAGCCTAGTGCTGTTCCCCCTGATCCCTACAGCATATTCCAGCCTTTCTAAAAGAATATTATGATCGACTGTATCAAATGCAGCACTGAGATCTAACAGAACCAGTACAGACACAAGTCCATTATCTGAGGCAATAAGAATATCATTAGTGACTTTCAGCAGAGCTTTTCAGTGCTATGATGAGCTCTGAAACCTGACTAAAATTTTCAAAACAGGTCATTGCTGTGTAAATGCTCACACATTTGATTAGCAACTATTTTCTCAAGAATTTTAGATAAGAAAGGGAAGATTGGATATCGGTCTGTAATTTATTAAGTCATCTCGATCAAGCGAAGGTTTCTTAAGCAAGGTTTTTAATTACAGCTACCTTAAAAAGCTTTTGGGGGAATTCCATTTACTAAGGATAGATTTAATCATATCTAAAATGGGGCTGGTAAAGGGGAAAAAACTTCCTTAAATAATTTTTTGGGTTTGGGATTGGGTCTAACATACAAGTTGAAGGTTTAGGTAAAGCTAATATTTCTGATAACTCAGGAAAAGCTCCACAGGATCAAAACAGTCCAAACACAGATCAGGTTCTACAGTTTTCCAAATTTTTTCTCACTTGTTGAGGATGAAGTTATCATCTCTGGGAGATTGTCAAAGATTTTCTTTTAATAGAATCAATTTTATTTTGGAAGAACCCCATAAAATCATGACTGCTGAGAGCTAAGGGAATGGATGGCTCAACAAAAGCTATGGACTCTGTGTAAGTTTACCCAACTGTAACTAAAGAAAAAAACCTAGGATTATTCTTGTTCTTTTCTTTTTAAGGACGAGAAATAAGCTGTTCTAGCTTGGTGAAGTGTTTTTTATACAACAGTAGGCTATTTTTCCAGATTAAGTAGGAACCTTTTAGGTGTGTTAGAGCCCCCATTTTCGCTCCAAATTTTCCCCAAACATTGTGCTTTTAAAAGTACGCAGCTTTGAATTAAACCAGGGAGCCTGCCCCCTATGAATAATTTTATTCTTTTTCAAGGGGGGCCTGCATTGTGTAATGCACCACGCAATGATGAAGAAACACTCTGAACAAGAGAATCAATTTGTGAAGGAGAAGAAAAAAAAATTATTGCCCTCCACTCGTTTTTCTGTGATAATGAGCAAAATTTAAAAGGGGGAAACAGATTCTTTAAAGGTTGTTACAGCATCGTCGGGATAATAAATCATACTATAATGAAAATTTTTTTTTCAGGTGTGGAGTACCCCTTTTTTTAAATTTAAACTCAAAGGTTTTTAAAAAATGGTCGGGACAGCACAGGGTTGGGGAAAAAAATATTTAATGTCTGTACACTCAATGCCATATGTCAGCAAAAGGTCCAGAGAATGAAGACAAAGGGGGGGGTTTGGGTTTGGGGAAATGTTTTGAGTTAAAGCCAAAATTTGAGTCTAAAAGATACCTTTAAAAAGGCTATATTTAAGCTATCACTTTCAGTGTCAACATGAATTTTTAAAATCCCCCACTATAATAACTTTATCTGTATTTAAACCCACTAAATCAGTTTAAAAGGTCTGAAAACTGATCTATAAATTGAGAGTAAGGGGCCTGGTGGACGGTACAAAACAACAAACAGAAGTGGTTTTTAGTGCTTTGCAATTTGGATGAGGAAAAAACTAAGGATAAAATATTCAAAAAAGTTGTAGCTATTGATTGGTCGGGGGGACTAATCAATAAATCGGATAAAAGATGGTTGCTACTCCTCCCCCGCCCAGTATTTCGAGGAATGTGAAAATGTAAATAATTAGTAGGAGTTGACTCATTTATAGTAACATAATCCTCTTGCAGCAGCCAGGTTTTTGGTTGAGGCAAAATAAATCAATCTGATTGTCATAAATAAAGGTCACTAACTAGCAAAGTCTTTGAGGAGAGAGATCTTATGTTCAGTAAGCCACATTTAATTGTTTTATTTTATTTTTAGTCTGAGTTGTGTTTTTTTTTATGAGATTTTCCTGATTCCTCTTTTTAGATTATTTTTTAATCTATTCAATTTTGGCCCGTGGGCGAGACACTGTCTTAATAGGGTAATGGGTGGGTAGCGGAAGGGTAGCAGTACAGAAGCTGCAGAGAGGAGTGTCAAACTACAACCTGCTTCCTGGTCTGAACCCTGGGTTGTCATAGTTTTGGAGAAACTAATAAATTCGGCCAGATTCCTAGAAAGAAGAGCTGCTCCATCCAAAGTGGGATGGATGCCGTCTCTCCGGATCAGACCAGTTTTCCCCAAAATGTTTGCCAATTATCAATGTAGCCCACATCGTTTTCTGGACACCACCTAGACAGCCAGCGGTTGAATGACAGCATGCGGCTAAACATGTCGTCACTGGTCAGATCGGGGAGGGGACCAGAAAAAAATTACGGAGTCCGACATTGTTTTGGCAAACTTCACACACCGAAGCAAACACTAACTTTAGTGACCTCCGATTGACGTAAACCCGGGTGTCATTACCGCCCAGCGTGAATAACAATCTTACTGTATTACGCTTATCCTTAGCCAGCAGTTTCAGGTAGGATTTGATGTCGGCCCGTTCTGGCCCCTGGCAGACATTTGACTATGGTCCGCTGGTGTCTCTAGTGCCACGTTTCTGACTATAGAGCTGCCAATTACCAGAGTTGGCTTCTCAGCGGGTGTGTCGCTGAGCGGGGAAAATCTATTAGAAACGCAGACGGGTTGGTGGTGACCTGTGGGCTGAGATCTAAGACTATGCTTCCTACGTACCGTCACCCAGCCGGCCTGAGATCCCGGCTGCGTGGGCTCTGCCGGAGGACTGCTACGGGGAGCTACCCTCGGTGGCTCCGCGCTGGCTAAGGGGCCTCGGCTATCTGCTGGTTTTTCAACAGCGCGGAGCCGGGCCTCCAAATCCGACACCCTTGCCTCCAAAGCTACAAAAATGCTACATTTATTACACGTACCATTATCATTAAAGGAGGCAGAGGAGTAACTGAACATCTGACACAGAGAGCAAGAGAGAGGAGGAGACTCAGAAAGGGAAACTGCAGAACGGGTAGCCATGGTGGAGCTAAACGCTAAGCTAGCGACCCCTTACCACTACTAGAAAAAACCGTGTAAAACACGGAGAGTCGCCAAACGTTAAATACAGCAACAGAAAGTATGTGTTTTAACGTGCTTATGTATTAGAACAAGTAAGAGATATCAAAGTAGAGAGAAATCAGATCAAACGAGAGAGCCTTCACACACCAAACAATTCACCAAGTGCAAAACAGGAAGTGACGAATACGCCTTACCACGCCTCCATCTGGAAGTCTGGAAGAAGGTCAAGGGTCAGGAAAAGAGCTGCAAAAATCTCTAAAGATCCCACACACCCTGCACATAAACTGTTTAGAGTTCTGCCTTCAGGCCGACGCTACAGAGCGCTGTTAACTAAAACCAGCCGCCACAGAGACAGTTTCTTCCCCCAGGCTGTTTCTCTGTTGAACATTCAATAGAGTACAAAACAACAGCAGACAGATGTTGCAAATGCACCTCTTTATTTATATATGTGTATATTTGTACATTGTAAATATGTATATTCTATAGTGCAAAAACAAAAACCAAAGAGCAAAGTGTACCGGAGTCAAATCCCTTGTTTGTATGTACAAACTTGGCAATAAAGCTGATTCTGATTCTGATTCTGATGAATCAGCCTCCGGGACACCAACTACAGGTGCTGCATCCCCGCTGCAGAATGCCTGTTCATCTGTCTTCGGTGAGTAAATAAATCTCAGCTCAATAGAAAAACAGCCAAATTGTACAGTCCAAATCTTCTAAATATAATAAACATTTTTGTGCCTAAACATATGGACCAGGACCACCAAAATACACCTAGCAAGAGCTGACATGACAACAGAATGTAGCATGGTAGCCACAAGTATTGAATAATTATGTAATAATGACTGATCGGCGACCTAGAAGTCAGATTTGCTGACATATGCATCTAAAACTTAAATACCTATGAATAAAATATAATTTCCTACATGAACATATATGTACTCTGAGCAAATGCTGTGAGTTTCATACCTGTATGACAACTGTTGTGCAGAAAAGACTGCTATAGACGCGACATGAATTGACAGAAAAGTGCAGATTTTTCAACTCCAGCGAAATTTGCTTCACGTCCATCGCGGGTTTGACTTCGCTTCGCTCTTGCTTTGCTCTTTCCGTGCGAATCTCGCCGTTTGCGTGGCATCCTTCGCGTTGCTTCGCTCCTGACCTTTACATAGGGTTAACATGTAAATCACTAGCTCCTGTCGCATCATTGGCTTTCGGTCAGAACACACCATAACAGAGCACTTCATTCTAGAAGTAGAATGGGAGGCAGATCCTTTAGTTATCAAGCTCCTCTCCTGTGGAACCAGCTCCCAGTTTTAGTCTGTGAGGCAGACACCCTGTCTACTTTTAAGGCTAGGCTTAAAACTTTCCTTTTTGATAAAGCTTATAGTTAGAGTGGCTGAGGTTATTCTGAGGTATCTCTGTAGTTATGCTGCTATAGGCTTAGGCTGCTGGAGGACATAATAATCACTTTCACTCTCTCTGCTACATCCTCATACTAGTCTCCAATTTTGCATTATTTGCTGTTATTTCAGCTTTTAACGCTATGTTCTCTCTCAGTTTTTTTCTCTTTCTAGAATCTACATCTGGCCTGGCTCTGTGTTTAGCCGTGGCACCTTCCTGGAGGGGGACATCGGACTAGACTAGACTTGAAATTGTCTTGCATGCTAAGTATGAGGCATTGCTGCAAAGTCAATGCAATCAGCTGTCCACTGTTGCTACATGCTCATTCAGGAGGAGTGAATGCTGCAGGTCACTGACTGCAGCAATCTGCTGGGTTTCCTTAGATTGAAAACCTTTTTACCCGTTTGAATAATAAACTGAATCTGACTGCACTGTTTGATAGTTACAAGTAATTGGAATGTATGAACCTGACTTGAAATCTGTATAATTCGATTTAATTGACTTTGTAAAGTGCCTTGTGAATTGGCATTGAATAGTTCACAGGATAGTTCACAGGAATGCTAAATAAAGTTCACTTTCACACTTCGTTTTGAAAGAGGAGCAAACCATCTGGACATGTAACTCGGACATAACAGCTGCTTGTTTGGGGAGGAACAGCCTGAGGAGCGCACGTTGTACCTTTTTGGTTAACATTGAGATTTAGCAAATAGTTTCTCAACAGAGAGAGTCATTTAGATAAAATCAAGTTCATAAAGCTGAATAATCCAGTTAAAGAGCAGAATGTTTTAACTGTGTCTGGTGGGTACTTGCTGGTTTCTAGTAGTGGTGTTGAATGGGCCACGGGTGGCACTTCTGGATAGTGATATAAGCCAGTTCTTTTAGGGACTGAAAAAAATGTGTATTATTACAGAGGTATGGCCTAGTTGGGGCCTGGTCAAAGTTGGAGCCTAGTTGACGATGGGGCTCAACCCCTATTAAGATGCTGTGGCTTGACATTGAACTGGCCATTAATGTTCAAAAACCCTCCAATGTGCCTGACATAAAGCAATTCTGTGTAGAACTGGACAACATTTCTCCACAGTGACGTTAAAGACTTATTGATAGTTTATAAGAAACACTCCAAGGGTGGAATAACCACTTGGTTTAGTGGGTATTTACTCTTTTACATAGGACCAGCTACTTTTTCTTAATTAATAAATTCATCATTTGTAAAATGCTGTTCATATTCATTTAGATATTTTTTGTCTGATTTAATGTTGTGTGTGATCTCTCTCTATCTGGTTGTGTGTGTGTGTTTTTTGCATATGCTTCTGAGTGAGGACCGTCGGAAGTTTTAACCAACAAAGAGAGGTCATTTTTCTGCTCCTCACATTTTCCCCTTTCTGTTTTAGGGTTAGGGGTTTAGGACTATTCTCTGAATTGAGTTTCTATTAGATTTAGGGTTAGACTCAGAGTTAGGCCATAGAAATGCATGTAAAATGTATCAAAGTCAATGCAAAGACCTTGCAAAGATAGAAAAACAAGGATGTGTGTGTGTGTGTGTCAGTGTTTGTGTGTGTGTGTGTGTGTGTGTGTGTGTGTGTGTGTGCGTGTGCGTGTGCGTGCATCTATCATTTATTGCCATATTTGTCTTATTTTGATTTTATTCTTTCCACCACAGGGACAATGTCCTGTGAACGATAGCGGCATGTATTTGTACATCACCGTAACCCATGGTAGCAGTGGCATTGTTTCTGATAACAGATGGTCT
Source organism: Crenichthys baileyi (assembly GCA_036173005.1). Classification (NCBI taxonomy): domain Eukaryota; kingdom Metazoa; phylum Chordata; class Actinopteri; order Cyprinodontiformes; family Goodeidae; genus Crenichthys; species Crenichthys baileyi. Next base: position 741,510 of record JAHHUM010002041.1, read on the forward strand.
TTTGTTCTTACCAAGTGAGGCCTGAAAGTATTTCTTCACAATGTGGCCCTACAATAACAAAAAACAAACACGACTACATACTCACACACACCCACAAATATAAAAATATATATAGTATATATATATATATATAATATATATAATATATCTATATAGTATATATCTATATATATATATATAGTATATACATATGTTAGGTATATTGATTATTATTTGTGTATTAAAAGAAATTGACCGAATGATTGTATCTCCAGTTTGGTCAAAAGCACTGGTCTGCATAAAAACAGAGGGATGCTTTATTTCAAACATGTCAGCAGAGGGCGTACAAACTGCAGGTAATGCAAAATACTGAGTGTCTCATGAATGATAGAGGCATTAGACTCATGAGTATTTGTACTATTCAAAAGGCTCTAAAGAGTTGATATGAAGGGAATTTTCAGCTTCTTCAACGTTTTTGTATAATGACCATATAGTTGGTGACTTAGATGTTGGAAATTCTCATCATCTGTGGGGATACAAAATTAAACTGACTGATATTTTAGTTAAAGGCTAAATGTTGGTTAATAGAAGAAAGCAAATTCTAAATGATTAAAAAAATCATTTATTACCCCCCCCACCTCCTCCACCTCCCGCAAATCAGGACGGTCTGTTGACCTGTCATTGATCCTCCATTTATTCTCAACCAGCCCAGCTGTCAGTCACTTCCATGTCACTGCATCTCTAACGGCTGCAGTTTCAGAGCAAAGTTCCACTCTATCTGAGCTCACTAATGCAATTTGGTAGCTCACTCCTGCACCAGAGTCTTGGGATAAAAACATACAGAACTCTCATTATGGCTCAGTTGGCTGAAGAAAGAGTAAAAGACAAATAAAGAAAAAGGAGTTTACTGCAATAAAAAAAAAAAACAATTTGCAGGTGGCCAATGGAATAACTGATTGAAGCAAAAAGTAAAAAACAGCCAAAAATAAGAAAGACATTTTTTTTTAAACAGAAAAACACAGGAAAAGTGGAAGAAAAAGCAAGAGAAAAGGCAAGAGTGGGAAAAAAAGAGTTGAATAATAAAATGAAGCATGTCATCTTTACTACTTTTAAACAGACAATGCCGCTCTGCATTCAGGGACAGATTTATGTTTTAAATAACTAAAAATACGAACATATTGTTTAGCCCCCAGGGCAGACTCATACAGTAGAGAAGCTACGCCAGAAGGGGGGTGGGGTCACACATCCAGCCGCCAACAGGGATCCAATAAAGGTGGAGGGGCCGGGATTATGCAGCTCGGTCAGACTATGGAAGATTATGTCTGACCAAAACAGACTCCACTGGAGAAGGAGATTAAAAACTATTTTCAGATAGTTTTGTTGAGTGAAAACAATCAGCTTTGTGATTAAAGTCTGGGCATTAAATGGCCCACAGATGTAAAAGCGATGGGACCAAAAGATAAGTCTTTTCTGCAAATCCCCTCAAATAAATTGGTTTAAACTATGAGAGGTCTTGTTTTAATTGGCTTAATTTTTTGTTCTTAAGAAAGGGTTTCATTGAATAATCAGGAGAATTAAACATATTGCCCAGTCATAACCAAAGAAAATAATAGTGTGAAATAATCATATCCACTGTTTCAACACTGAGAGACAATACAATACTTTACAGGAAGAATACGGTTTATTCTAATAGGTCTGATTTTGTTTGCAGATGCCTTTGGAAGCAGATTTTTTTTGATGTGTTGAAACATAGGATGACAGACCATTAGTCAAGTTATCCGTGGTTAATCTAAATCACTTAACACTTGAGAGAATGTAAGTCATCATAGACATAGAGAAAATAGAAGACAAGATTGTCAACAAAACTGCATAGATATGTACTTATTACAAAGCCGTGTTTTGCACTAAGTCTAACTGTTAGTGTCTTAGTTTGAGTGAAAATATGTGGCCAAGTGTTGCTATTGCAGTAATTAGTTATATTTAAAAAATGTCCTCAGTTTTAATTAGACAAAGGTAACTTTTTATATATTTACTTTACATCTTTAGTCATTTTTAAAATGTTCTCTATTCCTGCTCTGTTAAGATGTTTGACCTATCTATACACAAATAAATAAATAGATAAAATGCTGTGACAAAGAATTTGCCCCCATATGGTACTTTTTTATTTTGCGTTTTTCTCACACTCAAATGTTTCAGATCATCAAACACATTTTAATATAAGACAGAAATAAGCAGAGTAAATACACAATTTAATTAATACACAACACAAAAAAGTAATCTCACCCTAAACCTAATACCTGCTGGTACCCAAAAAATGCCGTCAAGTGGTTTTAGATAACTGGCAATAATTCTTTTATATCCCTGTGGAGGAGTTGTAGTCCACTCTTCTTTGTAGATTTATTTTAATTCAGTAACATTGTAGGGTTTTAGAGCATGAATGGCATGTTTAAGGTTATGAAACAGCATCTCAATCGTATTTAAGTCTGGACTTTGAGTAGGCATCTCCAGTGGTGGACTTGCTTGTGTGCTTTGGATCATTGTCCTGCTGCATAAAGCAAAGGTTCTTGAGCTTAAGGTGACAAACTAATGGCTGCACTGGTAGAGAGCAGAGTTGATGATTATTTACACTCCAGTACACTACCACAATTATGTTCCACTGTCAGTGTGATGTTATTTTTGTAAAATGCTGTTAGTTGTATACCAGATGTAACGGGATGCATACCTTCCAAAGAGTTCCACTTTTGTTGTGTCAGTCCAAAAAAGTCTTGGCAATCATCAAGTTTTTTGGGGGGAATTGAGATAGATGTTTTGGTTTTGCTTCGGAACTCTCCCATGGATACCATTTTTATTGTGGAATCAAGATCACTGACCTTAACTGAGACAAGCGAGGCCCAAAATGTTTTATGTTTCCTCCGTTTGTGAAAGATGGCTCTCACTTTCCAGACTGATAGATGTTATTAATTAGAAATCAATGTGTGCTGTTTTTTAGAGCTACCTACTTTATGTTGTCAGTCAGGTTATATTTAAATAATTTCTACAAGTCTGGCAATAACCTGGGTGAAATTGAACTCATTTGTCAAAAATGGTGGCTAAGCAAAGCCAGTAGTATAGCAAGCTTTTCAAAAGTCTGGAGGATGTTTACCCATTGGGTAGGGAAGGTGACTTTTTATGCATGGGGTGGAGGGGAGACGTTAGATGTTATTACACACAAATTTCTGGTACCACTGAAATTGAAAAGTCAGAGTATATTTGGGTAAGGACTGATTTTAGATCTGGTTAATTAGGCTTACTGAACTGTGGCCAAATAACAGCATCCTTATCATCTCTGATCTCTACCTCTCTCTGTTCTTCCGGTCTGCCATCCAGTTGTCTGCCTTTTCCTTTCTCTTTAACTTTGCCCTCCTCATTCTTGGCCATATTCTCACATAAACCCTAATTAAAACATTTTAAATGAAATTAGGAATTTTATATAACCCTACATGCATTGCACACCAGACACCGACCGCACCTTGGATAATATCGCAACATAAATATAAACAATGTCTAATTAATATACTCTATTATTTTTTCAACAGCTTTCAACCTATTTCCAGGCTTATCTTGTGAAGTATCTATCTGCCTTTTTCTTTTCAGCATCTTGCTGACATTCTCTAGCTAAAAGGCAATGGAAAGTTAAATAGTAAACTTGGTGACAGGGCTGTGAGACTTTTAAATAGTATTTACTTACGCTAGGACATCCACAAAAACTACATTTAGACTTTACATAAGCCCTTTAAGGTGAGTATGTGACACCCTTCCTGTCGAGTTTAAAAACTTGACAGGAAAAATGAAAGTCATAATTTGAGAACAGTGGTTTTTGTTTTCTCTTTGATAAATATTTCATTGATGATCTCAAACATTTAAGTGAGACATAAATTATGTTGTTTAATTCCATAAATTAATTAATGAATTATTTTTATGCAAATAGATAATCTTTAAAAAGGTCCAGTTTAAAAAAAATCAATTGTTCAAACCTGGAACAGATAACAGAAACTGAAAGCACGCAAATGCAGAAATGAATTTTTGCTGTTTTTTTTAACTGAACAGGTCTCAATGTGATCCAAATCCAATTTAAAGCCCTTAACTGGCTTTTTTTAACTTTTGTAATTTAAGTAATAGTTTCGCTAAATATCAGCTGCTTTTAAAAAGTTGGTTTTCACTAAAGAATAATCTTGTTTGAATAGTCTAATGCATTTCAAACTAGAGGTTAGCACATATAATAGAAACAGTAAATGAATTCTAGCTGTCTTGATGAATTTCCCCCAGAGGTTCTGATAGGAGAAAATGGCTGGTGTAAGTCAGCGGAAACAACCTGCCCTTGACGAGACATTATAACAAGGGTTATTAAAGAAATTAAGGGTATTAATTTTATCTTCCTTATATTGACATTTATAGTAAGTGTTGAGTCTGTATCACAGCCGCATGAACAAGAAAGAACAATGTAGGTGTTCATCCCCCATGGAAAATGTAAATTGTGTGTATATTTAACCTTTAAAGCATATTTCAATAATCAACAATTAATGCGGGCAAAAAATGGACAGAAGATGCTAAGAGCTGCTGGTGTTTGGCTGCATTTGTCCTTCAACCTGACTTTTTTTTCACTCTGACTTTAAGAGAACTGGAACTGCTACATATGCATCAGTAATGTATAAAATATCATAAGGTGATAGACACAGTAAGCATAAATTATGAAAGAAAATTTAATCATCAAATCTGTATAAAATGTGTCTGACTTTTGATTTTTCAGCATGCCCATTCCAATTTGGGTTTATTTGGGGTTATTTATTTGTTGTAGGTCTAAATACGTACATAAATTTAAATGGCGAGAAGCGCTGGCCAAATAAGTGTGTATGTCTGTTCATAAACATTTGGCTTCCGTGTGACTTCATGCTGGTCCCTAATTGGTTACTTAAAGATTCATCGTTTCTTGTGTCACTCTTCAAAGTCATGTCCCTGGCAGCTTAGACGCGTGGGCGTGAATGTCAGACATATGAATGTAAGTGAATAGATCAGACAACAACAAGAAGACAGGAGACAATGGTGGCAGCAAAACAATTTATTTTTTATTTTATTTCGAAAATAATTATTTCACGAGGCTATCACTGGAGGAAAAAAAGCAGCTAAAGAGATTTGGACTGGACTGACCAGACTTAAAAATCCAGCAGCAGGCAAGTGACAGCATATGGATTTATGTTGAAGTAGAGTTTATTGTTGTTGTGAGTCCCCCTATACCCGCCCCAACCCCACCCCCCACCCCCCCACCCCTTTATAGCCACACTTGTTTTCTCTGTTAGTAGATATGTTTAAACAGCTCATCTAACCATCTCCTACAGATGTACCCTCTGAAAAACATAGATAAGGGATTCAGGAAAGCACGCCACCATAATGACTAAACAAACATTTGCTAATGCTAACAAATTTTCAATTTGAACTAGTATGTACCATGCAGTCTTAACTACAGCAACACTTGAAATAAGAATATTCAATTCAATTCAGTTTAGTTTTATTTATGTAGCGCCAATTAACAGCACATGTCGTCTCAAAGCAGGGTTTATCAGCTTGGTTCTTTACAGACAGGTCAGCTATTGTGCTAAAGAAGCACGTATAATAGTTTTGGTTATCTTTCCAGTCTGTAAGATTGCTGGTACTCCCTATCCGGGCCAAACGGAAGAAGCAATCTTTCAATTGTGTTTATTGGTTAGCCTCAGGCCAATTAATAGCTACAACAATTCTTTTGAATGTTTAACCTTTAGTTTCCCTCATCCAAATTTCAAAGCACGAAAAGCCCTTCTGTGTGGTGTTTTGTATATCAGGCCTTAATGCTATCCTAGACTGAATTGGCATTGCTCAAAACATCTGCAGATCTACCCCCTTTTGTTTTCATACCCTGGACCTTGTTCTGACATATGGCATTGCATGTAAAGAAATGTAAGTATTTCTTCATAACCACTTCCCATCTGACCATTTTTAATAGCCTTTCAGTTTAATTTAACTGAGTACTACTGAAAGAATATTTCATCGTAGTAGATCATTATCAGACAATGCAGTAACAATCTTTAAAGACTTTGTTCCATTTTTAATACCCTCATTGTCACAGAAAAACACAGTGGCAGAGCAACTGTGGGAGGAAGCAAGAGGACTTGGAGAGAACCCACGCATACACAGGGGAGAATCTACAAACTCCTTGAGGAAAGCTGGTGTCATCCAAGGCATGACAATCAATTTGTCATAGACAAAAAGCATTGCGGCGTAAGGATTCACTGTGGGCATTGTATTGACAAAGTGAAAGGAGCAAATATGCAGGGTTTTTGTAGATTCTAAAAACATAAAATCATCTGTTGATAACGATTATAGCAAATGAAAGGTAAGAGCAGGAACAATGACATTTCACTTTCAGTGCATGTTCAGCACACAGCTGTTGCCACATTTTGGATTTTTATAGCTGCAAACAAATAAAAAGTACAGGAGCATCACAGTAACATGTCAGTAAGTGTGTGATTGAGAAACTTGACACCAATATTGACACGAAGTTACTTTGAAAATATGGCTCCCTACATACAAGTAGCCATCAAAACCAACTACTTTACTGTAACCTTCACCATCTTACCAAATGTTGTGTCCTTGATCAATCCTACAGCAACACTGCCATTAACCCAGCAAATGTTGCCAAGAACTTCATTGTCTCTCTCTATAGATGGTCCTACACTTCATAATTCACTTCCCGCACTGTCATTTTGCGTTTAATCCTGTGTCTGTCCCGAATAAAGCTAAAGGTAACCAGGTAACTGCTGTAATTAACTTTGCATACTCTCGTTTTTATCCCATAGATACTACCACCTACTTAGCTTCATGGTCTTGCTATTTCTTTCATTGACAAAGCAATTATCAGAGCTAGCACTAGTAATAAATTTGTTTACTCAGTTTTGCTTTTACATAAAAAGTAATCAAGGACCAGACTTTTCTCTGTCTTTGCTTCAGTCAAAGTAGATGGCCGCTCATGCTGACCCATGTTCTGCTGGGGGTTTCCTCCTGTTAAAAGGTTGTTTCTTTACAATGTCACTTTCTTGTTTAGGATCAGGGATTGCTACAAAGTTGACTGAGGTCAATTGTCATTATTATAATTATTATTATTATTATTACTGCAGAAAACATTTGAATTCCTCTAGAAATAGGATTTCTGCCGTATAACTAAAAAACGTTATGCCATTGGATTATTTAGGTCCCACTTACTAGAGTAGTGTAACTGTAGGCTTTTTGGAGCATCAGGATTGCATGATGAATAAGAATTACACTAAGATTCCGTTTACTGGCATTAGGCCTTTCATTCTATTAGCTCTAAATTCCTTTAACTGGGTCTCTAAATACACGGGCCCCATATCAGGGCTAGCCCCTGCTGGGAGGGCATATGGGCTGCTTTGTTGGAAAGAAGAGAGTGTGTGTGCAGAGTTCACCAATCACTCACTTACCCATGGAGTTAAACAAATTGATTGGCAGGCTAGTGGTTCTCTCGGCACTGTGGTCCCCTTTCTTCTACAGAGAGAGCTTCGGAAAGTTCTGTGGAGTTCAAACTGAAAGACTGCCTCAGGCATGTACAGATTAGCATATTCTTTAAACTTCTAATTCTAAACTAAATTTCTACTGTTGTCAGCATGTCAAAAATTTCAGGAACTCAGGTTTAAACTGGCAGTGTGTCATTTAGTGTATTTGGCTGTCAATCAACATTTGCTAAACTGGGAACAACTGGACCTTGGATCTTCAACACTGCTTCAAATATCTTGTTCATGTTGTAAAAAGAAGCATTAAAAGCATTACTTTGCAAACAAAACCATGATAGTTGTCTCTTCTACTGTCTCACATGAAGCCCAACAAATGCCCTGGAAGTACCATAGTTTTTCTTGAAAAAAAAAAGACAAATCATATACTGTACCTGCACTGTAGGCCATATGAGGATTTATTAATCTAAAATACTGGGCTTTCGAGGATGAAAATATAGATTGTTCTGTTCTGATACAGAATTTGAAGTATTATAGAAATATAATGATCTTGATGGTTTTGTTAATTTTCTTAGTAAAAATGAAAAGAATAGTTCTTCATTTGTGTTGTAGATTAATTTTAATATGAAGAGAAACAATGTAGAAAAAAGCCAAATACATAAAAGTGAAGTCATAATCTGTAGGACATTTCTCACAGTTCTGTCACTGTTCTTTGTAATTTTTGTTATTTTGTATTTTAGTAAACTCTCTTATTTTATTGTTACTTTGTTCTGTTTAATCACTGCTGTTTCTGTTAATCCTACCTGAAACTGTTGGCTAAGGATAAGCTGAAATACAATAAGATTCTAATTCACGCTGGCGGTAATGACACCCGGTTACGGCAATCGGAAGTCACCAAAGTTAGTGTTGGTTCGGTGTGTAAGTTTGCCAAAACAATGTCGGACTCCGTAATTTTCTCTGGTCCCCTCCCCGATCTGACCAGTGATGACATGTTTAGCCGCATACTGTCATTCAACCGCATTAAATGTGGCTTACTGAACATAAGATATCCCTCTTCAAAGACTTTGCTAGTTAGTGACTTGATGTGTGACAATCAGATTGATTTATTTTGCCTCACAGAAACCTGGCTGCAGCAAGAGGATTATGTTACTATAAATGAGTCAACTCCTACTATTTATTTGAATTTTCACATACCTCGAAATACTGGGCGGGAGGAGTAGCAACCATCTTTCAGTCCGATTTATTGACTAGTCCCAGACCAATCAATAGCTACAACTCCTCAGTCATCCAAATTGCAAAGCACTAAAACCACTATTGTTTGTTGTTTTGTACCGTCCACCAGGCTCTTACTTTCAACATTTAGATCAGCATTCAGACCTTTTATCTGATTTAGTGTTAAAATAGAGATAAGGTTTTTATAGTGGGGGATTTCAACATTCATGTTGACACTGAAAGTGATAGCCTAAATATAGCCTTTAATGCTATCTTAGACTCAATTGGCTTTGCTCAAAACATTAACAAACCTACCCACCTTTGTCTTCATTCTCTGAACCTTGTGCTGACATATGGCATTGAGTGCAAAGAAATATTTTCTCATAACCCTGTCCTGTCTGACCATTTTTTAATAACCTTTGAGTTTAATTTAACCGAGTACTCCACACCTGAAAGAAAATTTCATTATAGTAGATCATTATCAGACAATGCTGTAACAACCTTTAAAGAATCTGTTCCACTTTTAATTTCCTCATTATCATAGAAAAACACAGTGGAGGGCAATTATTTTGTTTCTTCCCTTTCGCAAATTGATTCTCTTGTTCATAGTGTATGAAATTATGAAATCATTTAACTCCTCCGGCTCATCCAAGGTGGTCAACTCATCCTTTAGCGTCTCGTTTAGTGCTTGAAAGAACGCTGATTTTAAAGTGTCTGGGTTCCAGCCAGATGCAGCTGCCAGAGTTCGAAACTCAATGGAGAACTCAGATACTGGTCTTAGCCCCTGTTTGAGAGTCAGGAGGCGGCGGGATTGGCTATGACGATCTGAAACAGTAGAAAAAGTTAGTCGGAACTCTTCAATAAACTCCTTGTAAGTGCAACCAAAGCAGGATGGATTTTGAAAACGTGCTTCTGCCCAACTTAGTGCTTTTCCGGTTAACAAGGCCAAGATGGAAGAAATTCTAGCATCATCAATAGGGAAGGAGTGGGGAGGGCGATTAAACACCAGATAACACTGAAGGAGAAAACCTCCACAATCCACCTCACCAGAATACTTTTCCGGATTGGGGGTAGTGACGTCACGTAAGGCTACCGAGTGAGAAGTCGAGGATGCCATAGCGCCACTAGGCGGAGCGGAGGTAGTAACTGCACCAGATTGTAGACTATGTAGGAAACTCTGCATTTGTCCAGCCATTTGTTCCAAACTTTGATTGGTGATGGTAACCTGGTCAAGTAAAGACCTGAGCTTAGAATCATGCAACTGTATTAATTGATACTGATCTGCTATTTGAACGCTGAGTTAGTCTGCTGGGTCTTGTTGGCCTGAGTGTTCTGTCATTGTTTTAGGAATTCTTTTGACCCACATGCAAAACTCACTCAGGAGACCAGACAAGTTTCAAAGGTTTATTTAAACACACAAGGAGAGTTCTACTGGAACAAGGGTTGGAAGGTTCTTCCGGTCCATTGATCACTTGAGCAGAGAAATTCAGGAGGGTCATACCACTGGGCTTGGGAGTCAGGCAATCCAAATAGCTTGTCCAATGTTCGGTCCAGAGTTCTCACAGAGGCAGGTGCTAGGAAGGTTAGGAACCGTGGCACAGTCAGAGATGAATAATCCAAATTCACAAACAGCAGTAGAAAGTGTAGAATGTCCGAGTCCAGCTCCGTAGGTAACAGCCCACACCTCACAGGTTTCTAACAGGAAGCAGGGAAAGATAGACAGGATTAGCAAAAGCAAAAAACAGACTGGCAAAGTTACTCTGGCTTGGTGTTTACCTCTAGGGCAACAACACTGAGGCGCTGAAGGACTGGTGGCATGCTCCTAAGTACTCCTCCCAGGTAAGGACAATCAGCCGAAGATCAGTAACACCTGTAGATGGTTAAAAGAAGCTCCAGGAGGACCTCTGGTGGACAAGTACAGGAACGAACACTCCCAATTCCCAACAATAGGAGGTTGGCTCCTTACTTTATTTCAGAGCTGCGTACTTTAAAGCACAATGTTAGAAAATTGGAGAGAAAATGGCGCTCTACACACCTAGAGAATTCCTACTTAATCTGGAAAAATAGCCTACTGTTGTATAAAAAGACACTTCGCCAAGCCAGAACAGCTTATTTCTCATCATTAATAGAAGAGAACAAGAATAATCCTAGGTTTCTCTGTAGTACAGTTACTAAACTTACACAGAGTCATAGCTCTGTTGAGCCATCCATTCCCTTAGCTCTCAACAGTCATGACTTTATGGGATCCTTTTTAAATAAAATTGATTCTATTAAAAAGAAAATCTTTGATGTACTCCCGAAGATGATTACTTCATCCTCAGCAAGTGAGACAACATTGGAAGTAACTGTAGAACCTGATTTGTGTTTGGACTGTTTTGATCCTGTGGAGCTTCCTGAGTTATCAGAAATATTAGCTTCATCTAATTCAATTTCAATTCAATTCAATTCAGTTCATTTATATAGCGCCAATTCACAACACATGTCATCTCAAGGCACTTCACAAAAGTCAGGTACATGCATTACAATTAATCCGAATCATTGAACAGTGCAGTCAGATTCTGTTATTTATTCAAATTGGATAAAAAGTTTGTCTATCTAAGGAAACCCAGCAGATTGCATCCAGTCAGTGACTTGCAGCATTCACTCCTCCCGGATGAGCATGTAGAGACAGTGGACAGTCACTGGCATTGACTTTGCAGCAATCCCTCATAGTGAGCAACCATGTAGCGACAGTGGAGAGGAAAAACTCCCTTTCAACAGGAAGAAACCTCCAGCAGAACCAGGCTCAGTGTGAGCGGCCATCTGCCACGACCGACTGGGGGTTTGAGAGAACAGAGCAGACACACAAAGAGAACAAAGAAGCACTGATCCAGGAGTACTTTCTATGGGAAGGAAAAGGTAAATGTTAATAGATGTAGCTCCATTATGGATCTAAACCTTCAACTTGTATGTTAAGGTTTACTGGTGGTTCCTAGAGTCTCTAGAAGTAGAATGGGAGGCAGATCCTTTAGTTATCAGGCTCGTCTCATGTGGAACTAGCTCCCGGTTTTGGTCCGTGAGGCAGACACCCTGTCTACTTTTAAGGCTAGGCTTAAAACTTTCCTTTTTGATAAAGCTTTGATAAAGCTTATAGTTAGATTAGGTTATCCTGAGCTATCTCTGTAGTTATGCTGCTATAGGTTTAAGCTGCTGGAAGACATAATGACCACTTTCACTCTCTTCGCTACATTCTCATACTAGTCTCCAATTTTGCATTATTTGCTGTTATTTCAGCTTTTAACTTTGTTCTCTCTCTTTTATCTTCCTAGAAGCTACACCTGGCCTGACTCTGTGTCTACCTGTGACACCTTTCTGGAGAGGGGAATCGTCCGAGCTTCTGCTGGCAACAACTTAATGCTCACCTTCTACCGATGATCCACATGGCCCTGTCTTTCAGTGTTTAAACCTTTCTCTCTCCTAGACAGCTGCTGACTGAGCTTTTACTGTGACTAATTATATGTGCTCTCTTGAATACTCTAACCCTGAAAACTGGCTCAGAGTTTATCTGTTCTTTCTTTCTAGATGAAACTACTAAAGGAGCTACACCCATTAACATTTACTTTTCCTTCCCATAGAAAGTACTCCTGGATCAGTGCTTCTTTGTTCTCTTTGTGTGTCTGCTCTGTTCTCTCAAACCCCCAGTCGGTCGTGGCAGATGGCCGCTCACACTGAGCCTGGTTCTGCTGGAGGTTTCTTCCTGTTAAAAGGGAGTTTTTTCGTCTGCACTGTCGCTACATGCATGCTCAGTATGAGGGATTGCTGCAAAGTCAACGCCAATGACTGTCCACTGTCTCTACATGCTCATCCAGGAGGAGTGACTGCTACAAGTCTCTGACTCGATGCAATCTACTGGGTTTCCTTAGTTAGTAAAACTTTTTATCCAATGTGAATAAATAACTGAATCTGACTGCACTGTTCAATGATTAGGATTAATTGGAAAGTATGTACCTAACTTTGTGAAGTTCCTTGAGACGACGTGTTGTGAATTGGCACTTAAATTAAATTAAATTGAATTGAACTGTTTCAATCCCAGAGTTTAGCTTTTGTTTGGTTTATAGTCTTTGGTTTTGCATGTATTACATTATCTTGGTCATGTTTAGTTTTTGATTTTGTTTTCTGATATGTTTGGATCCTGATTGATTTACTTTAGTCTCTCTCAGGACCTATTTTATTTATTTCAATATTAATCTGAATTCTCGCTGCAGAGTTTTGAATAAGTTGAAGCTTTTCCTGATATTAAAGAATCACAATAATCTATTGAGAAAGTAACAAATACAGGGACTATATTTTCTGTGATGAATTCAATTCTAATTCATCAATCGATCCATTGTCTACACTTGCCCAGCAGTCGCTGGGTAAGAGGTGGGGTACATCCAGGACAGGTCACCAGTCCATCCCAGTGACATACAAAGATACACATGACAAACAACTATGCAGTTTAGTGAAACCAACTAACCTAACAGTCATGTTTTTGGACTGTGGGAGGAAGCCGGAGTATCTGGAGAGATTTCATGCATGCACGGGTACAACATGCAAACCCCATGCAGAAAAAACCTGAGGTCGGGATCCAAAAACAGAAACGTCTTGCTTCAAGGCAACTGTGCTACAAACGGTGCAGCTGTCTTTCTAATTGACTAGTATCCATATGTAAGAAAAGGCTGTTGACAAAATTGCTCTCATTATTTTCATCGACAAGATTAACAATGGTCAATCTAGAGTTCATTTAGAGACTTAAGAGACCACTTTTCTGAAACACCCACACTGAAAATCAGCTTTCTGTAAGGTCACAGAAACCTGATTGAAACTTCACAGTGGAAACTACTGATGCCAAATGGAATGTGAAGGTTAAAGTATACTGATATTCTGTATTAGCGTTTGTAAGGGTCTCATGCCCTTTTCTTTGATATAATGTTTTGTCCTTTTCAACGATCAAGAAAATATATAAGCAGTGGTGGTTCTGGCATGAATTGCTCCCTGGGCAAGCAGCTCTTTCTGCTGCCTTCCAAAAAATCAAAATGCATAAAATTATCTGAGATTCTGGGGCAAAATAAAATCAGTGATGTTCCAAACAAACCACTTCACCTCCTCTCCATATCGTCAGCAGCAAGCAGGAGAAACATACTCCACTCACTGGGATGCCAACTCTGCTCATGAAAGTAATAGAAAACCTGTTCGGGGAACAACTGACATTTATATATTTATATTTTTTACCTGGTACTTCTCTCTTTCAAGAATCCTTCATGAGGACAAATATATCGAGGCACGCGACGTCGCCCGGTACGGCAGAGGCCGGGGACCCACCCTGGAGCCAGGCCTGGACTCGTGGAGAGCGCCTGGTGGCCGGGTTGCTCCTCGCGGGACCCGGCTGGGCCAAGCCCAAACGAGAGATGCTAGGCCATCCCCCAGAGGGCCCACCACCTGCAGGGGGAACCGTGAGGGACCGGTGCAAAGAGGATTGGGCGGCGGACGAAGGTGGAGACCTCAGCTGCCCGATCCCCGGATGCTTAGGCTGGGTCTAGGGACCGTGGAATGTCACCTCGCTGGGGGGGAAGGAGCCTGAGCTTGTGCAGGAGGTCGAGAGATATCGACTAGAAATAGTCGGGCTCACCTCCATGCACAGCGTCTCTGGAACTCATCTCCTCGAGAGGGGCTGGACTCTCTTCTACTCTGGAGTGGCCCACGGGGAGAGGCGGCGGGCTGGTGTGGGTTCGCTTGTTGCCCCCCAGCTCAGCCGTCTCGTGTTGGGGTTTACCCCAGTGGATGAGAGGGTTGCATCCCTGCGCCTTCGGGTTGCGGATAGGTCTCTGACTGTCGTTTCGGCCTACGGGCCAAGCGGTAGTGCGGAGTACCCAGCCTTCTTGGTGTCCCTGTCGCGGCTGCTGGATAGTGCCCCTCCTGGGGACTCCATTATTCTGCTGGGGGACATCAACGCCCACGTGGGACACGACAGTGATACCTGGATACCTGGAGAGGCGTGATCGGGAGGAATGGCCTCTCTAAATCCGAGTGGTGCTTTCTTATTGGACTTCTGTGCTAGTCACGGATTGTCCATAATGAACACCATGTTCAAACATAAGAGTGTCCATCGGTGCACTTGGCACCAGGACACCCTAGGCAGGAGGTCAATGATCGACTATGTTGTCGTATCATCAGACCTTCGGCCACATGTTTTGGACACTCGGGCGAAGAGAGGGGCTGAGCTGTCCACTGATCACCACCTGGTGGTGAGTTGGATCCGCTGGAGGAGGAGAAAGCTGGACAGACTTGACAGGCCCAAGCGCATAGTGAGGGTCTACTGGGAACGTCTGGCAGAGCCCTCGGCCAGGGATGTATTGAAATCCCACCTCCGGAAGAGCTTTGACCAGATTCCGGGGGATGTTGGAGACAAAGAGTCCGAGTGGACCATGTTCTCCGCATCTATTGTCGATGCTGCTGCCCGTAGCTGCGGCCGTAAGGTCGCGGCGGCAATCCCAGAACCCGGTGGTGGACACCGGCAGTAAGGGATGCTGTCAAGCTGAAGAAGGAGTCCTATCGGCTGTGGTTGGCTTGTGGGACTCCTGAGGCGGCTGACGGGTACCATGAGGCCAAGCGTGCTGCGGCCCGGGCTGTGGCAGAGGCAAAAACTCGGGCCTGGGAGGAGTTCGGTGAGGCCATAGAGAAGGACTACCGGTTGGCCTCGAAGCGATTCTGGCAAACCGTACGGCGCCTCAAGAGGGGGAAGCAGTGCTTCGCCAATACTGTTTATAGTGGGGGTGGGGAGCTCCTGACCTCGACTGAGGATATTATCGGGTGGTGGAAGGAGTACTTCGAGGATCTCCTCAATCCTGCCATCACACATTCGCTGGTGGAAACAGAGGCTGGGGACTCGGGGTTGGACTCTTTTATCACCCAGGCTGAAGTCACCAAGGTGGTTAAAAAGCTCCGGGGTGGCAAGGCTTCGGGGGTGGATGAGATCCGCCCTGAGTACCTCAAATCTCTGGATGTTGTGGGGTGTCATGGTTGACACGCCTGTTCAACATTGTGTGGCGGTCGGGGACAGTGCCTCTGGACTGGCGGACTGGGGTGGTGGTCCCCCTTCATAAGAAGGGTGACCGGAGGGTGTTTTCCAGCTACAGGGGGGTCACCGTCCTCAGCCTCCTTGGTAAGGCCTATGCCAGGGTATTGGAGAGGAGAATCCGGCCGATAGTCGAACCTCGGCTTCAGAAGGAGCAGTGTGGTTTTTGTCCCGGCCGTGGAACACTGGACCAGGTCTATACCCTCTCCAGGGTACTCGAGGGTTCATGGGAGTTTGCCCAACCGGTCCACATGTGTTTTGTGGACCTGGAGAAGGCATTCGACTGTGTCCCTCGTGATGCCCTGTGAGGGGTGCTCCAGGAGTATGGAATCGGGGGTCCTTTATTAGGGGCCATCCGGTCCCTGTATGAGCGGAGCAGGAGTTTGGTCCGCATTGCCGGCACCATTCATGCTGGGTTAACTGGCCACTTTAAGTTTTCTGTAAGGTGTGCTGTGTTCTCCCCTTGTTGTACTGTTTCTTGCCCACTGACCTCCGAAGAGGTGTACCAGTGACAAAGCTGGCAAAGTTATGGATGGATGGATGGAAAATGTCATTCATTTTAAGCCAAACATTATTATTTTTTTGTCATCTAGGTAATGGATAATTCTTCGCTGCAGATGAAAACCCAATCCATCTGTCCATCTCCCATTCAATCCAACCATCACTCATACAAAACAGACCAAGACATTTTAACTCCTGACTCCTCCTGACTCCTAACACAGACGCAGCAATCCACCTTTTTCTGGTCAAGAACCATGGCCTCAGACTTAGGAGTTGTCATTCCTGCTGCTTCACACACAGTTGTGAATTGCTCCAGTTCACCCTGAAAGTTCTGGCTTGAACAGAACCACATCATCTGAGAAAGCCTGTATATGCATTACCAAAGAGCAGCAGTCGCTCAATAAAAGGGGTAACCATTGAATTGAAGAAATACATTGATTCACACAAATGGATAGATAATAGCATGATGAGGATTATACATTTATTTGAAGCACTCAGTACATTTGGACAGCAAACTAGAGAAAGAAATGTCAGACTCATGTATTTTACATATTGCTTAGGTGAGTGTTGCTAAGTTATATTCCATGCCTCCATTTTATATATAAAGCACATTTAAAAACTATTTGCTTAACCAAAGTAATGTACAGTACTAAAACACAAAGACTCAAATAATAATAATAATATAAAAAAAAACAGAAAAACAATCAACCGCACCTCTGAACGCAAGTCCAGTTATTTTGGGGAATATGTTTGTACTTTGTTGGAATATTAATCAATGAACTCCAAAAATCCCAGGCACCAGGTGTAAAACTCTCTCTTTTAAGATTATTGCATCTGTACTTTGAAATGAACTTCGTTTGTTGTCTTAAGAATCTCTTAAGAGTCTGGAAATATTTTAAAAAACAGCTAAAAACATTCTTGTTCAAATGTGCCTTCCCTTACAATTTTAATATTAACGTATTTGTTTTGTATTATCTTAATAATTTCAGTTTTTTGTGTTTTTAATCATGTTTTAATTTAAATCGCATTTTAATTTTAATGATCTATCCAATGAAGTAGATAAAATGGTAGATTTCCAAAAAATCTCCAGCACTTTCTCTCCTGAGGAGAACTGCGTTTTGGTAAAGGATACATTATTTTTGCCAAAAAGCTTTTCATCAGCTGCACTTGAGAGGGATCTGTTTAGTGTGTGTCTGCTACAAACTAAACATAAAAGCCAGGAAACCAATGAATATACCACAATGTTTTCTTAAATTAATGTGGAAAAAGTAATTGTTCATGATCTTTTATAAAAAGAGAAAGGAGGAAGGGGAGGGGGCTGGTTCAGACTTTGGATGACCAGATGCTTATGTTGGCATTCTGCAAAGCTCTAACCTGAGTGACAGCAAGCACCAGCATGAGGTACATTATCCAGCTCTACAAACAGACGCTCTCAATTATATTCTTTGTTTATTATGCATTGCACTCATTTCAGAGTGTCGAACACAGATAGAGGAGGGGTGGATTTTTTATTCATCAGGAAAAGTTAAAGGCAGAGGGTGGTTCTGCAGCTTTTTCCAAGAATGGAACACATACATGTTAAACAGCTTGAGTGCTTTGCCGTTTGAGCTTTATAATAAAAGTGATAGAATAAGTAAAGAGTGTGTTAAGATACTCTACTCGGCGTCACTCCTGTGGGTGAGGTTTATTGCTTTATTTCCTGTTTTCACTGTTGCACATGGTGGATCTGTTTGATGTTTCAGATTCTCTTGACATAATCTACTTTTCCCTTTACTATATTTCTGAATTAATCTAACACATAAGCACATTTAAACACTTTGCGTTTCAGAAGCTTTTGTGTTTTACAGGTTTGTTTCTCGTTGTGTTTATGTTACTTGCTTACTATTAGCTTTAGCACCAATATAGCTGCCCAGCCTGTCCTTCCTGTCGTTTCTCCATTTCTGCCTAAATCTCCTCCTCTCTCCTGCTCAGTGTCATATGTTCAGTTACTCCTCTGCCTTGTTAAGTTATAAAAGTAAGTGTAAGAAATGTAGTTATTTGTGGCTTTGAAGGCGAGGTAGTTAGAATTGGAGGTCCGGCTCCACCGAGTGTAGTCGTCCTCTAGCAGAGCCTGTGCAGCTTTGGACCTCAGGCCAACTGGATGACAGCACTTAGGAAGAATAGTTCTAGATTCCAACCAACGTGTCACCACCAACTTGTCTGCGTTTCTGACAGATTTTCGAAGCTCAGCAACACAAGCAGACTCTGGTAATTGGCAGCTCCATAGTCAGAAACAAGCCATTAGAGACATCAGCAACCATAGTCAAATGTTTGCCAGGGACCAGAATGGGTGACATCAAACCTGAAACTGCTGGTTAAGGATTAATACAGCAAGATTATTATTTACACCGGCGGTAATGACACTTGGTGTAACAACCGGTGGTCACAAAAATGTATTTTGCCGTTATTTATTTGTTCACATCCATTTTCAGACAGGTGATGCTGTCATGAAATTACTGGTTCTCTTGGTGACGTCCTCAAAATGATTTGGGCTAAATTGACAACTGGAGATCATTTTGGGGAAACCCGGGTTTGATCCGCATGTCTAGGAACGCGGACAAGCCAGGGTTTATATCGTTTTCAATAATCAATGGAAAAATTTTTATTGCTTAATTCAAATTTTTTGCCAATGGGTTTTTTTTTCCCTTAATTTTAATTTACATCTCCAATCTTTTTACGCGCTGGCCCAAGCCTCCAGAGGCCTAAGCGAAATTAGATTTTGGGGGGCCACTATTTCTCCAATAAAGGAAATTTGTTACATTACAATAAAATTGTCCCCATCATTGCGCTCTGGCGTTTATTTCATTACCCATATATCATTATTTACTAAAAAGTTACAAAAAAGAAATATGACTAAATGTATGTCCTTGGATGTTATTCTTATACTTAGAAATTAAATGTATCTGTGGTGGGTTTTTTCCCCGAGGAAACACAGTTTTTGGGCCGATGAGTGGACCGGGACGGGTGGTTTTTGTGCCCATAAAGTACTAGAACAGTGCTTATGCAACAAATCCAGCGGCCTTAAAGCGATTTGATTTCAAAACATTGGGTCATATGGGTCCCTTTAGATATGTTAATTTAACTCTTTTTTGGAGTTGGACCCTTTTCCCTAATTTTAGTGCAAAAACAAATTTTAAGTTCATAATTTAAACAACTAACAACAAAGGGGTTTAAATAGAACTCTCTCATAGGAAATTTTTTAACTACTTAGATTTTATCCGCAAATAATCTAAAAGGGGACTTACTGTTTTGAGCTTTTTTAAAATTTCCCTTGGGGAAGTAAAAAATATAATAAAAAGAGGCAATGTTTTTTTTTCTGGGAACCTTTTTTTGGAATTGCCCACAAATGGAACCCTTTTTTTTAAAACTTAATGTGGAAAAAGGGGGCATGCTTTGCCTTCATTAGAATATGTTGTCAAAAGTCGAATAGGGACTGGGCAATGCAATACGTGTCTCATTACTTTTTTTAATACAGTATCAATGGGGTTTTCACAAAAAACAAGGTGTGACATACACCCATAAGAAGCATTTGTTTTATGTATTAGATATGCAAAATTTTTTTTAAAAGTCGAATCTTACCAAATACCATTATTTGGCTCACTATTTCCCATTTTTTATCATAATATTTCTGTCTTTTTTCTCATGTAAAATTTTAAAAACGGTTTTTCTAATTGTTTTTAAAATGTGCTCAAATCTTTTTTAAAAGTCTGATTCCTTACTAAAGTGGGAAATGTTTGAGTAACACTTTTCTTGCTTTGACTTTGAAAAATACAAATTCCCGCAGAACAAATTTTTTCTTTGAACAGCACTTTTGAAATACCAGAAGTTGTAAGTGAGCAACAAAAATCCACACATTCCAAAAAGTGAGTCCCCGGGGAAACGGTCACGCCTTTAAAAAATGCAGAAGTAAAGGCTCACACTTAATGGTCTTTTGAGGAAATGGTTTTCTTTGACAAATTCCTGTTGCTCGTGGGGTTTCTTTTTGTGTTCCCCCAACTTCAGTTTATGTTTTGGTTTGAATGAAGTGTTTTAAAAATGGAAAAATTCATCATATGAGAGGTGGAGACAAAGTGTGCTTTGAACACCTATCAAAAGCAGCTAGCTTGGTTTGGAGCATCAAAGGCGATGCTTTTGGTCACAACAATAAAGAATTTCCCGAAAGTTCTTCTTTGCAGGAAGGAATGGCGGCCTGGTGCAACTTTCTTCAGGGAAAAAATTTTAGGGGTGACTCCTTCCTGAAAATTTGATTTTTACATGTCACGGCAAAACAGAAGGGGTGTTATTCCCCAAAACTGTGATCAAGTAAAAATTCCCCTGGAAAGCAAGCCTACAGACTTTGTTTCTCTGATCTCATAAGGAAACCCAAAGGTAACTGCAATTATGCAAATTCCCATTTTTTTCTTTTGGTTTACATTTTTTCAAAATACTTCAATAAAAACCAAAATTGTTTGTTTTTCAAATGTGTTAATTTGGTACAACTAAAACATGCCAAAAATTTCAGAGATGTTGGGTTTTTGAGATTTTTACACTTACATTACCATTTTTTCGAGTATGGATCTTGGGGTATGGAAAAAGCATTGCAATCCCCAGGGGATATTAGGGCCAACACTTATGGAGGGATCCTCCTGTTTAAAAACAAAAAAATTTTACACTGTTGCTAAATGACCCCTGTTTTTCTTTGAAGTGATTTTATCATATCCGAAACCCTATGTTGAACATTTTTTCGATGTGCGCTTGACATTTTTTTAGTTTTGTCTATTCTTTTTAAAAATTTCTTTTACCCCTTTGGGTTTTACCTCGGACAGTAATACCCTTCGTAAAAAATTTTATACTGTTTTTAAACTAAAGCAAAATTACAAAAAGGTTAGTGTTTGAAAAATTAATTAGCACCCAAAAAATTGCTTTAGGCTTTGCTTTTTTATCATTTTGCTTCACACAAAAAGCTTTCTAGGCCCTTCTTTCTGTTTTTTTTTACTTTTGAGGAAAAGAGTTTAATCTAATGATCAGGGAAGAACTGGGGGTGAGGGTGGCTGACAATGAATTGTGATGTTTGGGGGGATGGAAGGTTTGGGGTTTTTGAGACGGATTTTCCTTTTCAAACCAAAAATATCTCAAAACTAGAAAAAAAAAGGGTAAAAAAAATGTCAGTCAGGCAAAATGAAAGTGCGTAAAATCAGAAAATTCAAAAATAATATTAAAATAACCCCCATAAAATTCAGGGGAAACTATTCAACTCTAAAGCTTTTTTTTTCAATCGGAAAGCATGTTAAATTGAAATATTCTGTAAACCTTAAGATCATAAAGAAAAGACTCTGAAATTTTGCAGATCTTTTTTCCTGTTGCTGGCGGGTTTCTGTACCAACCCTTTAACTTAAAATCCATCTTACAAAGGGCATCAAGTATAGAATCAACTCAATTCTGAAGTATCATCAGGACGATACACCTTCTGTAAAAGGGCTGAGGTTGATTTTTCCAGACTGAAGAAAGAACTGAAATTTAATTTAACTTTAAAAACCACAATTCAAGTCTTACTGTAATAATCCAGGGGATCTTTTTTTACTAATTTTAAAAGCATATGAAAACAAACATCTTTAAAAACGGGGGAAAAGAAACATTCTCCTTTTTCGGGGGCTTTAATGTATTTCTGCAGACCCCCATATTCCACCCTAGCAAGCATGTCCTGTGTGGAGATTCAATAAAGATTAGCTATGCACTAATTAAGAGCACATATTATCTGGTTATTAATTGCAGCACAGTAAAAAAGAATCATTACGAGCCATAACTTGTGTAAAGCCAAGTATTTTACCAAAAGACAATTCTGATCAATATATAGGGTTTGTTGTTATACAGGGTTTGTTTGCCTGATTACCACTCAGTAGCGTAAACAATACGGCACCTCCTCCAAGGTCTCAGCAGCTTTTGAAGCTCCTGAGGTTATTGCTCAGATGGGAAACATCTGTACAGCTGCACCTGCCTGTCGCACCCTAGTGGAGAGAATGAAAAACCGCGACGCACCACACAACACAACAAACCTGCATTCAGCTCCATGGCCTGACAACTCCGTGTCTGTCTCGGGTCTTGGGGGGGGGCAGGTCTGTGGCTCCTCGCTATTGCATATTTTTATATACGCAAGTGCGCTCACACTTAGATTTAGATTCAATTGTTAACAGATACACAGATGTTATATATTGAGCCGTAGTTACCACTAAATACATCTTGCATTCATTAGTACCGGATAACGTATATTTTTTGATTGCCCTTGGGGATCCATTAGTGGCTGCGAGGCCCTAAGCCGTTGTTTTGTTCACTTATGTTTTGGGCCAGCTCTGTCTTTTAGGTTAGAAGGTTTGCTATCACTCCAACATTTAGCTTCCTCTACAGATTCTCTTTCAGATTTAAGCCAGCACTTTTGTCTGGACGACTCCAAAACATGGATATTACTTCCAGTCAGAAGAAACATGTTGATAAAATAAAAAGATTACTTTAAACCAAAATTTGCCAGGGGAATGGCTTAACTGTATTTATTCATTTGGGCTTATTTAATGTGAACAAAGTCATTCATCATTCATTCATTCATCTTTTGATGTCAGTTACTAATGTTAATTTTCATTTTCTTAATTTACACAGAAACAAAATAGTAGGGACACTAAAGGTCAAGCTTTCCATTGTTTAAAGGTTTATCCTACCTTTTATCAATATAATAGTTAAGATAATTTTTTTATTAAGAATATATTGTTCATTGTTTTATCACTTTCTTATTATTAATTAAATATAAAGTTGAAGGAAAACATGAACATTGTTTTTTTTTCAATATCGTAAATTTGTAATGCCTGAGAGATTTTATTTTGGGCTATTTTTTTTTTGTTAGCAAAAAAAGAGGTACAGAAAATGCATTTTTTAGTAGTAACACCCTCCAAATTTTTTTTCACGGGGGAGGGGGTTTTTTTGGGATTCAAAAACAACGGGAGGCCCCCTGCTTTTTTTTAATGGTCGGGTTTTCAAAATTTTCTGGCAATTTGGCAGTACTTCTGAAACACTGTAAGCCAGTCCTACACAAAGTGTGCACTTGTACATTAAAGGTCAGCTTTCACATTCTAAAGAAACACTAGGGCAACATAAATGTGTTTTATCAACTGTTCAAATCCAGAATGAATGACATCCATCCATCAATCCATCCCCCATCCATCCCCCCTCCTCCACCCAGCCCCCCCCGCCAGCCGCCAGCCACCAGCCAGCCACCACGCGGGATTTTGGGGGTCTCCAGGATGCCTACGTTATTTACCCTCTGGGATGGCGCACTAAAAATGGTAATCCTCTGTGTCTAGCAAACACTGTCAAACAACACTTCTTTATTTGGCTACTGTCACACAACGTGTGGGAGCCCACTGTTAGAAGACAAACAGCATACAGGTGGATTTTCAGCTTCAAGGGCTTCCTTATCTAGCACAAATGTTTGACTGCCCTTCAGCATGCTGATGTAACTTGGCCATCTGCAGGGGTTCTAGATGAATACATCATATATGCCCAGTGCCTGATGAGCTATTTACTATTTATATGAAAGTTCTCACTTTTAGACACTTTCAGAGGAAAACAAATTCTAGAGTCTAGAACTTTTTATTCATAAACTGTAATTATAATGTGTAAAACATTATTACGCCTATATAGTGGAGCTCTCATTGTATTTATATTAACAAAACCACAGCACATTTAATCACTCACTTTTATTTTGGAAACCCAAATTTATGATCTGATGTTACTTCAGTAAGACTATATATTCATCTAATATTTATTCCTAACCCTAACCTGGCTTTGTCTTGGGTAAAGGTTCCATGAGTTTGGTGAAGGGATGTAGGGATTTGGGGGTGATTCCTCATCTTTTTGAGGGGGTCCCCCTAAATCAAATTCAAAATTAAAAAATTTACTTAACCCATATTTTTCTTTTATCTGTTGAAGGAAAACTACTAACCCCGAGAAAAAAATCGTAACAGCCTCCACCCAGAAACCTGCTCAGACTAGATAATACCTGCAGACCGTTTGTCATGAGGTCGCAGTTCTATCCATGGCAACACCATGCAGCTTTTCCTTAGCCACATAAGCTACTAAGCTTTTGAAAAACTGAGAAGGCCAAGTTAAAGTTTTTTTTTTAAGTTTGTGTTAAATAAAAATCACTCAAAATGCACAGCTAATGTCAGCTGGGGCACTTTTCTCTGACCTGATGTAATATTTACCTGCTACCTCCTTTACATGTAAAATTTTAAGTCATTCATTTTGCCGTGAGTTGAAATGTTATTTTTCAAATCATATCTTTGATTTGATTAGATATTTTTATATTGAAACTGGATCTGTTTGTCATGTAAAGTGTTTCAAAATAGCAATATAAAAGATATCTGTTTAAAGTTTAAATGGTAAGCATCTGTTAAACATAAAGAGATTTTTATCAGAATTAGAACGAAAAGTACAGCTAGTAGCCTTGACCTGATAAGGCAAATACAAAGAGCACTATGCACCTTCAAGAAATTATTTTTCACATCTAATGTCTAATATAATTATTAAAGTTACATTAACATAGCAACTTTAGCGTTTACAAATATAGCAGGCTGCTAAGGAGGTGAGAAATAGAATTTGGTCTGCCTCTAAAACAATGACAAGCAAATTGTTTACTATGTCAGTGTGTAGAGAGCTTCAGGATTTATTTAGATGCTTCACGTCAGGTCAGTGAGAGTTCCCTGCCATGTCATATTTTAGTCACTGTAGTTGTTGACAAATCCATCAAGTATGTTAAATAAATACATGTATGGAGACACTGTGTTCTTGTAAACCCGCAAACAAGTGATGGGGGGGGGGGGGGGGGGGGGGGGGGGGGGGTTGGGCCACTGAATTGTTTTATTGAATGTACTCAGCTATGTTTTAAGGCAGCCCAGAGGAAGTTAATAATTGTTACATTTATACATGAAAAGGACTAAAACACATGGTGAGTGGATGAATATGAAGCTTCACATTTTTATGGTGTGCTTAAGTTAGTCCCGGAAAGCCAACAGCAAATATTGGTAGTGAGCTAACAGTGCATGGGCATCTTGCCAGAACCCTGACGTGTTGTGTCATTTTGCGTGTTTACTGATTGCTTCTTTCTTTCCTTCTGCTTTCTTGTATAAATGCTTTTAAACTAATACAGACACAACAGAAACTTGATGACATTTTCTCGCTTGGATTCTTAATCACAATTCTTAAATAAATAGTTGTTGAGATTATTTAGGATTTAATGATAAAATGTAACACTGAACTAAGTTAAGAATATTTGATTGTTTGGAGGGGAAGTAAAAACTTTGCCATAAGTATTCTCAGGTATTCATAGGAACTCCACATTAGTAAATTTTGATTGTTGAAGTAGAAATAGTCTCCAAAACAGCTCAGACATCTGTAATAGTTAAATAGAAGAGGTCAGATGACCAGGAAAGTATGCCAGACAAAAGCTCTTCCTTTGTCCCTGTAGCGTTTATTGGTTCATAGTAACGGAAATGAATTTCAGTCAGCTTTTCAGATGCTAAAAGTGACTGTAGTACTATCCATTACCTATATTTTACAAGCCCAAATCCAACACTCTGGAAGCCCTATTGTTCTAACATTTACAACTTGAATTTATTTTCGAGACTCACCTTATTACCTTTTAAACCATGGTGTATTTATTTAACATGCATTTGACACATGAATGCTCACACTTCACACGCCTTGCCTGCTGTTGGTGGTCAGAGGGCTTGGTGGCGCCTGAGTATGGCATCCTCTCTTCTGTCAGTGTGCCCCAGGGCAGCTGTGGCTACAATGTAGCTTACCACTGTCAGTGTTTGAATGTGTGAATGAATGGGTGGATGACTGATTGTAGTGTAAAGTGCTTTGGGGTCTCTGAGGACTTGATAAAGCGCTATACAAGTAATCAGGCCATTTATCATTTACCATAAACCTGCTCAGTAATAAATTAACAGGAGGGCGTATAGCTTGATTTATGGCCATCCTTGTGGTCTGATATTTTGGTGCAGTTGTTTGACTTTTGGGAGATCGCTGTGGTCAGCTTTTAGCCCCTTCCATGGGCACTAGCGGGATAAGGAGCCTCTTCCTCTCATACACTTCTCTAGAATGGTTCCGTCTCACTGGAACATGGCAAAGTTGGCTGTATACCTTTCTGAGATCCTACTTCTGACTTTGACAGGAAATTAAACACAGCAATATGAATAGTACATCTGACAACTAACTGATCTGACAGAGGTATTGTGGACTTTCTTTAACACATCTAGACCGAAAATCAACAATGGTTCTGTAGACAAGCAGTGTTAAGGTGTCTGCTTTGTAGTATTACGTTTTGGTTTAGCTACAAGTTTAAGTTGACAAGTATCCTATTCAATTCAATTCAATTCAGTTTTATTTATATAGTGCCTATTCACAACACATATCGTATCAAGGCACTTTAAAAAGTCAATTCAATAGAATCATACAGATGGATACAGACATTGACCTTTGTTTTTTCTCTCAAGAAACTTGCCTGGTGCTCAGTGGGCTCAGAGAGGTGAGCAAAATATTCTGTTGGAGATGGTGTTTAGGCTTATTTAGGACTGTGGCATTGTCCCAATCACAAAGGATTAAAAAAATAGGTGCTGTCAGATTCCTAGTGAAATTATTTTCTAAATTTTTTTATTTGATGTTTCTTTTAACAATTCTACTTACTTCTAGGCTGGTTTGGGTGTTCCTTTTGCTTCTGCTATTTTGTAGTTTCCTTACTGTAGGAGAAACAAATGAGCATGTGATTTTTGTACCTAATGAAGGATAACTTTGACCATTATGTCACTAATCTACCGTTTATTTTTTTCACCTTCTCACTGGTCTCCTTTTCTTGGTTCAGGAATCCACCCAGGACCCAGTTCGAGACCCTTTTAGTTCTTGAAACTGCAAGAGTAACTGTTGCTATTGCCTACATTGTTGGTATACATACATGCAGATTTCATAACTCAGCCTAGACTTTAGAAAACTGTGGTGCACCTAGTAAACCACAACGCTGAAGGAGACATGACTGTACATTGTACAATATAAAGACAGCTGCTTCTGAAATAATTCATTCTGAAATATCTCTATGGTCCATTTCAGTCAAATTGATAATTCACATGATCAGAGACTTATGAGCCTCTTTTCTACTGAAAGCCGTAGGATTTAAAGCCCGAGGATTTGTTTTACCCTGATAATCCCAGGATATCTCGTACTTTTCGTACGTTTTCCTTTATTATCATCAGATAAAATCATATCAGAGAACTGCAGAACACGTTCATCATCAGCACTGAATTAAAATATTTGTCTTACAGAACTGTAGCAAAATAGTTTATAAATAATAACAATAACTTAAAATGTCACAAATTTCAGGTGAAAAATAACTTAACACTAGTGGTGTTCCGATCGATCGGCCACCGATCATTATCTGCCGATTTCCGTTAAAAAGTATGTAATCGACGTGTGCCGATCAGTGTCTTTCATTGCCGATTACAGAACCCGATCACATGTACCTCATACTTTGCAGTGTAGTGTAGCTCCCCATGTCCTTCAAACTGCGCAAGCGCGCGGCGGCAAATCCTAAATAAACATGTCGGCTGTATGGACCTTTTATACGGTCTGTGAGAGTGATGTAAAGTTTGCGTCTGCAACAAATGCAACGGTAAAATACCTCGAGGAGGAAGCATGTCAAAATGCTTACGCTCAACAAATTTAATACAACATTTAAAGAACAAGCACTTGGCGGAGTATGGTAGATTTCGAGGCTCACTGTAGAGAATGAAAAGAAAACAACCGGAGCAGTCAGACGGCAGTTAACGCAGCCCACCATTGCAACACTCGCTCGTATGAGCGTGACAGTCAGAAGGCTAAGGAAATAACCCGAAAAATTATTGAATTCATCGGGCTAGATGACCAGCCTTTCTCAGTGGTGGAAGACGCTGGGTTCCGCCAACTGTTCTCACACTTGGAGCCCCGCTACGTGCTACCGGGACGTAAGTACTTCACAGATGTAGCCCTGCCCGAGCTCCACCAGACAGTGTACTCTCGCGTCCAACATCTCCTTAAAGAAAGCGTCTCATCCTCTTTAAGTTTCACGAGTGATATATGGAGCTCGGACGTCAGTCTTGTGTCGATGCTAAGTTTAACAGCTCACTGGATTGATTCAAATTTTCAACTTTATAAAGCTGTTCTGCATGCCCAGGAGTTTTCTGGTTCCCATACTGCCGTAGCTTTAGACACCAAATTTGAGAAGATGTTTCAAACATGGCATATTCCAAAAGACAAGATACATGTGATACTTAGAGATAATGCCAGAAACATGGTGAAAGCTATGACAGATGCTGGGTTATCAAGTTTGGGGTGTATGGCACACACCCTGCAGCTGGCCATCCATGAGGCAGTGCTGTCACAGCGCAGTGTAAGTGACATTATTGCCAAAGGGAGACGCATTGTGGGGCACTTCAGGCACTCCCCATTAGCGTATGCAAGACTTCAGAGTGTACAGAAACAACTCGGCCAGCCCACCAAAAGACTGCAACAAGATGTCAGCACTAGGTGGAATAGCACCTATTATAAGCTGCACAGTCTCCTCGAGCAAAAACGAGTATTGGGTGTTTACGCAGCTGACTTTGAGCTACCTGCAACCTTTACATCTTCTCAGTGAGAATTGATTGAAAACATAACAGCACTGCTGGAACCTTTTGAAGAGCTGACTAAGGAAATATGCTCACCAACTGCATCTGCTGCTGATGTCATACCCTCTGTGATGGTTTTAAAGCGTCTTCTGACCAAAGAGACTGCAGCAGATCATGGTGTGAAGACAACTAAGGACACTTTGCTGGAAGCTGTCACCAAAAGATTTGCTGATATTGAAGAAGAGCCCCTCTACAGTTTGGCAACAGTCATAGACCCAAGGTGAGCTAATCATCATCAAACATTGATGGATAAAAAAGCATTATAGAAATTATAAAAGCAACATAGTTATTTTTTTTATTCTCAACTGGCCTGAAAATTAATGTGGCCCCCTCCTCTAAAGGTACAAAGACAGATATTATTCTGATGGACTCAAGACCAAAACACACAGACTGCTTCTTGGCCTGATGACAGAAGCCGCTCAGAGGGATCCAAACCAAGAACCTGAAGCTAACAGTACAGGGGAGCCAGCAGAGAAAGTGCCACGACCAGGATCTTTGTCTTCAATATTCGGTGAGATCCTGGCAGAAGAAACCCCGCAGCAGGCTCACAATGACAGTCCAACACCATCAGAGATGATAATCTACCTCTCAGAGCCACCCATCTCTCATAGTGCATCATCATTGGAATACTGGAAAACTAATAAGGAACGTTTTCCAGACCTTGCTAAAGTAGCAAGAGCTTACCCGTCTGCACCCTGCACAAGTTTGGAGAGTGAGAGCTTATTCAGTGCTGCATCCAACATTGTGGATGAACACAGGAATAGACTCATGACTGAAAAAGCTGAGATGCTTCTCTTTATTAAAAAGAACCTTCCCACAATGCTTACCGATAAGTAATAGGCATTTAGCATGTGAAAATGCTGTTCAACATTTTTGCCTGTTCAAAGCAAATGCACTTTAATTTCACTTGTGCTGTTTTTCTGTTCCAAGATCTTTAAGACCATGTTAATATTGTTTTTAGGTAGCAAATTGGCTATTTTATTTTATATATGAAGCAACAGACCCATTGTATTGATTTTTTTTGTAAATTATAAGAAAGGTAAACATTTAGTTTTTTTCTGACAATGCACAACAGTTTGCTCATGCACTTTTGACAGTTTATTTGAACGCAACCTGCACTTGCCTTTGAACAATTCCTTTTTTACTTGACATAATTTGATTTAGGCAATGTGAGATTTATTTGACTTATTGCATTATTCGCCTAGAGGTTTAATCATTTAACTTTGTTAAAGATTGCATTACTGATAGCAGGTTTTTCAGTTGTCCTTTTCACTGAATATTTGCAGCATTGTGCCTACAAGTTTTTATTTTTTTTTTATTTTGAAAAAGTAAGTAAAAACACATTTTTCATCTAAATTAAGGTGATTCTATGGTTCCGTTTTTCCACATCATGTAGCCAGTTGCCCTTATAGCTAAATTGAAAAATTTACTGCCAATCCGTGTGATCGGTGATCGGCAATGATCGGAACTCATGGGTGATCGGTATCGGAATCGGCAGCAAAAAGCCTGATCGGAGCCTCCCTACTTAACACTCCAGCAATTCCATATTCACCTTGGTTTTATTCTATTCTATTCTTCATTCATCTGCTATACCATCTATTCCATAGTAGGTTGCAGGGAAGCTGGTGCCCATCTCCAGCAGTCTATGGGCATGAGGCGGGGTACACCCTGGACAGGTCGCCAATCTATCGCAGGGCAACACAGAGACATACAGGACAAACAACCATGCACACATTAATTCACACCTAAGGGCAATTTAGAGAGACTAATTTACCTAACAGTCATGGACTGTGGGAGGAAGCCGGAGTACCCAGTGAGAACCCACGCATGCACAGGGAGGACATGCAAACTCCATGCAACATGCCAACTCCCCCGGCCGAAAGTTGAACCCAGGACCTTCTTGCTGCAAGGCAACATTCTATTCTATTCAGCCTCAAGGTTGGCAGCAGTATGGAGTGGCTGTGTTATTTTTCATTCTGATGAATTCCTTTTGGAAACTCAAATTCCTCTTGTGGTGGATAATTATTTGAATAATTGGGGTTGTTTTTCACAACCGAGAGCAGCTGATTATTATCTCAAAAGCTCAAATAATACTTTAACTACAATCCCGAATTCCTGATGAATTGAAAAGGAGGCGCCATGGATACAGAGCAGGAGGAAAGAGAAGAGAGAGGAGGAGGAGGAAGTTCAAACCATCTCCCAGCCATCGATCATGATGGGCAATGTGACATCATTGGGAAACAAGTTGGATGAACTCCAAGCCCTACAAAGGAACCACCCAGAGTATCGGGAATGCAGTATTGTGCGTTTCACTGAGACATGGCTGCAGGGTCATATCCCCGACTCCAGCATCTCTCTGCCAGGCTTTCTAACCATACGAGCAGAAAGAGATTTAAAAAGGAGCGGCAAACACAAAGGAGGTGGACTGGCAGTACTTGTGAACAATAGATGGTTTCATCCATTACATGGTACTGTGAAGTGTCGTCCCTGCAGTCCAGTTATTGAACTGTTAGCATTAGGTTTTTGTCCATATTATTTAACCAGAGAGTTCGCCAATGTTATTTTGGCAACAGTTTACGTTCCACCTTCCGCTGTTGCCAACACTGCTTGTGATGTCATCAGCTCAGTTTTTGCAAAGCGACAGACACAACACCCCAATGCGTTTGTGGCAATATCTGGTGATTTTAACTATGTTTAACTCTCTGCTGCACTTCCAACATTTCAACAGTTTGTCAGCTGCTCTACCAGAGAAAACAAAACTTTTGATTGGTTTTATACAAATGTCAAGGACTTATACATCTCTAAAGCAAGACCTTCTCTTAGCAAATCAGATCACAAACTTGTTTTTCGAAATATAAGCCCCTTGTTCAGAGAACTGTGAGAAGATGGTCACAGAAAGCTGAAGAAGACCTGCAAGGTTGCTTGAGTCTACAGACTGGGACGCACTGTGCCAGCCACATGGAGAGGACATCAATACCATGATTGTGTCACCGACTAAATAAACTTCTGTGTGGATAACACCATCCCTACCAGAACGGTGAGATGCTTCCCCAATAACAAACCCTGGATCACCAGTGACCTGAAGGACCTGCTTAATGAGAAAATAGAGCTTTCAGAGAGGGAGACAGGGAATTATTGAGGAGTATACTGAAGCATCTCAAAGTCAAGATTAGAGACAGCAATGAGGTGTGCAAGAAGAAGCTGGAGAGCAAGCTCCAGCAAAACAATATCAGAGATGTGTGGTCGGGAAGGCGTTCACGGGTTTCAAGCAGAAGGACAATCGGACCGATTGATGCCTGGACAGACCCAATGAACTAAACGCATTCTTTAAAGGTTCCGTTCAGAAACAGTTCCTCCTCTCCTGCTCACAACCAAACAGACATCCCACCCTCCTTTGACCCACAGCTTTCCTGTCACACCTCAAATGTTTTATCTTACAACTCACCCCTCTGCTTCTACATGTTTGTCTTCAACCAAATCAGAAGATGCTGATGCCCCCTTTGCCTGCCCCTTCCACCTGTGTGTCTCTAGATGTCAGGTGAAGAGACAACTGGAAAGACTGAACCGGAATAAGACTGCAAGTCCAGACCGTGTCACCCCCAGAGTCCTGAAGGCCTGTGCAAAGAAGGATTCTTCATAAAATGAAGAACATAATAGAGAACCCTGAGCATCCTCTTTATGAGACTGTTGTACAACAACAGTGTCTTCAGTCAGAGGCTTCTTCAGATCTGCTGTAAGACAGATCGCTACAGGATATCCTTCCTGCCCACAGCCATCAGCATCTACAACAGCTCTTTGAAGAAACCTACATAATATGAATTGCAACAACAATTAATTTCCCTTTGGGATGAATAAAGTATTTTTGAATTGAATTGAATTGTTTAAAACACATGGGTCATTATTGTTTATGACAATGAAGTCAGATGAACTGTACAGTCATATTAAAAACTAAGTACAACTGAACGCTCTGATTTGATAGCTGAGGAAAACTTGGCAGGTGCAGTCCCTTCAGCATCCTGGACTACTCTGGGTTGATAATTTTACACAGTATTATGTTGGACCTTTGTGTCCAGTCTCAATGATGGGCTCTTAGTCCATGTGGACACAAATATGTTTTCAGGCTGGTCACAATATTACTTTTTAACAATGTCACTAAATAACCTCTTCTAAGCCTCGTATCCCCTTCGCTTGAACAAGAAACCTGCGTTTTGAGCTCGCTCAAGAGGCTCTTTACCAAGACTTAAGAATAAACATGAACATCCTTCAAGATCTCCGTAATCACTAATAGTCCTCAGGAGTACAATGTAGGCTTTAATCACTGGTGGTAAGAGGTGGTCAGTCTCTGTGGGGCCTCGGAAAAAAGAGTGGAGAGAACTAAAGCCCAGATCTAAAGGGGAAAATGCTTTTCAACAGAACCCAAATTGAAAGAATAACAATTGTTTGAACAGTGGCCTTCCACCTTTTTTTCCCCACGGGCCAGGGTCACACAAGACAAATGTTTCATGCATATGGAAAAGAAAGCTAGGGCTAAAATAATGTAAATATAACTGCAACAACATATTATATGCACGTTTTATTCCATTATTGCATTTTGTTATAAATCATACTGCTTACCATAACACTGATTCAGTGGGATCTCTAAACCTTTCTATTCTGCAAGAAGGTGATCCTATCTGTAGTACTGAAGTTAGTGACACCTAATCTGCTCCATAATGTTGTTTTAGCTAGTGTCATTGCAAAAACTGTCGCCTCACAAAGATACAAGATTGAGACTGAATGCAGGATATTTAGTGTTTTTATTGTGAAATGAATAAGGTGAGTTTTCCTGTCTTCCCTGTGGTTTTTTTGTCATAGCAAAACAAAACACTGATCTCAGGTTTACAAAATTCTTTTAGAATATCATTCATTTTGCTCAGCTTACTGTCATACTCTGGGGGGAATACTGAACATTGTACATTGAAGAAGACAGTAGGGTGGTGAATGGGTATGAGAGAAGCATTTTTTTATTCTGTTTTGTAAATGTAGATCTTATATCAATCACAACATTTCTTTTAGAGTGTTGGTTTTTCTCAACTTCAAACTAGCAACAGTTTTCCTTGTGACAATAGCCAGGTAGCAAGTGACCTGTGCTGTGCAAGGTTATGCTTTACACGAAGGTGTACACATGATGTAAACATCAACATCAACAACAGAACCTACTTCATGTTTATCCAACAATTTGTTATTAAATTTGGTCTTTTACAAAATGCTGCATAAGATTTGAAGGTAACAAATATTATTAGAGAGTCTCATTCTTTTACTGTAGTTCAATATAGCCAAACATAAAATAAAGCTACACATTAAAGCATGACCTAAAAGACAAAAAAATACAATTTTAAATCTTGGTCATTTTGGGAATGGCAAGGTTGATGTTCTGCTTTGATGTAATATTGACTTGAATCTTTCATCTGACTGAAAAAACATTGTAATTTCAAGCAACTGTATTGTTAATTTGGCTATACTCTCATGTTCAATGTTCAGAGAATAAAAATTAGAAGTGGCAGAATAAAGATAGTATTATACATATTTGTGGACAACGATTATGATGCAGAGCACAAAGAAAAGGATCTGGGCCCGTATTCACAAAGGGTTAAGCACGCGACCATATGCAGAGGCTATAGTCCTTGATGCAGCTGTCCCGGGTTCGAGTTCCGGACCCAGCAACCTTTGCCGAATGTCTGCCCCTCTCTTTGCCCTCTTTCCTGTCTACTGTTGGAAAAATGAAAAAATAAAAGGCCTCTATAGCCATAAAAAAAATCTAAAAAAAAACAACTGAGCGTTCCTGTCTTAGCTTCAGTGTGATTCAGCTAGCTACGGAGAGCGACTCTGAGTAAGGAGATGACAGAAATTTCTATCTTAGTGAGGAGGTGTGGTGGACCCCGTCGCTAGGTACGGTTAACCCTGTTGCTAGGTATGACACTGTCTTCTAAGAGCTTTGATTGGTTGTTACAAAAAAATAAAAGATGTGTTCCTAGTAATCAGTGGAGAGAAATTAACCAATCATAGGATTTAGACTGGATTCAGAAATGTTAAGGTTATGAAGATGAAACTTAGCAAAATGAAATTAATTGTCACACAACATCAAAATGTTTGGTACCTTATTTACACTCTTGCCCATAGACTGCGGGAGATAGGCACCAGGTTCCCCATGACCCACTATGGACTAAGCGGTAGAAAATGACTGACTGACTGACTGATTTTATTTACATGCTCTTCATTATTCTAATTTGCTTATTGTTACGTTTACTCACCATGCTGGTTGAAACGTGGATTTTGGTCCCGGAATCATGGTGCAAATAAATTACAGTGCAAATAAAGAAAGCAAGGCAATTTATTTGTATATAGCACATTTCAGCAACAAGACACTTCAAAGTGCTTTACACGATGAAAAAAAGTACTTTGCAGTAACAAAAAATAATAATTATTTAGAATGACATCAATAGGAGCTACTTTTAGGCTTAGGATTCTTTGTGAATATGTTTTCCTGAGGTATTAGGCCCTGTTTACACGACAATGTTTTCTAGTGAAAACGGAAAAGTTTAGTTCAATTCAATTCAGTTTTATGTATATAGCGCCAATTCACAACACATGTCAATTCAAGGCACTTTAAAAAGTCAGTTGAATCGAATCATACAGATTTCCAATTAATCCTAACTATCAAACAGTGCAGTCGGATTCAGTTTATTATTATTGAAATTGGTTAAAAGTTTTTCTATCTAAGGAAACCCAGCAGATTGCATCGAGTTGCATTTCTACTGTTTTTTTATACAACAATGGCACATGTTTTCTCTGAAAATGGCACAATTGGAAACAGGTTGGTTTAAAAGCATCCCGGTCTTTGTCGTGTAAACAGGAAAATTTGAATCTTTCTTGTGCTTGGTTTACATGGCAGGATTTTCAAATTTTTGGCTTTTTTTCAAAACCTGAGAGACTACCTACGATAAACAAATCGTAGGTATGACAGGTTCAATCCTACAGTGAATGGTCTACATCCACACGGCAAGCACAACACACCACACACGAACAGATTTACTCACAAACATTCAGATTTCAGATGGGAAATCTCCAGGGAGCTGCAGCGACGAGCACGATCCATCCATGGTACCAGAGACCCAAGGGTACACTACCCCGCAGCAGAGGCCCGACAGAGCCAAAGGGCCCAGACCCGGCCATGCAGCCACCAGGAGTGAGCCGACACAAACCTGAGCACTGACAGTGGAGAAATTGAAGTAGGCCGTCCTGTTTAATGTGTTTTCCTATGTGTGTCCTAAATCAGCTTGTTGTCCATGAAATGTCCAGTTCAGACCAGATCTACTCTTGCCAGGTCAGAATGCCACACTTAAAGACGCCTGGAATGCAGGGCCTTCCTGATATGATTGTTTACCGGAGAGAAGATACCTCTCTTCTCTCCAGGGCTTCACATCATGCTGACCTCCTTTAGATATCAGATGCTCAAGGACTGTTTGTCTCCTTGTTGCCGGTGTTTTGTGAATTACATTCTCAGCCTGTGAAAGAACTATAAAAAGCTTGTTTGTTCCTGTCTACAGCAGAGCAGGCAGACTGAGACACTGGTTTGATTGTATCATCTGTCCATTCTCAATTATTGCAAGAATTGTTATAAGTGCCACTATGATTCTCACCGTTCTCCTTGTTGTGTGACAGGGGGGAAATAGGCCCCACATTTGATGGGGGGCCTAAGATGATCCAGGAGAGAGGGTGGCCCAAGACCCAACCTGACAGAAAAATACACCCAGTCACAATCACACGTTCCCAGCCTCACACCCCCTCACACAACATAATGACACACAAAAATAGAAAGCGTATGTTACACTTCTGAAAATGATGGCCCACTCATCTTTCATGCAACATATTTATTTTTGCAGGAACTTGCAAAAACTGCAAAAACAGAAAATAGGTTATAGGAGCATGCTCGATGCATGTTCTGCACACTGCTTCATCATGTACTGACTAACTTCTTTTGCTGTTCAATAACAGTAACACAATACACTTGTACTGTAAAACCCAATAAGAAAATAATAGTACTTCAACAGTTCCTATGATAACCAATTATTAGCATTACATTCCAGATGCCTCTGCAGTTTTACATCCACATACATCACTTTCATGAACTGACTAAATCAAATTATTACAGTATTTTACTGTATAAACAAATACCATAATGAACTCTGATTACAGTTTTATAGTGTTTTTTAAAACTGTTTTAACCACTTTTTATTTTCTTTTTTTATCCAATCACTCTTATGTATTGTATTTTAAACTACATCCATTTTAAATAAATGTCTTTTTTTTTTACATATTTCTGTTGTATTACATCTTGTATCTTGTATTCTACACTTCCTCTGATTACCAGAAAATATATAGAGCAGCTTTAAACCAAAAATTGTTGTATGGATAATACAAACTTTAATCACAGCTGAGTAACTGGACTAGAACAGGTGTAAGACCACGTGTGCTCCATATCTTAGTCTGATGCTCAGTTTAACTCTACATTTAGCTCAGTAATTCAGTTTTACACAAGCATCTCATGACATGACATTTACTCCGTACAACATAGGTTTTTCCCATAAACTCATAACAATGCTATGTGCATATCTCAGTAGTTAGCTCATATCTCTTTAGCTCACAAATACACACTCCATTCTCCCAGGTCCAGGTACAGATACCCCAGAGGGGAAACTAGCCCCTGGACCCATGGGTCCGGGGCAGACTGCCCTAGTCACCAGTCCAGACTATGGCTGGGCACCAACTGAACCCAAAAAAGGGGGCCCACTCGGTGCAAACGAGTCAGCCAACCAGATCAGCCGAAACTGTCCCAACTCCCCGATAAATTTCAATCTCAACCCACCCCCCATTAACCCCAACATTAACCTCCCCACAGAGCCACCCCCAACCAGGACACAGATATCGAACACATGCCCCTGAACACAAATGCCATGAATCACCTCCCCACAGGAGCACACCCTCACAAAAGAGCCCCTGCCCAAAAACCAGATGAAGACACAATCCGGACACAGCCCTGTCAAGGTAAAGGCCCTGCACAAGGCCACCCCAGCCACTGCACGCAAGCACAACAGAGAAGACACCACAGAGCCCTGTCCCCACACCAGACCCCCGACGAAATCAACTCACCTGCCAAACAGTCCCACACGGGGCCGACGGCTCCCACTACGCCCTCACAAACACACAACATCACCTCCACTGCAACGTCAGCCCACATGCTGCAACCCCTCCAACTTACTGCACCAACCTCGCCAGATGCAACGGCGAGCGGAGAAGCACACACAGAGCCCGCCCAACCACGCAATGGATGTCATTATTGTATATTTTTAAAGAAATTTAATTTACTTTACGTCCTCATCACATGTTCCTGTCTGTGTTTGGGTCCTACTCCTAATCCACAAAACATGACATGTTCTGTTCGAACAATATCCAGGTTTTATTTTCTGTATGTTCCCTTAAGAGCTGCTTAAGTGCACTTTCCATTCCATTGTGGTCCTGCATGTTGGACCTCTCATTCAGAGATCATAGTACTGTGGGATGCATGCAGAGCCTGCCATGAAAAAACACATCAGGTTAACAAAGCAAAAGTTGAGGTTCTTCTCAGGTAAGTTACACTGAACATTGCTGTGAAGTGTCAAGTATTTTTTTTCAGGGTTTTAAAACTATTTTTGTAAAATGACCTTATATTGTGCACTAGAATTATTCAGGCAAGCTGCCTGAATCATTATAGCTCCATATATGACTACAAACATATTGAAGCAGAGAAAATTGGATGTTCCGGAGTTAACCTCTGCTGCCATGACCTTTACTTGGTTCTCTGACCATACGCTTTAAATCAGCCACCACACCCCAAGGCTGAAAGGCTGGCTGAAAGTCCTGAAGAAAGGCCAACAGGGCCATTCACCAGCCAGGACAGCACTACCCAGGTCAGCCAGGCCATGGCAAGTGCTAAAAGCACAAATACTGCCATTCACTACATGAGGCTTGAGAATGGCAGAAAACACACAATGAATTTTAAAAGGAGTAAAGAGCAACGCCTCTTTAATCAATTGGGGACTAAACACGATGTGAATACATCATGTGTGATCTTTTAATGAGCAAGCAAAAATTCAAGGCTCATTAGTCTTTCTTGAATCCATGCTTGCATTGTTTTTTAAATTTTGATAGACTGTAGAAACATCTAACTAAACTTATTACAAATAAAGCTTCAGAGCCTCATTTTAAAAATTTGAAACTGATGATCAGAAACCATAGATTCTCATTATAGCCATAGAGAGAAAGTAATTGAACTAGATTTTTTCAGGTTGACATTTCAAAATCAGCCCAACAGTTTGGTAAAATATTCAAGTATAAGTGTGAGTAATAAAAATACAGGCTTTTTGTCAGTGATGACCTCATATTATTCCTGTTTCTGGAATTAAACCTTAGGAAACCATAGGATCGGGGAAAATTGACACCTGTGCTGAGTTTGAAGTTGATAAATCAACAATGACATTACAAATGTGTGTTCAAAAGCAAGTCCAAATGTCAAATAAGTTAAATAGGCTTGTTTGCTCTCCATTAATCCTTGTTAGTGTTTTCGTTGGGGGTGTGATTAGGAAGGCAAGCAAATACCACAGAGTAAACTCCCGGAGGGAACCCCAGAAGCTACTGTGGAAGCTGAGGGGCCCACTGACCTACACAGCTGAATTGACTGCAATAATCTGAAGGCTTGATATTGACTTGGCAGTGATTGGTCTCCTTGCCTAATTAAGCTAAGTTCACACACAAATCTACCCCCTACCCCGTGGTTCAATACGGAAGCTCAAATAGACTTCTCTGATACGTAAAAACCAGCCTGCTAATCTAGGCAGATTATAAATGCAATTATTGTTACAAATGTGTCAACAATTAAATCCTCAGTGATAATTAAAGCTTTGTCTCTTTTACAAATGTTGTGATGGTTCAGTAACAGATCAAGTTCACAAAGCTGCAGCAATCTGCATGATAAAAGCACCTTGGTATTTATCATTTTATTCTTTCTATTCTATGCTTTTAAGACTAATTGTAGTCTGCTGGAACAAATCCAAACATTTGTCAGCAACATATTTAATACTAATACCAGAAACAAATGCATATGTTAGAATGCATGGATCAATAATTAATTAATTTAAACATGTTTCAGAACCAGTTCACGTTCTCAAAAAGGCAAAGAAAATCATCAATTTAAGGTTTGCAATAATGAGCAGATGAAATGTATTTTAAATCCAAAACATTTTTTTCTTTAAACAACAGGTCTACTTTCTCTTTATGAAGAACCTGCTCAATTGAGTCCCCCTGTCATGCATTTTTTTCAATAAATGATATCATTTAAGGTAATGTAGTTAAGTGAATTGGTAAAATGATTAATTTCACGCAAACCGATGGTTTTACGCCTTTATTTATGTTAATTATGATGATTTTTTTGTTTACAATCAATGAAAACACGATATTTAAGATTAGAAAATGACATTAGCTCAACAAAAAGACAGCTTTAATACAGAAATATGGACTTGATGGAAAGTTTGTTTAATACCTGTTTAACATTTATTTTAGAAGGTGCTTTTAATCTGACAAACAAGCCTCATTGGAATGAATATTCTAATTTCGTCTGAATTAGGGATAGAATAGAATAGAATAGAATAGAATAGAATAGAATAGAATAGTCCTTAATCGTCCCACAGCGGGGAAATTCAGGTGTACCAGAAGCAAAGTGAAAGCCAAATGGAAGCATGCATAAAGGTAAGAAAATGAAAACAGAAAGTAAGAAAAAGAGACTATACAGTAAGGGAAAAAATTCCCAAATTAGAAAAGTAATATTAAATAATATTAAAAATAGCATACTCAGTTAAAAAGAAATGTTGAACTGAGCAGGGTGATTTAAAAAATGTACAAAGCTTGCCTGTATAACAGATAACAGACAAATAACACAGTAGTTACAAGAAATATAACACTTATTGAGTTTGTTCAGTACATGCTTGGGGTGGAAGACATTGTCCACCGGTGATGTTATTTTGGCCACCGCCTGCACTGGATTGGAGGGGCATCCTAGCCTTTCTGGTGAGCTTATCTAACTGCTTCCTCTCAGCTGTACATAAGATTCTGCTCAAACAAACTACACCATAGAAGATGGCTGATGCCACCACAAAGTCAATAAGGTTTTCAGAAGAACCCCCGGCACTGTAAAAGATCGCAATCTTCTTAATAAGTAAAGTCTGCTCCGACCCTTTTTGTAAAGAACACCAATGTTTTCACTCCAATCAATTCATTGTTCAGGTGAACACACAGGCACTTAAAAGAATCCACTACCACGATCTCAGTTTCCTGGATGTTTACCACCCATGTGGTGGGTCTGACACCAGTCCATGAAGTCCTGTGTCCACAGTCTGTCCTCACCTGTGATGTGACACCGACAATAGCAGAGGTATCAGAGAACTTTTGTAAATGGCAACCTGGGGAGTGGATGGAGAGGTCTTAAATGTAGAGGTGAACAGAAACGATGCCAGCACAGTTTCCTGCAGGGCCCTGTGTCCTCACATTCTGCCGGAGGCCAGTGAGATAGCCCAGCAGTGTTGTAATGTAACGAAGTAGAAATACTTTGTTACTGTACTTAAGTAGAATTTTGACGTATCTGTACTTTACTTCATTGTTTAAAATTCGGACAACTTTCACTGTTACTCCACTACTTTTTCTCAATAAAATGTATTCTTTTACTCCAATACATTTCCCCTAACCATCTTCATTACTCGTT
Organism: Crenichthys baileyi; assembly: GCA_036173005.1. NCBI lineage: Eukaryota > Metazoa > Chordata > Actinopteri > Cyprinodontiformes > Goodeidae > Crenichthys > Crenichthys baileyi. Next base: position 783,417 of record JAHHUM010002041.1, read on the forward strand.
ACTAGTTAAAAGAAATTTGATTGGGCAAGGCATGTTTGTTGGCAATGGCAACCAATGAGACGTGGCGGTCTAGAATGTTCGGTTGCAACCGCCAAGCGCACATTATGGATACGACCATCATGATGGAAGCGTCTAACAGCGAAACTCTGATAGCAAATGACAGTGGCACTGGTGATGAACTCGGTGGTGGTGAAGAAGGTACACACCTGTGGCCGTATTTACAAGAATTCTTTACATACGTTGGGGTAAAAGATTCTTCTTTCTGTATGAATTGCTATTATGCCTACCGAAGACCATAGAGATATTGGCATTCAAAAACTCCCCATCCAACTCAAAGAAGCATATCGAGGTATGTTTATATTATTTCAATATAATTTATATAAATTCAATGAAGCCGCGATGTGAGTCAGTGTTACTGAATGTTAAATCGTCAATACGTGGCGGTTTAGATTGAAGATTACTTGCTCGCTAACTTTTGCTTGCTAACTATTCTGATTAGCTGCATGTTTTTACTGCTGCTTTGTGCAGCATATTCAATCATTTTAACCCACGCCAAAAATTACTAAGGACATATTAATCATAATTAAATGGTAAATTACCGTTTCTAGCATAATGGCAGCAGTGGTAGAATATTTCATCCTGTACTCAGAGAAAATATTTTTAGGACATTTTTGGGCTAATAATATTAATTGGGGGTCATTCCATGTCAGATATCAAATATCAAAATAACTTCTTACTTGACCATCTCAGATGTGGCTGAAAAAATCCAGGAAGTTTATACACTTCATTATATTTAAACTCCCAATGTAGATATTTGTGTTTTTGACCTGTTTTGATCCGTGTCTTCTGAGGAACCACTAAAAGTTAAGCATCTGCATGTCCTGGTAGCAAATTTTAATCCATGATTAAATACTTTTCAAGATACAGGTTGTATCTGTCAGCTATATAAGGCGGTACAGCAATTTTGGACTTTTACTACTAGGAGGTTTATGAACTCCCTCTCATTTTTTTTTCTGTCAACTCTGAGATGGTCAGTTGGGAGCCATTTGGACATTTGACATGAAATAACGCTAGGATGTTAGGATTGAGGCTTACATTATTGTTCTAAGTCTGGAAATTCTATAGATAATCTGCAAGCACCAAACAGGAAAAGTCAATACAATACAGTACATATTACACAACACCAACAGCAAGTTAATAGTGCTAGTGACTGGGTGGGAATTAGAGGTGGGTAAAAATATCAATTCATAAATGCACTACATTTTTATTTATTTTTTTAGTTCAATATCGATTCCTAAACAAAAATTTACATGTGGTCATCTAGTATGTAGCCACAAATGAAGGGACTTGGTTTGGGTGTGTTGTTGGTTCATATTTTTATAAAATAGTCCTTTATTGTCATTAATGCCAGGAGGCTCAAACGAAATTATGTGAGTGAAATCACAAATTTTGAAAAAGAAATATAATTTAAGTTTACATACACTTTTTACAAGTATTACTGTGATAATGCCTTCAATTCAATTCAATTCAGTTTATTTATATAGCGCCAATTCACAACACATGTTGTCTCAAGGCACTTCACAAAAGTCATACATTCCAAATAATCCTAACCATTGAACAGTGCAGTCCGATTCAGTTATTTATTCAAATTGAATAAAAAGTTTTTCTATCTAAGGAAACCCAGCAGATTGCATCGAGTCAGACACATGTAGCATTCACTCCTCCTGGATGAGCATGTAGAGACAGTGGACAGTCACTGGCGTTGACTTTGCAGCAATCCCTCATACTGAGCATGCATGTAGCGACAGTGGAGAGGAAAAACTCCCTTTTAACAGGAAGAAACCTCCAGCAGAACCAGGCTCAGTGTGAGCGGCCATCTGCCACGACCGACTGGGGGTTAGAGAGAACAGAGCAGAGACACAAAGAGAACAAAGAAGCACTGATCCAGGAGTACATTCTATGGGAAGGAAAAGGTAAATGTTAGTGGATGTAGCTCCTTTAGTGGTTTCATCTAGAAAGAAAGAACGGATAAACTTTGAGCCAGTTTTCAAGGTTAGAGTCTGAAAGAGAGCACATATAATTAGTTACAGTAGAAGCTCAGTCAATTGCTATATCTAGGAGAGAGAAAGGGTTAAACACTGAAAGACAGGGCCATGTGGATCATCGGTAGAAGGTGAGCATTAAGTTGTTGCCAGCAGAAGCTTGGAGGATTCCCCTCTCCAGAAGGTGTCACAGGTAGACACAGAGTCAGGCCAGTTGTAGCTTCTAGGAAGTGAAAAGAGAGAGAAAAAAGTTAAAAGCTGAAATAACAGCAAATAATGCAAAGTTGGCGAGTAGTGTGAGAATGTAGCGAAGAGGCTGAAAGTGGTCATTATGTCCTCCAGCAGCCTAAGCCTATAGCAGTATAACTACAGAGATTGTTTCAGTTTCAGTTTATTTATTAATATAATGCTTATTTACAACAATGTCGTCTCAAGGCACCCCACAAAGGGTCCGGAACGGAGCGGGGCCGCCGGGGAGGCCAGACCAAACCACCAAGTGCCAGAGCCCGGCCACCCCAGAACGTGCCATGTGTAGGGGCACTAAGTAAAATAATAAACTGATAAAGTTTATCCATCTAGAGCCCACTGATAGCCATTGTTATACTAAAAAAAACAAGGATTGGGATACCTCTCTCTGTCAGATTGATTATAACCATTGGAAAAGAGAGGGGGTCATACAGGTAGCAGAAATGGAGGGTGTGTTTGCACCTCAACCATAACTGAGCCGGTTTAGGCTAAACCTGACTCCCCCTTACTCCATCCAACAGGGAGGGAGGAAGGCTCCCTCCCTGATAAACTAAGCCACTCTAACTATAAGCTTTATCAAAAAGGAAAGTTTTAAGCCTAGCCTTAAAAGTAGACAGGTTGTCCGCCTCACGGACCAAAACCGGGAGCTGGTCCCACAGGAGAGGAGCCTGATAACTAAAGGATCTGCCTCCCATTCTACTTCTAGAGACTCTAGGAACCACCAGTAAACCTGCAGTCTGAGAACGAAGTTCCCTGTTAGAAACATATGGAACAATCAGATCTCTGATGTATGATGGAGCTAAATCATTAAGGGCTTTATATGTGAGAAGGAGAATTTTAAATTCTTTTCTGGATTTAACAGGGAGCCAATGAAGGGAAGCTAAAATAGGAGAAATATGATCTCTCTAAATTTCTCTCTTTTCCCCAGCTTTAGGCTCCATTGAACATGTATCCCATGTTGCCACAACATGATTGTCACAGCACCTCAGGAGCCTGGAGCTGCTGCCATCTAGACCTGCAACCTTTGAAACCTTGATATTTTAGTAGATCCTTCCTCACCCAAAGTATTGCAAGAGACAGGATGGTGGTGGGGGAAGGGGACTGTGGCATGGAGTTTTCTGTAGCAGAGGGTTTGGGTGATGGCTGAGAGCTTAGAGGTGAGAAGTTCTGGGAAGAAAAGCAGATAAGGGGGTTGCTGCAGGGGATACTGGGCTAGGGGGAAGGGTCAGTGACTGATCAAACCTGTTCAAGAACTGGTTCAGATCATTTATCCACCCTTAAGCACCTACAGCCTGGGACACCAACAGGGACAAAGTGGAACAGCTGATAATGCAGTGCAGAGAAAATAACTTGCTCCTGAACACGTTCAAAACCAGGGAACTAATCATATACTTCAGGCGAAATAAAATGGAAATTCGGCCCAGTGCAATTGGTGGGACCTGTGTGGAATGGTCAGGGGCTTCCATTTCATGGGAGTCTACATAGAAGAGAAACTGACCTGGGATAGGAACACCACACAGATACTAAAGAAGGTGCAGCAAAGACTCCACTTTCTGAAGATCCTCAGCAAACATTACATTAGCCAGAGATTGCTTGAGTCCTTTTATCGCTCCACCATGGAGAGCATTCTCACATACATCCTCTGTATACGGTTTGCCAGCTGCACTGTGGCAACCAAAAAAGAACTCCACAGAGTCACCAAAATAGCAGAGAAGATCATTGGGTGCCCTCTACCTTCACGGCTTTTACTGTCTCTGGAGAGTGAACAACATCCTAAAGGACTCATACCACCCAGGCCATTCTTTGTTTGAGCTACTGCCATCAGACAGATGCTACATGGTAAGGACAAACACACTAAAAAACAGTTTTCCCTTAACTGCTGTAAGAGCTATGAATGCCAGTGAAATAAAATAAAATAGACATGTCACATGTCACTCTGGGGTTTACACCTTAACAATATCTGTTAAGGTTTACTCTTCATCTCCACTGTCACTGTGTAATATCTTCTCTTATTGGAAATATATATATATGTGTGTGTGTGTGCTGCTACAAGTTCACATTCTCTTCTAGACTTTGTAAGTATGTGTGTTGTTTATTTATTGTGGGTTTAAATCTGAACAATGACACACGATCCGCTGTGCCACTTCCCGATGACAGCGAAGCTACCAAGAGCAAGCAGCTGATCCCTGATGTAAACAATGGAAGTATGGCCACTCACGTAGTCTCCTAACACAAGTGCCATAAAAAATAGAAACTAAAATGGTCCGTGAAACGGTCAGCTCCACAATTTCAACAATGAATACAGAAAAAACAGGAATACACAACAGGTCTTAAAAATATATTTAGAAAAGGAAAAACTCAGGTCTAAGTGGGGGCTGCTCATGCAGTAGGCACCAAGGGACAGATTTGGGAGTAATAAATAAATCTGTCACACCGTGTACTTGGTCCAGTCATACTTATAAAACAAACCAGTGTACAGTCCTTTAAACTCTTAAAGTGATTCTTGGGGCTGCCTACCCCAGTTACTATCCCCCTTTCTCTTAATTACACCATCAGTGTGAGTCATAGGTAACCTGCTTACCCCAGCAGTATTCTTACTACATCCAGCCATAATGACCTAACCTTGTGGTCCCAGGACACATACATTCATGTAACTACCTTTTTCTTTCCTCCCCTGATAACTATACTAATAGGGTCAATGTCCATCCATGAGTAATTGAGCTTAGAAGGATAGAGGCAAGTAGACAAGGCCCCAAGAACATTTTAGGTCACCAAACAATGTCAGTTAATGATTTCTTAATTTAATCTCCAAGTTTCCCTATCACCCTAACACACATTCTATGTAAAGCCGGACCCAGAGATCCTCACTTCAGTACTTAAGTAGTCGGATGAAAACAAATAAGGCAAGACTGTTTAGGTTATGTTAGTAAACATTTCTCTCATTTTTGATTAATTAATACTGCAACTAACACACAAAGCTTCCAAATAAATGAAAAGTAGGAACTATTATAAATTAACAATTAAAAAATGTTGATCTTGTCAGCCAAAAGACCAGCAGAAGATGCAAAGTACACAATAGAAAATATGCACTGCCTGATATTTACTCAAGTCTCTATCAAAACAAGTGGACTTAAAAATGGAAGTTAAACCGAAAAGGAAAATATGGCATGCTGACATTTTTGAAGCAGATAGTTCACAGTGATAGTGTGAACTAGATGATTGAGAGCCTTACCTAACAGAATTAATTTAATTAACTATGACATCACGACTACCTGCATAATACCTTGCAGATACTGTTGTGTTGTGCTGCCTAAAAGCTCTCATCAGTCAGAGCTTGGACAAGGAACATCTAAAGGATCCCTGTTCTCCATCTAAAAGATTATACAAAGGCTTTTTGGGCACTATGAACTGTCAAAAATAGTCTGCATAGATTTCAATTGCACATCCATTCATCTATCCATCTATTCATCCATTGTCGTCCACTTTTCAAGATTGGGTCATGCAGGCACAAGTATGCTTTAGAAACCCAGATATCTATCCCCTCTAGAGATCCAGATCCACAAAACACAAGTAGGCCTATAACAATGAAGCTCTTAAAATTTTCTTCTTCAGAATGATAAATTGTATTTCCTTTTCATAGATTTCATCAGATCTCCTCAGACTGTTAGCTGCGACTTTCATTGAGTCCCACTAATGTTGTGTGAGGGGTGACTTCAACAGCTGGAAGGTGTTGTTGCCACCTTACACCTTAGGATAGTTAGTAAATATGAGGAAGGAGATTCAATTCAATTCAATTCAATTCAATTCAGTTTATTTATATTGCGCCAATTCACAACATATGTTGTCTCAAGGCACTTCACAAAGGTCAGGTACATACAGTACATTCCAATTAATCCTAATCATTGAACAGTGCAGTCAGATTCAGTTATTTATTCAAATTGGATAAAATGTTTTTCTATCTCAGGAAACCCAGCAGATTGCATCCAGTCAGAGATTTGTAGCAGTCACTCCTTCTTCTTTTTAGATCCCCAGAGAGTTCTTTGTCACGGGGTCCATGATGAACTTCCTGTGAACATTATGAGAGAGTGTGAGAGCGATAACATTACATTTAACGCACCTGCTCCCAATTCACACCTGAGACCTTGTAACAGTGACGAGTCACATGACTCCGGGGAGGTAAAAGGACTAACTGGGCACAATTTGGATATTTACACTTATGGGTGTACTCACTTTTGTGAGATAGTGTAAATATTACCGCTGCTGGTGCAACATATTAAGTAGTAAGAAGCATTTTTTTATTGTTATGAAGGCTGAACATTTAAGGTTTTTTATTTAAAAAAAAATTATTTTTAATTTTCTCTTTAAAAAAGTCTCAATTGGATGAAGTAAAGTAACTTTAAATGAATCACCTTTAACTTTTCATATAACACAAAGTCAAAGCATCAAACATCTGATGTTTGTCCACTGTTGATTCTGATTTAAAAAGATTATTTTAATGTAATACTCATGTCAGTCTGTATGAATGACTTTGATTATCTTATGGACTGATAAAAATATTGCTGCTAGTTTTAATAATCAGTTTGGAAAGCAGTAGCTGCAACTAAATTTGTTTAAAATAAGTTGTCTGTTTTGTAATTAAAACAATTATTTTTCATCTGAGATCATTTTTCCAATGGATAAGACCAAAAGGAAGTCTGGGTTTGAATAAAAAGAGAGTGAACATGTTGTTAGCGGGAAGTACAAGCGTGATAAATTTCCATTTGCCTTTTGTCAGTGAATACGTCTGGGCCCATATGCTAGACTACAAAGTACATGAAAGCAGCGTTTAAAAAGCCAGGCCTACCACATTAAAGCCTGTAACAATCTATGTTCATGGTAAGTTATCACTCTCAATTAATCACCTCCCACAATAGGATTTCTGATGTGTTCAAGCTGCATGAAAGCTGCAGGTCAGGCCGAGGGCAGACTGACTCCAGAGTCCCCATTCTCTGTCCCCTTTCACTTTATCGCATCTCTTTGTTACTCCCAACTAAAACGCCTTTAAATTTTTCTTTCTCCAGAAACTCTAAAAAAATCATGGTCCGCTGTCTCAATTTACTACAGAGAATTAGATGTAGGTTTGGATATGAGGGGTTCTAGAATTTAAGAAATGGTCTCTATAATCTGTCTGACTGACTGACTGTCAAGCCAGCTGAGTCTTTCTGCCTGATTAAAGCCCCTCCTTTTTCATTCTACGAGGACTGTGTTAGCCTATGAATTGCATTGTTTTGTTAGAACTCTCCCCATTCCTGCACTGCTGAATGGGTTTAACCACTGGTTTAGATTCAGTTACACGCTTTAGGTTCAAAGTGTCTCCCTCCCACTGCTTTGGACTCCATGGTTCCCTTGGCTGACCTGTTTAGTAGCCGCAGTGGAAATGTCATGTTGCCCCTCCCATGGGCTGGACCAAACATTCACTTTGATGGAAAACAGAAAAAAATGACTTTGTTTAGGATTGAACCACTAACTCTATCTTAGCCACAATGAAAGGACTATTTACAGTGGAATGCAAGAGCACAGTAATGCAAAACATTTTGCGTCTCAGTTCATATAACACTTCAAAAAATAAAAAGTCTAAAAGTGAACTCATGAACATTTTGGACCTTTTCGTCCTTAATACTTAACCCAATGGTGTATCCACAGTGAAAAAATAGTCACTTAATGATGATTACTGAATTTTAGTAAGGCAAAGACACAGGGTGTCATCTGACTGCCATCAGACTTTAGAATGACTTTGGCCCTCTTATTTTGACTTTATTGCTTATTTATCTTTTCTACTTGCTATCTTGCCTATATTCAGAGTGGCAAGTTTCTGTGTTTTTGTGTGTATGCTCTGTATTCTTAAAGGGGACATATCATGGAAAATCCATTTTTTTTAGCCTTGAAATATATTTTGTTGTGTACTTGGAGTCTGTAGGAGTGCAGATAAGTTGAATTTAGTCTCTTTTGGTGTGGCAGAGATATCTTTGTATTTTGTTTGCTTCATATTTTTCAGTCAGTTGAGTTTTCTCTATCATCTGTTATGTTTTTCCAACTGTTACATCACGGTATTTGATGCAGAACAGCTAAATAAGGATTTCGGGCTGATCAATTTTGTGTACCCACCATATTTATTTCTCGCTGTGATTTTGTAGTCCAAGCTCAAGAATGCCTGCGCTAAAAGAGGATAAGTGGTTCGGTTGTTGGGTGTATTAACCCACACAACTCATTACACCATCCCCCAGCATCAGAACCTCTTCAAAGTGCCTGGTTAAATTTTATTTTCATGGAAATATTCCCACATCAGTGGTGAAATTCCTATTTCCCCCACTTCAAGGACGAGTGCTTCATCAACCTCTGCTAGTACCAAGAAGGATTTGCTGAAAGACTTCATCTGAATAAGAGGTCAGTTCCTTCTGTCTATGGAAATGATGAACACAGCAAAGCATTTTGCTACAAATAAAGCTAAAATGACAACAAACTTTATTTTAGATATGAATTTATTGTGTGTTTATACGACGTCCTGGTCATTGTTTTGATAGCAGTAGCATTGCAGTAGCATTTCTGCTTATGTTAGTGCTGTGTGCTGCTATTAGCTTCTTGAAGACAGAACTGTACTGTGCGTTTTGAATAGTATTATTATATAAACAGTTTTGTCTTATTTTAGCCATTTTTGTCTTGTTTTTGTGGCACTAGAAAATTTATAACAAACTACAACAATGGCTGAAAGGGTCACAGTGAAGTGTTCTTTGAACATTTAAAGAGACGGCACGAAAACCAGTTGCTCTCAGACGCACCTCAGAACAGCGGTAAAAGAGGAGCCAATGGAGCTACAATAACAAGGAATTCAAATCAAAGCATAGCAGTTCCACTTTATATAGACCACAACTGAAAGATTTAAGTGTGAAAAGGAAGGATTTAAAAGCATGATATGTCCCCTTTAAACCCCCAGGTGTTTATGGCAGATAGTCGCTCACACTGAGCCTGGTTCTGCTGGAGGTTTCTTTCCATTAAAGGGGAGATTTCCTTTGCGGTGTTGCTCCATGCATGCTCAATATGAGAGATTGCTGTGAAGTCAATGCAAGCGACTGTCCACTGTTGCTACATGTTCATCCAGGAGGAGAGAATGCTGCAAATCACTGACTGCAATCTGTGCAATCTGCTGGATTTCCTTAATAACAGACTAAAGTTGATTACATTGGTTCATAACTAGGATTAAATTGACAGGTATGTAATTGAGTTGGAATCTGTCTGTATGACATTTTTGTGCCTTTTGACGACATTTTGTTGTGAATTGGTACTTTATAAATGAACTGATTTAAATTTAATTTAATCAGGATTAAGTCTCACACCTGCTAGCTTTTGTTTTGGGGACATCATCTTCCTTTGAGGATTAATTTAGTTCAAGAACTAAGACTAGTCAGCTGTGTGGTTTGCCCATCTGAGATTCCATACACTTTCACTTCTACTCAAGTGTTTAAAATACACATTCACAAAATTTACATTATATGGTGGATAATAACTATTACAAAATAACTAATAACTGAAAAATTGCTATACTGTTCCCTCAGTTCTTTTCTATACTATGTCTGACACCAGCCAAACAATTGGTGTAGTATTGGTCAGAATCAGAATCAGGTTCATTTCCAAGTTTGTTCAGACAAACAAGAAATTTGACTCCGGTACACTTTGCTCTCAATAATAACGAATATCTTTTTAAATGTACGTATATCCACACAATTGACTTTACAATGAAATATAATGTGAGATCAGTCCAAGTATGCATGGTGTTGTTCTGGAACTCTGACTGTCAAGTGTTCATCAGAGAAATAGCCTGGGGGAAGAAACTGTCTCTGTGGTGGCTGGTTTTAGCAGACAGCGCTCTATAGCGCCACCTGAAGGTAAAAGCCTAGACAGTTTGTGTGCAGGGTGTGTGGGGTCTGCATAGGTATTTAGCTGCACCATTGGTGCATCATTTGTATTTCAACAGGGGTTTATTAATTTCAGTTTATTCATAAAATCTAACATTTCTGTAGTACTTACTAAAGTAGCAATTTGGGTTCAAATAGTCTGTGAGGCTTAAGTTGCAGGCCTGTGATGGACTAGGAACTTGTCCATAACGTACACCTGACATTTGCCTGGTGACCACTGGTGATGGGCACCAGCCCGACCCTACAAGGCTAAGCGGGTATAGACAGTGGATGGGTGGATGGGTTAAGTTGCCTCGTTTCAGTGTAACATCCAGGGAAATTGATTGGTTTCTTGCCAGCACATTGTCAGATATTAAACTAGGCTTTTTTTTATTATTTTACATTATTTGATGCCTATTTTGAATGATGACTGCTTCTTTGACTTTGATTTGGATTTTGAAACATTATTATGAAATATACATTATATTCATTATTATTATACATTATTATGAAATAGACAAAAAGACATTATGCTTCAGTTCAATTCAGTTTCAATTCAGTTTCAATTCAGTTTATTTATATAGCGCCGATTCACAACACATCGTCTCAAGGCACTTCACAAAAGTCAGGTACATACATTCCAATTAATCCTAATCATTGAACAGTGCAGTCAGATTCAGTTATTTATTCAAATTGGATAAAAACTTTTTCTGTCTAAGGAAACCCAGCAGATTGCATTCAGTGGTTACTTTCTGCTGAGTAAGAGCTCAGTTTTGCCCTGGTAATAAGCTTTTGAGAAATAAATGCAGAATCCTGTTAGAAAGTTAAGTGGATGGAATGAGTGTGGGAAAGGTGCACATGCAACAAGGGTACCTGCAGCTTTTAGATTGCATAGCAAAACCTATTCAAGAGATTGTCAGACCATCATACAGCGCTGACTGCAGTTGGACTCAGAGTCTTAAGAGCCACCATACACAGATGAATCTAGGACATGGACTACAACTGTAGCACTCCCTGAGTTTAAAGCCACTCCTGAACCAGAGACAACAAAAGATCTTACCTGGCTTACTGTAGGGAGAAAAGAACCAGGCTATTCCTCAGTGGTATAAAGTGATCTTTTCAGGTGAAAGTTGCACATTGCAGATCAAGTTCCCCCCTTCTTGAACCGCCACCTTAACGTGGTGGAGGGGATTGAGTGCCCGATTGATCCTAGAGGCTATGTTGTCTGGGGCTTAAATGCCCCTGATAGGGTCTCCCATGGCAAACAGGCTCTAGGGGACGGGTCAGACAAAGAGCGGTTCAAGACAGCCTCATGAGGACTATACGATCGAGGCACGTGACGTCGCCCGGTATGGCGAAGCCGGGGTCCCACCCTGGAGCCAGGCCTGGGGTCAGGACCCGTCAGAGAGCACCTGGTGGCTGGGTTGCTCCAGGCAGGACCCGGGCGGGCCAAGCCCGAAGGAGATACGCGAGGCCATCCCCTAGTGGGCCGACCACCTGCAGGGGGAACCGTGAGGGACCGGTGCAAAGTGGATTGGGCGGCAGACGAAGGTGGAGACCTTGGCGGCCCGATCCCCAGATGCTTAGGCTGGCTCTAGGGACGTGGAATGTCAGCTCACTGGGGAGAAGGAGCCTGAGCTTACGCGGCAGGTCAAGAGATATCGACTAGAAATAGTCGGGCTCACCTCCATGCACAGCGTGGGCTCTGGAACCCATCTCCTCGAGAGGGGCTGGACTCTCTTCTACTCTGGAGTGGCCCACGGGGAGAGGCGGCGGGCTGGGGTGGGTTAGCTTGTTGCCCCCCAGCTCAGCCGTCTTGTGTTGGGGTTTACCCCAGTAGATGAGAGGGTTGCATCCCTGCGCCTTCTGGTTGGGGACAGGTCTCTGACTGTCGTTTCGGTCTACGGGCCGGGCGGTAGTGCGGAGTACCCAGCCTTCTTGGCGTCCCTGTCGGGGGTGCTGGATAGTGCCCCTCCTGGGGACTCTATTATTCTGCTGGGGGACTTCAACGCCCACGTGGGAAACGAAAGTGACACCTGGAGAGGCGTAATCGGGAGGAATGGCCTCCCCAATCTGAATCCGAGTGGTGTTTCGTTACTGGACTTTGTTATTGGACTTCTGTGCTAGTCACGGATTGTCTATAATGAACACCATGTTCAAGCATAAGGGTGTCCTTCAGTGCACTTGGCACCAGGACACCCTAGACAGGAGGTCGATGATCGACTTTGTTGTCATAACGTCAGACCTTCGCCCGCATGTTTTGGACACTCGGGTGAAGAGAGGGGCTGAACTGGCCACTGATCACCACCTGGCGGTGAGTTGAATCTGCTGGAAGAGGAGAAAGCCGGACAGACTTGGCAGGCCCAAGTGCATAGTGAGGGTCTGCTGGGAATGTCTGGCAGAGCCCTCGGCCAGGGATGTATTCAACTCTCACCTTTGACCAGATCCCGGGGGATGTTGGAGACATAGAGCCCGAGTGGACCATGTTCTCTGCATCTATTGTCCATGCTGCTGCCCAGAGCTGCGGCCGTAAGGTCTGCGGTGCCTGTTGTGGCGGCAATCCCCGAACCCGGTGGTGGACACCGACAGTAAGGGATGCTGTCAAGCTGAAGAAAGAGTCATATCGGCTCTGGTTGGCTTGTGGGCCTCCTGAGGCGGGTGATGGGTACCATCAGGCCAAGCGTGCCGCGGCCCGGGCTGTGGCAGAGGCAAAACCTGGACCTGGGAGGAGTTTGGTGAGGCCATGGAGAAGGACTACAGGTGTCCCTCGAAGCGATTCTGGCAAACCGTCCGGCGCCTCAAGAGGGGGAAGCAGTGCTTTGCCAACACTGTTTACAGTGGGATGGGAGGCTGCTTACCTCGACTGGGGACATTATCGGCGGTGGAAGAAGTACTTCAAGGATCTCCTCAATCCTGCCATCACACATTCCCTGGTGGAAACTAAAGCTGGGGACTCAGGGACTCTTTCATCACCCAGGCTGAAGTCACCTAGGTGGTTAAAAAGCTCTGCGGTGGCAGGGCTTCAGGGGTGGATGAGATCCGCCCTAAATACCTCAAGTCTCTGGATGTTCTAGGGCTGTCATGGTTGACACGCCTCTTCAACATTGCGTGGCGATCAGGGACAGTGCCTCTGGACTGGCAGACTAGGGTGGTGGTCCCCCTTCATAAGAAGGGTGACCGGAGGGTGTGTTCCAACTACAGGGGGATCACACTCCTCAGCCTCCCTGGTTAGGGCCTACGCCAGGGTATTGGAGAGGAGCGTCCGGCAGATAGTCGAACCTCGGCTTCAGGAGGAGCAATGTGGTTTTCGTCCCGGCCGTGGAACACTGGACCAGCTCTATACCCTCTACAGGGTACTCGAAGTTTCGTGGGAGTTTGCCCAACCTGTCCACATTGGTTTTGTGGACCTGGGCAAAGCGCCCGACTGTGTCCATCGTGGTGCCCTGTAGGGGGTGCTCCAGGAGTATGGAATTAGAGGCCCTTTATTAGGGGCCATCCGGTCTCTGTACAAGCGGAGCAGGAGTTTGGTCCGCATTGCCGACACGAAGTCGGACCTGTTCCCGGTGCATGTTGGACTCCGGCAGGGCAGCCCTTTGTCACCGGTTCTGTTCATAACTTTTATGGACAGGATTTCTAGGTGCAGTCAAGGGCCGGAGGGGGTCTGGTTTGGGGTACAGTGGATTTCGTCTCTTCTTTTTGCAGATGACGTTGTCCTGCTGGCCCCCTCTACCCAAGACCTACAGGATGCGCTGGGGCGGTCCGCAGCCGAGTGTGAAGCAACTGGGATGAAGGGTGGCTTGTCCTCTTCAGGTTGGAGGGGAGTTCCTGCCTCAAGTGGAGGAGCTCAAGTATCTCGGGGTCTTGTTCACGAGTGAGGGAAGAATGGAGCGGGAGATCGACAGATGGATCGGTGCGGCTGTCGCGGTAATGGGGGCACTGTGCCGGTCCGTTGTGGTGAAGAAAGAGCTGAGCCGAAAAGCTTTTGATTTACCGGTCGGTCTACGTTCCTACCCTCACCTATGGCCATGACCTTTGGGTCATGACCGAAAGAACGAGAACCCGGATACAAGCAGCTGAAATGAGCTTCCTCCGTAGGGTGGCCGGGCACTCCCTTGGAGATAGGGTGAGGATCTCGGCCATCTGGGAGTGGCTTGGAGTAGAGCTGCTGCTCCTCCACATCGAGAGGCGCCAGTTGAGGTGGCTCGTGCATCTATGTTGGATGCCTCCTGGACGCCTTCCTCGGGAGGTGTTCCAGGCACGTCCCACTGGGAGGAGGCCCAGGGGATGGCCAAGGACATGCTGGAGGGACTATGTCTCTCAGCTGGCCTGGGAACGCCTTGGGCTCCCCCCTGAGGAGCTGGAGGTGGTGTCTGGGGAGAGGGACATCTGGGCGTCTTTGCTGAGTCTGCTGCCCCCGCGACCCGGTCCCGGATAAAGCGGAAGACGACGAGTACGAGTTCAAGATCAAGTTCCCAGAATCTGGAGAAAGAGTGGAGAGGCACAGGGTCCACACTGCAAATGTAAAATTTGTTCACACTTACCCTCTATTCATCATTAACTGATGGTTTGAGGAGCCATATCACCTGCTGGTGTGAGTCCACTTTGTTTCATCTAGTTCAAAGTCAGTACAGCGGTTTACCAGGACATTTAGAGCACTTCATACCTCTATTCGGCTAACACGTTTTGAGATCATAATTTCATTTTCCAGCTGAACTTAGTACCTGCCTAAAATGCCATCCAGAACCAATCCCTGCTTTAATAAGCAGGGTGTCACTGCGCTGGATAGGCCAGAAAACTGGCCGGCTTACACAATCTATAGGCTGATATGAAAGAAATCGGGGCTTCCTAACCACCTCAGCAGAACCACAGTCTGATCTCATCTTTACTATACCGCAGTGATGCAGCAGTTCATGCAAAAGGAGCCCTGACCAAGTACTGAGTGCATACATTGTACAGTACATGGACACACTTTTTAGTAGGCCTACGGTACTATATTAAAAATCTTGTATTAATCTGCTGTAGAATTTAAATTGTTTGACAGACTGAATTCTGGATTTTCAATAGGTTTAGGCTATAATCAATAAAAACAGAAATAAACACTTTCAACATATCGCTCCATGTAAAGAACCTATGTAATATAAGTTTGACTTTTTTATTGAATTACTAAATAAATTAACATTTTGATAATAATTGATTTTTTTTCAGATGCACCTTTATTAACAAATAAAAGTACACAAGAGGACAAAACACACAATTTCTGTTTAATGGGAAACTTTCCGACAAGACAGTAAAAGGTGTCTCCCTTTATTTTTACAAACAGGGAAACACACCCCATAACTTCCAAAGGCAGAGTGTGAGGGATTTAAGTATGCAGATTCAAACCTTCCCAGAATCCACTGCCATCGGTCCCCTGGTGCTTTGGAACAGGACAGGCCTAAAATCAATTAGCTGTTATCCCCACATGAGACTGTCAATTAGCTGCTCACTGATTGGATATGACTGTTTTACTGGCAGGGCCAGCAGCCCTTTTCCACGACAAATTACATCACCTACAATCATGAAAACATGTTTACTTCACATTTAGATGTCGCTGATTTTTAAGCACAACATGCTTTGGTAAAAAAGCAGCATTCACTTGTGAATTTTCATCTCAAAAGAAGCCTATCTAAAGCTTTTTTCCCTCATTGTTATTAGCACTTTTACTGAAGAAGCAAACAACTTCTTTCAGCCTAGTGTGAAACTTCCATGACACCATGACAAAAATGTGGCTCCGTGTTAAGAATGTTTCTGTAAATAATATGCTGATCCATTCTCACCCTTTAGTCATTTGATGTTCTGAAAACATGAGAAACATTCAACATTGCTTTGACTGTTTCACAGGACTCTTAACCAACAGGTTAAATGGAAAACCTCTTAGAACAAAGTTTCTGTTTCAACAATCCTTTCTCGTTATAAGAAAGTTAAACTTGGAATGTTTTTCATCTGTTATTTACATGTTAGCTTTTCTGCATTAAAAATCAATAACTTTTCAATGTGTTACAGCAAACAGATAAATACATAATATAGTCTATATGTTACTATAATAATATAGTCACATTTTTGCATTCAAAACAAAATACTGGAATGCTGGTTGCAGCTTATCTGGAGTCTGTCTATATCAAAATTTGCATTTAAAGTAAAAAAAATAATCACCTTTGCAGGTTCACGGTAGTCTCCATTTGAGCAGATAAACCCTAATCACACCTAGAGATGATGACATGTGTATTTGACTTTTTCTTCAGGCTGTTTGTTGCTGAATCTTCACAAGAAAAGACTTTGGGAATCTTTTACAGTGTGTTGAAGAAGCTTAGGAGGGTTTCCATTGAAAATTAGGTAAGTAGTGGGGACTAGTGGAGAGCTTCCTGTTAAGATTACTATTTCCAGTGATGACCAGACACTGTCATCAAGGAAGAGTTCAAAATGTCTTGCTGGTCATTCAAAAAGTTCTGTTTTTCTTGGTTACATATTTACTTAAAAAAAAACTGGAATGATACACCGTAACAAACATTTCATGAACATCAAGAATGTCTCAAGAATGGCAGGATTTTATTCTTCGTACATGAATTAAAAATAAACATTTCATTTAACAGTAGATAATGTGGAATGCTCTATATAATTATATTACATTATATTATATTATATTACATTATATTATATTATATTATATTATATTATATTATATTATATTATATTATCAAGATGACTGGAATATGTCGTGAAAAACACCAAGGCTTCATTAACTAACAGATCAGATTTTAGCTGTTCATGTTCAGTTGACTCTGTCCAACAACATGAACCACTTGGATTATGGTCTATTTCTTTATCTGTTGTTCACGTTTCGCAGGATTCTCAACCATCTCTGCCACCACCAGCTTGCCCAGTCCACCCAGTTTCAGTAGATTTATGCTTACATTTCAACCCCAAGTCTAACTCCAGAAGCAGATCTTCTGCATGTGGTCTTTTGTTTTTGATTGATTTGACGCCCACATAATGCTAACTTTCTCCATCCCATCGCCTGACTGAAATGGCCTTTTTGTGCCACTTGACTTTCTCTCTCACACACAGCTGCATTTGTCTTGCAAATCCATCCCCGCTGCGCTGCGTTCAGGCGAGGAAAAGGGAGCAGTTGGATATCAGTGAAGTTCAAGCCAGGGAACAAGCGGAGAGGCTGCTCCAGACCGCAGGCTTTTGTCGATATCAGAACGGAGAGCTGGTGAAAAATGATGCATGCTTTTACACCTCTGAATCCTGGCAACTGACAGCGCAAGCGATGGGGGTGGAGGTTGTGAGGTGCAGGGGCGAACAAAAGCCCCCCCGGTCTGAACGGGTTGAGTGTCCGCTTGCGCACGACGGGAATCAGCAGCGCAGAATGTGGGAGATGGATGGGGAAGCACACGTCCAAACGGCCGTGACTACAATTTGCATATTAGCAATTTATCACTTTTTTGTTGAGTTATTCAGGGATTTATAGTGTCAGAGACAGAAATTCAATCATTTGTCAAATGTAGGAGATTTTCCTAAGAACATTCAAATCCCCACAAATGGCTTCCTTTCTGTATATTCGGCTTTCTGAGATCTATCCAGTCTGCTTCATTCCACTTTTCAAAGGAGCCTCTTGTGTGAAAGGACTGTAATATTTTATGATGGGGCACGCAAAAGCTGTGCCTTCGATATCCAGGCTGTTTTCAGCCGCAACAAAGATCATAGCAAGACGTCTTTCTGCCGAACGCATTCAAAGGCGCAGAGGCGCAGAGGTCAGCCCGGCGTGTTCAGTCCACCAGGAGGGTTTTCAGAGGCCAGAGGCGGGCAACTGGCTCCGTCACAAACATCCACACCACACATAGACAGCTACATGTTGGAGCTCATGTTTCCACTGGTAAAACGCGACGAGAAAAGCCATAAATATACCTGACAGTTATACATTTTATTTAATTATTAAAATGATTGGCTGACCAAAAAAAAACGCCGGTTGCCGTAAAAACAGCTAGCAAATTAAATATATCGCAGCATTCTTATTTAATTCCGTCATGTCAAAATGAAATGAACATGCATGTAAGCTGGACCGCCACAGGCGATCTGTGAGAGCGCAGCCTGCTGGTGTTGCAACTGGAGCATTGGATGCCTTCTTTCTGTACAGACTGGGCTCTCCATCTGACCTTCTACCGTCACTAAGTGTTTATTACAGTCTTCTTTCTGACACCGCAAATCTCTTCCAGACCAGAGTGCCTAGATAGCAACATGCGTGCAGCGGTGGAACACAAAAACAAACTGGAAACAGGCCTCAAGGTTTTACGCATGAATACACAGACGTCAGAATCATCGAAAATGTTGACGGCACAACGTTACAGGAATCTTTCAGGTGACAGGTTTAGTTCTGACCTTGTTTTCACTTCTGTACTGACAGGAAGCTGAGAGGGGGCAGAAAATGTGATGTGAGTAATTCAGTGGAAGTGTGAATCTGTTCTGCCCCGATTATAATTGTTTTAACAGAACAAGATAAAGAGAAAGGGGAGCCTGGGTCCAGGGTAATAACACTGAAACATTAATATAAAAAGACTGTCTATGAGCCAGGACAAGTGTGAGTCCTCACCGCTTAATATTTCAGTGCCTGTCGGTGCGTTCGCCCTGATCATAGTCTGCCAAATGTATCATTCTTTGCAGTCAGGAAAGTTTATTTCGTCAGGACTGAGACGTCAAAGCCAAATAAAACCACCACCTAAACACAGACTACTTGTTTCCTTTATTAGCCACTTCGTGTTTCCCTTAAGGGAGGAGCTCTCTGTGCGCCCTGGTGCCACATGTTGCCTTCGGTGCATTAAGATGGATTATTCAACAAGTTCAATTTCCCATAAAGAACGAAAGTTAGGATCTCAAGGGCTCTGGGGGGACAAAAGACCGGCGCCTTAGCACCATATGCTTAATGGCTACAGCCGTTCAGTCTTTATTAAAGGCTAAAAGTGGTCCTTTAAAAGTTGGAAAGGCTCCTTTATTTGAGTTAGATGGAGCACTTGCGCACAAAACCAGGAGCGCGCATTGCCAATGACTCGCCCCCTTCCCTTTTCCTTTCAGAGTGTGAAGCAGCCACCGTCACTGGTCGTTTCACTTCAACATAAGCTTTTCATCTCCGCGCTTTGTTCTCTGTGTAAGTAATGCTGCGAATCAAAGAGATGACAATATTTTCTATCAACTTGGAGACCCTGGACAAGGGCCCTCGAGCTTTGGCAAAAATCAGTGCTGGTTATTCATCTTGTCACTCTGCACCTGTGGTCCCGCATTCAAATGATACAAACCTGTTCCTATTAACATTAATTATTCCCAAACAACACAAAGGCTGAAACAGAGCAGGTTGAAGTCTGTTTATGGCTCCTAAATGTTTTATTCCTCTGAAGATGTGCCCGTCGCTTTTCTCTTTTCCTCTCCCATAACCGAGTGGCCGTCTCCTTTTCAGTCTTGAGTAGCCCTACAGCTCAAATTGTACAATCACAGCATCTGCTTAATCTACCGAATGAAAATATGACACAAAACATAGCTAATAAAGGATTTGTTACATGCTGGTAATGAGTGATCAACGCAGGGCACAATGGCGCATGATGCTGAGAGCCATATGTTTCTGGAGGCACCGAGGATAGTTTACACTCTTGTGAAGAAAGCACCAGGTGATGACAAGAAAATTGCCAATTCCACGTCCTTTCTGTCCCGAAAAAAATAGAAGACATAAATTAAACTGGCTTATCGCGGCGCAGCTCAAAGAACTCGCTGTTAATTGGCTGCGGGGCACAAAGCAAACGCAGGGACACGTTTGGCTTGGCTGGGTCGCGAAGGCGCTGCGCTTTCACTCCACTGTAACACAAACAAAAATGTGTTTTGTTATTGCAAAATGTCATGCTTTACAGCGGCCATATTGTGTCGTTGACAAAGGCTAATGGAACGTTAAAGACACGGAACACGGTGCCAAATCAATCTCGAAGACACTACAAGGGCCACTCTATGCTTGCTTTTAGGCAGCTGCTGTCCAGGGACCCGGACGCAAGGATATCAAAAGAGACAAAGTTTCTGCTACCAGGTGCTTTCCCAGAGATACAAGCTTGCAGCAGGATGAGGGGACGCCCATAAAGATGGTTTTAAGGCTGGATGGTGACGGATGGCCCAGAAGCGCACAGTGAGGGTGGCGGACTTCAGTTCTGTTCAGATCTGATTTTGGTCAGCTTTAACACCATGCTGAACATGAAGCTTTTTGAGTTTTGAGGTGTTAAACATGACTGCAGGATAAGACCCCCCTTCCCCCACCCCTGCCCCCTGTCGCGAAATAATCTGCAAATCAAGCTGATTTGTGGCTGTTGTTCAGCGTCTCCCCCGGTGCGCCAACATGCGGCCGTAAAGCGGATTTAACAGAATTAGTGCTGATGAGGAGTTTAACTTTGCTCTCTTGGAAGCGTGAAGAAAGCAAAAGACCTTCACTGAAGTTTCTTTCATCATTCCAGTGATAAGCACTAGACATGACAAACATTGTTCTTTGAAAAGCAGTGAGAGGCAGAGTTCACATGTTGTTTCCTGGTGCGTAAACTGCTGTTTCCTACAGTTTCAAACAGGCCAAGTTCATCTGCAACACGCGAAAAAGACGCGACAACTCCAAAAGAAACTGCAAACGATTAAAAGACTCGTTGATATTTCCAGGCAGAAAAACGGAAAAGGGGGAAAATCTGCAAAATATCACAACGCTTTATGTTGGGAAAAAAATCTAAAGAAATGAATCAGGGAGAACGGTGTCTTTGCTCTGATTCATTTCGCTGGGAATAGTTATTATTTTTTTATTATTATTATTAGTAGTAGTAGTAGTAGTAGTATTGTTGTTGTTGTTGTTGTCTTTGCACATCGTCGTGCTGAATGCCGGGCTCTGTGCAGCCCTTTTTTGCGGTCAATCAGCGGCCTCTCTTTCAGCTCTGTTCCGGGCCTTTCTCTGCACCATTGGCGCGGCGCATAAAGCCTCGTCCAGCGCAGTTCTGAAGAAATAAAACCCGTCACGTAGTAAAATGCTGCTGTTCTTAGAAGACTTGCCAAGCCAGTAACAGGCAGAGCGACATGATAGCCGGGACTGTTTCAGTTTCTCCCTTCCACTTGACTGCCGCCGGACCAAAGGATGTGGAGGCGCTCTGAAAAGCGTGAAACTGTCCAAAGGAGGAAAGGTGCGAACAGCAACAATGCAGCCACTGTTTGAATCCTCTCACACCATCACAGCGTCAAAAAGGGTCAAGTTGAAGTGACTCAGTAACATTTGACTTTCTAATGGCCCTCCTGCAAGGCGCGGCGGTGAAGATAGAAACACAGAAGGTGTAGAGTCTACTGAGGAAGTAGAGAGAGACGTCAAATAAAGGTCTCAGCAGGTAAAAAAGTAAAGTCATCACAGTAATTCGATTTGATTTGGAATCCAAACGCACCTGAAACACCAAAAAGGTGCGCTTGCTCCCCACCTTCAGTCGAGCCTTCCAGCGGCTCTGCCTGTACTCTGCAGCGGAGGGTCCTCGAGCTTGTGCTGGAATCTC
Organism: Crenichthys baileyi; assembly: GCA_036173005.1. NCBI lineage: Eukaryota > Metazoa > Chordata > Actinopteri > Cyprinodontiformes > Goodeidae > Crenichthys > Crenichthys baileyi. The sequence continues at coordinate 805,212 of JAHHUM010002041.1, forward strand.
AGAGCCGTTTGCTTCATTTATATTACAATGTGTCGATGCAGCGGGGGCGGCCGCGGGCAGGAGGACACCGCTACCACGGGAAAATGTGTCCCGGCTGCACCTGGCAGCACAGAACCGCTTTAAGCAGATTTTTCCCGACCATGATGCTGCTGCACCGCCCCCCGCGCTTTAAACACCTTCAGCTGCTGGGGGTCTGAACTGGCTGCTCATTATCCCTTCATTTGCATATTTCTGTGACAGAAATATTTATCAGTTTGTACATGCTGCCTGCTTCCTGGTTTTCATGTTCCATCAGATTTCAACTTCATAAAGTCTGGAACATTACCGCATCGATACTCATGCTTCATCCTTTAACCCAACAACAACGTGGGGATTGAAGGAACAGGAACGTCTTGACAAAAGACAAAAATTAGATCAAGCTTATTTCATTTTGTTTATTGAAAAACTTTTACACCTTTTATGGGCCTCTAAAAATAATATAAACGTATAAAACAAAGCTGAAAAACTGGAGACCAAGAAAAGAACTACCTTGTGGACTTTGCAAAGAAATATAACTTTCTTTTAATACCGAGATGTCTGCGGGAAAATCACCAAAAAAACGCAAATTTGCATTCCAAGTACAAATATTGTCCTCGGGTTTACAGTTTTTATCGAAGAACGTGCAGAAGATGAACGTTGTGCTGTTTGACAGTCAAAAATCACAGATTATTTATTAAGTGCTCTAATTTCCAGATATGAATTCGTGTAAAACAAAAACATGTGTCCTCTCACTGCGTTTAAATTAAAATATATATTATCATCTGTTGGAAAACAAACAATTTAATAAATACACGATTGCCGTCTGGAAAAATTACAAAAAATTATCAACATGATAAAGGTAGGACACTGAATCCACCTGGGAAACTGTACAGTGCGCTCATACTGTGCTGCGCCTTCAGTGCTTAGTTCACATTAACATAATGGCTTCATGTTTCCTGAAGGAACACCAGGAGGGTTCTGGCGCTTCTGCTCATGCCACCAGGCCGAAGGGAGGCTCGTTTTCTATGTCCGTCAGGGCCGTCTGGTGTTGTTTCCGGGGATCCTCCGGGGTCCACACCTTGGCGGTGCGGATGATGTTCTGTTCCCGGAGCTGCTTTTCATCGGACCAGGACAGCGAGTGACCGGCCAGCGGAGGCAGGCCGTAATCCGGGTCACTGGGAGAAGGAGATCCTGAGGGGGGAAATAGAAATATCAGCTACCTGTTTGTTCTGGATTTTCGATCTAATAAAACTAAACCATCCAGGCTGAAGGTGGAGAAATACAAGCAGTTCTTCAGACTTACTTGTTCCTCTGTGGCAGATGATTACCTTCTTGGGCTGCGCTTGTGTCTCGCTGTTGGAATTTCTGATTGGCAGGTCAGACTGCACGAGCTCAGCCAGGAAGTTGATGTAGCCGATCGCCAAGCGCAGGGTGTCCACCTTGGAGAGCCTTTTTTCGTACGGCAGAGTGGGGATGTGGGAGCGCAGCCCTTCGAAGGCGTCGTTGATGGACTGCATCCTCCTGCGCTCCCTGACGTTCGCCGCCTGCCGCAACTGCTGCATCTCCATCTCAGAACGCAGTCGCCTCCTGCGCTTCAGCAGCGGCCCGACGTGGCGGCCCGTCTGCGGGGACAGGTCGGGTGTGCAAGAAAAAGTGGGGGACGAAGAGGAGAAGGACAGGCTACCGATGTCATAGTCCCCATCGTGGGGCGCCACTCTGCCGCAGCCTTCTTTGCTGTAATAGTCCTGGAGGTGAGAGCTGAGGAAGTCCACATCTTCATCCAGAAAGTCATCGGTGTCCAAGTGGCCGTCCCTGGAGGACTGGTCTGTGAAGAAGTCATCATCGTCGAAATAAGGAGGGGAGGAGAGAGAATCGAGTGCAGAAAAGGGATCTAGAACAGCGTCCATGTTCGGTCGCGCTGCTTTCATCTCCTGCTGCTGAGGAAACAATGGCGTCTTCTCCTCCTCCACCTGTTTATCAGGGCTGGAGGTCCACTGTTCAAAGTTTTACTTGAAGATCGGCCACGCGAGGATTCTTTATAGCAACATCTCTAGTCGCGTGCCTCTTACTGAGAGGGCCAGCCAATCACAGCTCGGTCCGTGAGGCGCACCTCGAGATTATTCTTAGAAACCACGCCCCCTGTCTCCTACTTTCAGGACGTCGGAACAGCGCGGCGGCAGAGCAGCGGATCTCGCTGACAACTTTCGCACACAGCTCCACTTTCATTTTAGCTGAAAAATCACCTGCGAACTGAGCAGGAGCAGCTCCTCTCTGCAGGCCACGGGAAGCTCATATCTTATAGGCTTCAATTTTCTCCGCCGGCTTCTGATGACTCAGGTCTCAGCGCAGCTTTATTCAGCCTGAACATATTTTAATGGCCTTTCAGTTTCATAAACTGTTATCTTCATATTAATGAGAACGGCGTGTTCCTCTTTGATTAAAACCACATAAAAACACCTCGGCTAGTCTTACATTAGTCAAGCTCCATTGCTTGAATAAAACCAGAGGGAGTATAATAATAAACATTTAATAATAACAAACACATACCATAATATAATAATATTATTAGGTTCACATAATTTACATATTTACAAATATGTACATGTTTATTTTTATTTTACTTTTAATCTTCTCGAAAGTTACATATTTAACACCTGTACGCTGTGAGAGTGCAAGTCAAGCCAAGTTCCTCGTTTATGCACACAAACTTGTCTTGAAGGCCTAAAGCTAATTTTGTTCTATAATAATTAATAATAATAATAATAATAATAATAATAATAATAATAATAATAATAATAATAATAATAATAAATATAATATTATTAATAATAGCGTAAAAGCAACTGTGTAAGGATTTGGATCTTAAATTCGACTTTTATTGATTTGTTTGCTGCTTTAGAGATAAGTTTGCATAAAAACAACCCATGAATAATTTTTTGGGCATTACCACAAATAGAAGAATAAATGAATAGTTACTTGGAAGATATAAACAAACATGTCAATAAACATATAAGAACGAAAACTTAACCAGCTCAAAATAAAATCATCATATGATGAAGAAACCAAATGAGTCAATGTTCATAACTCCGTTTATAATGAATAAAAAATGGACCACGTCCTGTTCAAGGAGTAGGAGGAAGCAAATGCTTATTTAAAGTCTAGCCCTGTTTGACCCATCCCATATAGGCTACATATATAGCTTCATATTAATGGAAGTCATTCTTATAAAGAAAAACCATTTTCTTTATAAGATTTTCTTTAAGAAATTGGGTTTCTGATAAAGAGTGTATAATGTTTATAAGTATACACTCTTTATAAGTATAAACATTTATCAGTAATTAAAAATAGAAATTGATAAACATTTATACATATACCTAGTTCACTCGTCGTGTGTGTGTGTGTGTGTGTCAGTATTTATGTCCGTTTCAGATTTGACTTGACTTAAATAAGATAGATTACAGTAAGTATCCCTTCATATGTAGCTAAAACCTGCGGTGGAGTTGACTCTGAGAACATCTAAAGTGAATATCTGTAGAGTAACACAATGTCAACGTGCGGCTTAAAAGCAGCTAGTACTCCTCAGCATCGCCATTTATTTAGCGCTAAGTGCCATAAATACGCACACCAGTGGAGTGGTCGATGCGCCTCTTGTGCCAGACAGAGCTGGGTTGATTAGAAGAACTGGTTGACAAATAATGGCTCAGTGGAGGGCTGCATGGCGCGCGCTCTATTGATACCTCACGCGACAAATCAAAGAACCCCAGTCTGGGCCTGGCAAAAAACTGCCCCCTGGTCTGTGAGGACACATATAATAAGGCTGTCCAATGAAAGGACTCACTTTGTCCCGCAAATAGAATGGAGCTTTTTCAGAGACAAGCTGCGTGTGCGCGGAGCCCGCGTGTAGGTGGAGTAAAGGAAAGCTGCAACACGGGTCGTGGCCGTGGGAAGAAGACCATTTGCGCTCCTCAGCCAGTCAATGTAACATGCCGCAGAAAAAAACGTGTTCTGAGTGGTTGTCCACATGATGAAGCTGTTGTAGCTGGGTCGCACGTCCGTCGGGAGGGTTCCACTCCGCCTTGTCTCTGCCAAATCATCCTTTATCAGCGTGTTACTTAGTCCCACCTTAGCTGAGTGACACACACACACACACACACACACACACAGCCAACCAGATTTAGAAGTCATGGCTGCTTTCTTTGTGGGGAATGTTCTTAAAACCTTTGGGTGGGTCAGTTCAAAAATTCCGTTTCAGGTAAAATCTGATATCTCTCATTTTTGATGTAAAGCTGCCTCAGGTAAAATGCATGGGCATATGCAGGAGGACCTTGTGTTTTTTTTTCTTCAGAGGCCTCTGACTGCTCCTCGAAATATAGTTACCCAGCAGCTGGATCAGCTTGATAGATTTGGCCATGAAATTGAAGCAATTGTTTGTTTTTTTTCTTGTTCTTATTTGTGGATCCGTCTTGGCGTTTCTCTTAATAATTCTACTAATATTTTATATAATATTTTTTTATAATGAATTCTGCCTCACCAGTGTTGGAAGTTTTGTTCGCATCACCTCAGCCCTCCTCCTCTGCCTTTGCCTCAAACCAAATGATAATTCGGACCGTGCCGGTTTTTAACGCACCGTGACCGTGCGCTCTACGGAGCTTCATTCACGTACTGTTGTTGAGAAGGAGGCGACCTGCGCAAGCGAACAAGTGTTTTGGTTCCCATGCAGCCTCCCGCTCTACAGAACGCAGCCGGCTGGACCCCTCCAGACCTCCAGACCAGACTGACACCCCCACGAAGAAAAACGCGCTCACACAGAAGCAGCTTGAACAGAAGGCTGAGCTAGCGCTGGACTAGCGCAATCAGCAGAGTTATAACGGCGAAATAGAACAGGATTCCCAATCAACTGCAAATTCGGGCACCAGTCTTTACCACACACACACACACACACACACACACACACGTATACATGAAGTCATATTCAACAAATTTGAATCTGCGATTTGCTGAGGCTCGTTTGTCAGTCTAAAAGCACCGCCTTTTACTTCACAGCATTAAATTTGTATTTTTTTTTTTTTACTGGAGTAGAGGTAATGTAAATGTAAAAACGTAATAATACTCCGGTATCCGGTATCATTTTTTACTTTTCAGTTCTACCTATATTTTTAAGAAATAGCATTTTGAAAATATTTATGCCCTTTAATAATTAATGGAAAAATCTTCTTATGATCGCTGAGCAGCGTTTTGCATGAGTTCTTTTGTGTTTTGACAACAATTTATCATATATATATATATATCTATATATATATAGATATATATATATATATATATATGTATGTATATATATGGAAGTGTTTATACATGTGTGTTAGTGTCACTCTTTACGTTTTTATTTGTTTTTTCTGCTATTGCTACCTGTCAGATGCTAGAAATGAAAATCCAAAAAGTGAACTATCGCACACACATGTGTGGAATTAGAAGTTAATCCATCCTCAGAGTGATTCGGTGGTAATCCATGTAATCTGTCGCTGCAGGGGATTATCCATCTGGATCCCTCTAACAAATTTAAATGATTTGCGGAGCAGTAAATTAACATCTTCAGGCACCACAGACCTTGCTTTGTTGGTAACTTGAAGGCAGCAGTTTGGAAAAGGTACTTCACAGTTTTATTCATCAGATGTTTTGCTGAATATTTGGCAGCAAAGATGCTTGGACTACAGCTCCAGAAGGAATGATGTCTTAGTAACTATATTTGTGTTTTGATTTTGTTAGTTTTTTGTTTTTCACTATTGGTCAACAATAATACATCTCGCTGCTTTGCTTTCTAAAATAATCAAAATAACATTAACTTGGACATGCTTTTCCCAAATTATATACTTTACTTTGAATGTCACAACTAAAAAGCTAAATACGTTTTTGGAATGGTGCTGTGGAAATGTTCAATGGTGGGTTTAAGGTTATTTCTCCTTGTAATTAGCAGGGATGTCAAAGCTTTTAACTGAAACTGCAAACAAGAAAGATCTTATGAGCTTTCTCCAGGATGATTCCTGGAAATGTTCATGAAAAATATGGTGGACCTAACTGGACACTAAATCCTAAAAAGATCTTGAAAATGGGTTTCTGTCCTACAAATAACACAACACAACTGTCAGCTCCAAGAATTCTAGAAACCTGCAACACAGTTTGAATGTTATGAGGTTTTGCCTGGTGACTGTGTCAAAAACTATGTAAACAGCCTGTTACACTGACTGCTACCTTTGCCTGCTCCAAGAAAAAGTGATAGCAGAACTGTGAACAGCTGTTGTTGTTTTCACTGTAAAATCGCTGTTTAAAATACAAGTTTTCACTGATAAAGAAATGTATGGAGTTAATAGTTTTAACTGTCAAACAACCAGATACTCAGCAGTTCTGTTTGCATAACCTGATTATGAATTTCTGTAAAAATTGTACAAATCAAGTACAGTAAGAAATAACTACACCAGAATAAGTTGACAGTTAACAAGGCGTTGTTGGGTATAGTCCTATACTTACAGATTTTAAAAAAAGGATTTTGAGTAGGCTAGTGTTTCAGTTGTTTTTCCAAAATTGTCCTTTTTTTTAATCTGTGGCAGAACTTTCATGATGCTGGACCTATACCTTCACTCCCCAGCTAGTTTCGGCTACCACCGGTTCAGGCTGACCCATCCTCTTAATTACTATGGCCCCTGGGGTTGGTATTTTGTAAATGAGATGTGTGCTATGCAGATTTAAATATTTTACTAGATTTTCCAAGAGTTTGATGGCATAAATGCGTATCGAAAATAAGCACATGATTTTCACATTTTGTGAAACTTGGCAAAAGTCATTGTCGTATTTATTTTTCTGAAGTCATTTACAGTCCTTTATTACTGAATAAGACTGTATTAAAATATTTTGCATTGTGAACTCTGCTTTTTACATGCTATCTCAATATGTTATACAATTTGTGACTTTCTTTGGAACAAGACGCATACAGAGTGAGATTTTAGTTAACTATTAAAAACTTCTTTTTCATGATCCTCGAACCCTGTTATCATTTTATGCAGCCGGTAGATGGTCACCATTCAGTTCCATTCAGTTTTATTTATATAGTGCCGTCGAGTCAGTGACTTGCAGCATTCACTCCTCCTAGATGAGCATTTAGTGACAGTGGACAGTTGGTTGCATTGACTTTGCAGCAATTCCTCATACTGAGCATGCATGTAGCGACAGTGGAGAGGAAAACTCCCTTTTAAGAATAACTGGACTGTTCTGATCCAATTGAGCTTTTTAAGTTATCAAAAATATTCATCTAAATCTTCAACTTATATGTTAGACCCAAACCTAACCAAATTATTTCAGGAATTGTTTCCTTTGAAGCTTTTAGATAGAATTAATCTATCGTTTGTAAATGGATATGTACCACAAGCTTTTAAGGTAGCTGTAATTAAACCTTTACTTAAGAAACCTTCGCTTGATCGAGATTATCTATCTATCTATCTATCTATCTATCTATCTATCTATCTATCTATCTATCTATCTATCTATCTATCTATCTATCTATCTATATATATATATATCCAGTCTTCCGTTTTTATCTATAATTCTTGAGAAAATAGTTGCTAATCAAATGTGTGAGCATTTACACAGCAATGACCTGTTTGAAGAGTTTCAGTCAGGCTTCAGAGCTCATCATAGCACTGAAACAGCTCTGCTGAAAGTCACTAATGATATTCTTATTGCCTCAGATAATGGACTTGTGTCTGTACTGGTTCTGTTAGATCTCAGTGCTGCATTTGATACAGTCGATCACAATATTCTCTTAGAAAGGCTGGAATATGCTATAGGGATCAGGGGAACAGCGCTAGGCTGGTTTAAATCTTACTTGTCCGAAGTTGTCCTCTTTGGACCAGAGTCTTTGAAAAAGAAACAGCTTAGCGAGTCACTTTCCCTGGGGCTATTTACAGCATTAGGCTAAAGTAAAAAAATGTTTTGATGGCTGTAGGTCGGTGAGCTGGGTAAAATAAAAGCACACAGTCATGTACGTTTTCAACAGTAACTTCTATATTTCCCTATCCTGCTCCTCTTTACTGCACAGATTAGCAGCTATTCTTAAAATAGGTTTTATGAAGGACTGTCTGTTCAGCTTTCCGCACATCATGGTTTACTCTGCAAATGTTTTAAGTTCCTTTAAGGCCAAATTTCTAAAGGAGTCCTGAACATCAGTTCACCAGGTTCTCTGAAGGTTTTTAAAACTTTCTCTTTGGCTATTTTTTTTGTATTCATCAGTTCTTCAACAGAACTTTTGTCTTGTTGTCTTATGTATTAAGCTTAGTTCTGACCCATGAATAACTGAGCAGTCTATGGGCGAGAGGGTACACCCTGGACAGGTCGCCAATCCATCGCAGTATTTGATAAATGGAACACAATATTTTAGCTCTGAGGGGCTGTTAGCTGTAAGGCTGGCATACAAAGGATGATCAGGATCAGGAATTGCTCTGGTCTGGTCCTGAGTCAGGTATTCACTGGACTTCTTCTTGATTTTTGAAGAAATTACTTTCAGATGCTGTTCGTCTGCTGCAGATGCTAGGTAAAAATTAAAAATAAAACTTTAAACTCCTTGCAACATTGCTTTAAAAAGAATGTGCCTCCCAGATTAAACAAGATAGTGTTAAGATGGAATGTAGTTGGCCAGTTTTTGGTTTATATATGTATATATACACACATATTTTTTAAAATTAAAAACTCATTTGTTTCTTTTGTTTGTGAAGCCCCTCAGCTTTTGAACAGCCTTTCTGAAGACCTGAGGGCAGCTGAGAGCAATAGTGCTTTTGAAAGCAAATTAAAAACTTAACATCAGTCATTTTATTTCATTCGTTTTCAAATTTGGATACGTTTTTTTCTTTCTTTTGTTCTATTGTGTTTTAATATGATCACATTACATAATAAAAAAAATTTGATTTTATGTTTTAATTTCTGTTTTTGTAGTTTCCTCATTCATTGTTGACAGCAATAACACACATGACATTTTCTCACTTCTACAATTTAACTCGTGTTCTGTTGGCATTATTAATATTTATTACTATGTTATTAACTTAAGTTAGCATTTTTACTGTGATTGTTGATGGTTTTTGCATGGTTGTTTCTTTGTGTTAAATTCGACTGTATAAAAACGCGAGTGAAGTCTTACTGATTAGTTGATTAAAAAGTTGTGACTTTCAGCTTCATCAGAACCAATGATCCCAGCCTAGCCATACATTTTATACTCAAGCTTATTTTAAATATACTCTCACCAATGGAGCAACATAGTCCAGCGGGTGGGAAGTTGGGAGTGGTGATCTCAGGTTCACTATATTATGCAGTCTAAAAACAAACACCATGCCTAATGAGTGTTACCTCTCCTGTTGCCTTTTCCTTACAAGATGACAATGACAAACGCTGCAGAAGTCTCGGTTCTAATCCTGTAAAGTCCTTGAGTGTTTTTGCAGGATGGGGAAGCGTAACTCCCTCCTCAGTTTCTGGCTCTAATTGATTTCGGCATTAATCTGGTGCTTCCAGTCTAATGGTTAACATCTGAAGGCAGTTCAGGCCTCTCCCTCAGGGCAGTTGTTGTCTAAAGAGATAATTGAAGAAGATTAAGACAGACTGTATTTCGTACTCGTACTCGTCGTCTTCCGCTTATCCGGAACCGGGTCGCGGGGGCAGCAGACTCAGCATCGACACCCAGACGTCCTCTCCCCAGACACCTCATCCAGCTCCTCCGGGGGGAGCCCAAGGCGTTCCCAGGCCAGCCGAGAGACATAGTCCCTCCAGCGTGTCCTGGGCCGTCCCCTGGGCCTCCTCCCGGTGGGACGTGCCTGGAACACCTCCCGAGGAAGGCGTCCAGGAGGCATCCGGTATAGATGCCCGAGCCACCTCAAATGGCTCCTCTCGATGTGGAGGAGCAGCGGCTCTACTCTGAGCCCCTCCCGAATGGCCGCGCTCCTCACCCTATCTCTAAGGGAGTGCCCGGCCACCCTACGGAGGAAGCTCATTTCAGCCGCTGGTATCTGGGATCTCGTTCTTTTGGTCATGACCCAAAGTTCATGGCCATAGGTGAGGGTAGGAACGTAGACCGACGGTAAATCGAGAGCTTCGCTTTTCGGCTCAGCTCTCTCTTCACCACAACGGACAGGCAAAGCGCCCCCATTACTGCGGCAGCCGCACCGATCCGTCTGTCGATCTCCCGCTCCATTCTTCCTTCACTCGTGAACAAGACCCCGAGATACTTGAACTCCTCCACTTGAGGCAGGAACTCCCCTCCAACCTGAAGAGGACAAGCCACCCTTTTCCGGTCGAGAACCATGGCCTCGGACTTGGAGGAGCTGATCTTCATCCCAGGTGCTTCACACTCCGCTGCGAACCGCCCCAGCGCATGCTGTAGGTCTTGGCTAGAGGGGCCAGCAGGACCACGTCATCTGCAAAAAGAAGAGACGAAATCCACTGGTCCCCAAACCAGACCCCCTCCGGCCCTCGGCTGCGTCTAGAAATCCTGTCCATAAAAGTTATGAACATATGTGGGAGAGACAGACTGTATTTTATTAAGAAAAAGACTGAGCTGCTTGTCTGAAAACCATGAGGTTTTTTATGTACTATTTTCTGTAACTGTTTGACAGATTCTCTATAAGATTCATAGCAAGACTGGCTGAGCCACTCTAAAATGCTAATATTAATCCCAATTAGAAGAAACTTGTTGGTAAAACTAAAATATTACTTTAAACCTGTATCTGAATAATACTGGACCTGACTGTAGGTCCCTGTAAAGGTGGGAAAAGTTCTGGAATGATTTAACTTGTTCTTATTTTTTACATTCTGGACCGGTCACCAGTCCATCACACTCAGAATGGACAATATATTTTCTACAAATAAAACAAACATTTTTGAAACAAATAAATATGGACTGTAAATTGTTGGCCTGTTTTCAGAGGCAACATTCATATCCAGAAGACATAAGATGAAGGAAATATAGAAATAGAAAACAAATTATCTGAGGAAAAAGAATGCAATAGTTTCTGATGTTTTTTATGATGTTTATAAAACATATTTACACCCGTGGATGTCTCACCTTTCATTGCTATTAGAAATTAAATCATTGGCAATATTGTTTGGCTTTTTCAAATACTTTGCTAAGAAAAGCTGTAATATTAAAGTGAAAATGGATTTTTACAAAATAATTATAAATAGAAAAGGTAAAATAAGTAATTTCATAAATATTTAGCCACATTTGTTCAGTAGTTAGTAGATGCACCTTTTGTTGTCATCATAGCACTGGGTCTTTGTGGATATTTCTCACTCTGGCTGGTAAATTCTTCTTCACAAAACAGCTCTACAGTCATATTCAATAAATTTGAATATCATTGAAAAGTTAATTTATTTTAGTAACTCAATTCACTAATCACAACCCATTATATAGATTATTTCCACACAAACTGATGTCTTCAAGCCTTTATTTCTCTAAATTATGATGATTTTCTACTTCCAGGTAATGAAAACATGACATTTAAGATTAGAATATTACATCACGCCAATACAAAATGACATATTTTATAAGAAAAAAAAAGGAAAAAAATGTTTAATACCTGCTTAAAGGTTGTTATTTTCTAAAGCTACTTTTCATCTGACAAACAAACCTCATTAAAACACATATTCTAATTTATTGAACCTGACTATAGTTCTGTAAGGTTGTGCAGGGCTCAGATGTGGACAGCTCTAGCCACTCAAGAATATTCACCTTGTTGTTTTGGAACCATTTCTGTGCAGCCTCTGCTGTGGGCCTGGGGTTGTTATCTCAATGGCAAATACATCTTCCAAGTCAGTTTTCTGTCAGGCTGAATCAGACAATCCTCCAGCATTTGGTAATATTTTTCTGCATTCATGTCCTGCTGGGGCTCTAGGTTGTCAAGATATCAAAACAACTCTGAAGTGATTTAAACATGTTTTATTTTCAAATATGGGCACAGTCTTATATATCCCAATATATATATATATATATAATGGGATATATATATATATATATATATATATATATATATATATATATATATATATATATAATATATATATATATAGATAGATATCAAATATTTCTGAACATGAACATTGATCATCAGTTCTGTACTTTCCTATTTTCCTAAGTTTTAGAACATAATAACAGAAACTGAAATTGAAAAAATTCTTTGTTTTCTGCTGGCCAAAGCAAAAGGGAAAAAAATATCATACAATAAATTTTTTTCTTGATTCAAGCATACAGAAATTGTACCAAACCGTGACGTTTGTCACTGATTGCACATTTGACTATGCACTTCAATTTCAAGCTGGAAAGATAAACAGGACACTCTCCAAAGATCCTAATTCCAATTATTAAAATCAGAGATTTCTCTCCAACTTAACGTCAGGATCCAATATGGGTTCTGCATGTTTCACGCATAGTTAAAGCTACAGTGATGGACTGTTTTTACACTTCTGATGGTTTGTATCCCATTAAATCATGCATATATCCCTCTGACTTTGTTGCATATGTGCCGTGCGTATTGTTGTTTGAATGTATGTGCGTTAGTAAGTGCAAAACAACAAAAACAAAAGTAGGTGCAACTGAATGTGGATCTAGTGTAAAGTGCTTTGAGTGGGTGTCAGCACTAGAAAAGCGCTGTATAAATTCAGTCCATGTACCATTTACCATTCCCCACTACAATCCCAGGCTTGTTCCGTTCAGTTCAATTTAGTTTGTTTCAGTTTTATTTATATAGCGCCAATTCACAGCACACATCTGAAGGCACTTTACAAAGTCAATTTAATCAAATCATACAGATTTCATGTCAGGTACATACATTACAATTAATCCTGATTATCAAACAGTGCAGTCAGGTTGAGTTTATTGTTCAAATTGGTTAAAAAGGTTTTCTATCTAAGGAAACCCAGCAGATTGCATCCAGTCAGTGACTTGCAGCATTCAATCCACCTGGATGAGCATGTAGAGACAGTGAACAGTCGCTTGCATTGACTTTGCAGCAATCCCTCTTACTGAGCATGCATGTAGCGACAGTGGAGAGGAAAAACTCCCTTTTAACAGGAAGAAACCTCCAGCAGAACCAGGCTCAGTGTGAGCGGCCATCTGCCACGACCGACTGGGGGTTAGAGAGAACAGAGCAGAGACACAAAGAGAACAAAGAAGCACTGATCCAGGAGAACTTTTTATGGGAAAGAAAACATTAATAGTTATAGCTCCTCTAGTGGCTTCATCTAGGAGAGAAAGACAGCTAAGTAGATGAACTCTGAGCCAGTTTTTAAGTGTAGAGGATGAAAGAGAGCACATAGAGTTAGTCACAGTAGAAGCTCAGGCAGTGGCTATGTCCAGGAGAGAGACAGGGTTAAACACAAAAAGACAGGGCCAAATGTATCATCTGTATAAGGTGAGCATTAAGTTGATGGCAGCAGCAGCTCAGCCGAGGGCCCGCTCCAGGAAGGTGCCACAGCTAAACACAGAGCCAGGTCAGATGTAACTTCTAGAAAGAGAAAAAAATAGAGAGACAACATAGAGTTAAAAGCTGAAACAAGCTTCTGTATGTCATGTCAGGGAGCTAAGCACAGGCTTGTGTGGTATGCTGGTGAATTTCTCTTTTCTCTCTCTCACCTTCCTCCTGCAGGGAGCGACAGGCAGGTGCAGCTGCACAGCTGCGCCTGCATCAAGGCTCATCGAGGGAGCATTCATAATTATAAGGAGGCGTCAGGTTGTAAACCTGAGCAGTATTCAGACTTGCAGACCTTCCTCTGTTACTCTTGGTGCCTTGATCTTGTTGCCTATCTGAGTTTTTCTGCTCCCTGTCTTAAAATGGATCAGACGCTGAAGACTCAGACCCAGACCCAGAATTATCCTGTCTGATGTCCCATGCCTTAGTCTGCTGTTGGGTAAAGTACTTAACTGTGTTTTTCCCACTGTGTTTTCCTCCAGCTTTCTTGAACCTTCCAACTCAAATGAAGTGTTCGCCGCTTTTCCTGACCTCCTGCTTTTCGCCTCCCTGCCTGTTCACCCTCCAACCTCCCACACTGTAACCTGGATAAAGAAACAAAAGGAAACACCCACTTAGAAAAACGTTCTGTCCTGTTGACCTCGGTCTCTGTGGCATTACTCACCTCCTCTGGACAAACCACTTCTTAAGAAATAAGAAATAATTTCTATCAGTTCAAGTTTCAAATCCGCTCCAGATTTCCACTCACCCACCTTTCTTCCCCAGTGTCCTGATCCAAACAAACCAGGCCCCAGGACTACATCTAATTCAATTCAATTCAATTCAGTTTATTTATATAGCGCCAATTCACAACACATGTTGCCTCAAGGCACTTCACAAAAGTCAGGTTCATACATTCCAATTAGTCCTAATCATTGAACAGTGCAGTCAGATTCTGTTATTTATTCAAATTGGATAAAAGTTTTTCTGTCTAAGGAAACCCAGCAGATTGCATCCAGTCAGTGACTTGCAGGATTCCCTCCTCCTGGATGAGCATGTAGAGACAGTGGACAGTCACTGGCGTTGACTTTGCAGCAATCCCTCATACTGAGCATGCATGTAGCGACAGTGGAGAGGAAAAACTCCCTTTTAACAGGAAGAAACCTCCAGCAGAACCAGGCTCAGTGTGAGCGGCCATCTGCCACGACCGAATGGGGGTTAGAGAGAACAGAGCAGAGACACAAAGAGAACAAAGAAGCAATGATCCAGGAGTACTTTCTATGGGAAGGAAAAGTAATGTTAATGGATGTAGCTCCATCTCCAAATTATCCTGTGTTTCTATAAATCTGTTTAACCACCATCCTGCCTCCGTAACTGTTGCTCGCTCTAGACTCACCTGTTCAGTCATCGTGACACTCAGGCTCTCCCAGAACACGATTCTTCCACCACCATGCTTTCTGTTGATGTAAAGTGTTTAAAATGCACCACAAATAGTTTGTAGTCTCTCGCATGTCTTTGGGTGAATTCTAGGTAAGATTTTGCATGAGCTTTTATTGCTACTCTACTATATAACTTCTACTGATGAAGAACCCAAACCCTGGTGGCTTAGTCTCTTCCATCTCAGCGACTGCAGCGTTTAACTCCTTCAAAGCGTTTGCAGGTTACTCAGTCACTCAGGTTGTGAGTATGGTTAGGCAGATTTAAAACAGTGGCACACTCCATTCATTTCTTACTGATGTATTTAACCAAACTCAATGAGATGTCAAGCAAATTGGAAATCTTTTTGTAGGCTCGTCTTCTTTTCATGGAGCTTTCTCTGAGTAGATTAAGGCGTTCTTTTGTTTTCCTGTTGTAACTGTTTCAGGATGAAACCACAGACTGGATCCCCAGACATATGTGCTTTTATACAGAAATAACTTAACAAGTGTCAACTGGAATTAGGTAATATCCATTTTACAAACTGGACCCTGGTAGTATCAATTAGCTGGACTCAAGACCTCAGTCACTTTAAAAAGGGTGAATAGACTAGTCTTTATTGTCATTGTACTGGGGAGTACATCAAAATTGAGGGTGCTCACACTGGGCTACCATACACCACAGTAGGATAAACAAAAAATAACAAGGCATTTAAGAAGATTTTCTCTTAAAATAAAGATATGGCAGATGAAGTGTAATATACACTGCAGAAGGCATGATATGTACAACTAAAATATAGACTGTATAAATGCTGTAAACAGTGAATTTGTGCATGGAGATATATGTATATAAATAGGTACATATGTTACATGGCTATCAGAGGATGTAATAATAAATGACAGTTTCAAAGTGAATAAGTTACAGTCGAAGGATGAATAAAATTAGAAATTACAATGTTACAATTCAAAGCAGCTCTAAACACTAATTGAAGCAAATATTTACATTTACCTTAAGTATTTTAAATTAAATAACATTAATTTTTCACTCTGAAACTTAAAGAGTATATATATTTTTTTGTAAATTATTGTCAAAAATGTAAAATTATATTGACCATGATTTCATTTTAAATAAGGGGAAAAGGGTGAAAAAGTCGTAGGCACTGCATGTCTTATGGCACTACTGCCACCATGTGGCGCTAAGTGAGAGAACATCTTATTGTTGCAGCTCACTCAAATTTTTGGTTGGACAAACACTTTATTTAAAGAACTTGTAAATGATCAGATAATTTCAGGATTCTGAATAATATGGAAAATACTAACTATACACAGAGCAAGCCTAAAGTTTGGTAGCAAGACCAATGTGTACAAAATTATTATTAATAAATAACATGATTCAAGTTTACTTTTACTGTATTCATTAGTTATTTTGGTTGTTGCTTTGTTTGTTTCACACTAACCTCCTCAGGCTTTAACAACAGCACAGCATATATATGCAAACTGTGTTTAGTTTTTTACTGTTGCAATGAAAGTGTGTCTCCTGCAGTCCTTCTCAACCGTAAAACTCAGCCCTTGTTTTCTTTTGGGATCCTTACTTCAGCAATAGTCTGGTAATAGCAATGGATACCGTAAAGGTAAATGAAGGATAATGGTGCACACACTTGAAGCTCAGCTTGACCTGTATTGACCAATGTTGGCAGCACAGCATGAGTTTTGTATTGACCTTGCTCCCAGACCATTGGCCTGAAGATTCTCAAGTGTTTTTCAAGTGTTTCCAGGTTATTAAACAGTTGATGCAAATTCGTAGCATTGCCCATATAGAACTGCAAATATTTTTCGCACTGCATCTTAAATCCAGCGTAACAGTGCTTACCCGGAAGCATTACTGTACAATAAAAAGTCTGGAACGTTGGATCATGTTGCTCTCCAGGTAAGACTGCAAGTACTTGAAGCGTTATTACAAATTGTGGAATCAATAGCATAAATATGAAAGAAGAGAAAGATAGAAAACATCATCACAAAATTACCACATATACTTAGAGACAGAAAAGAATCGTCATCGCTCCTGGTGTGAGAGCCATAAAGATCAGTGAAAACTGTATCACCACATGTGGTTTTCATTGCTGCCAGAGTCTATATTTGGCATTGCTTTTGTAACAAGTTACGTCAACTTGACTGCGCTGTCATGGCCAGAAGAGTGGCAGCCAGAGTTCAGAATTTCTGTAGTTTGGGTTTTGTCTTTGTCTTTGTGAAAATTTATATTGTTTGTGGAAATCCATTTGTATTTTTTTAAGTTAATTTCATATCAGTATAGTCAGATGTTTATGAAAAGTGCAGCTCAAATCATTCAAACAAATTAGCAAACTTACCGCTATAAACAATAGGACAGCTGTGCCATGTGTCATTGCCTTCTTTAGAAATTATTTCCATAGAAAAGTTTGCACTCATTACCACTTTATTTAAAATGGCCTGACATGCTGCTGAAAATATTGCAGCTGAAACAAACTGTTTTCCTTTTTTTTTAAAGTTTAGCTGCAAAGAAAAGAATGCTTTGACAACCAAGAGTGTTCAACAAGGGTCCACAGAGTCCTGACAGAGCAGCCCGTCGCCACCAAATGATAGCTTTCACAATCTTGGCAGCACAGCATGAGTTTTGGATGAAGTGAGCACCAAATATGTCACTTTTGTAAGCAAGTACAGAGCAAGTACACAAATGGACTGTAATAGACTACTGCAACTGACTTACTACTGAAAGTCAGTTGCTCTAACTAATCCTTCTTTGTGTTGTTTGGGACATTTGAAGAAATCCCTTGTCTGGAACAGAAAGCGCAAGAGGACCATCAGTGGCATTGTTAGGGGGGTGCCGGGGGGCCGTGGCCACGGCAGTGACCCCCCAAGATGTGGCATGTTGGTTTAACAACTGAAGCTGAGTTGTCCACGTTTCAGTGAATACACCTGCCTTTTCCTTTAACAGTAACAGTACTTACAATATGTACTTTTGAATTCATTTTAACATTGTAATTGAAATGTGTCACTGCTAACCAGTGTTTAGTAAAGATTATTACTTTTAGTTCATATCTTTTTAATCATTTTGTAATTTTTTTCATTTTGTGAAAAGACAAAGAATTCTGTTATTTCAAAGAATAAAACTTTTCAAAATTGTAGGCTGTGAAACTTTAAATAGTCAGTCAGTCAGTCATCAGTCATTTTCTACCGCTTCTTCCATAGTGGGTCGCGGGGAAGCTGGTGCTTATCTCCAGCAGTCTATGGGCAAGAGGCGGGGTACACCCTGGACAGGTCGCCAGTCCATCGCAGGGCAACACACAAGCAACCATGCACACACTCATTCATACACCTAAGGGCAATTTAGAGTGACCAATTAACCTAACAGGCATGTCTTTGGACTGTGGGAGGAAGCCGGAGTACCCGGTGAGAACCCACGCATGCACGGGGAGAACATGCAAACTCCATGCAAAAAGACCCCCGGCCAGGAATCCAACCCAGGACCTTTTTGCTGCAAGGCAACAGTGCTACCAACTGCGCCACCGTGCAGCCCACTTTAAAACTTTAAATATATTTATAAAAACAAAAAATAATATTAAAAACAAATAGTCTATGATAAGTTTTATCATAGTAATAGCATTAGTAATAGTACAACATCACAGCATTTTTCAAAGTCAGCCATTGGTTTTGATTTTGGTGGGCCACCCCCAGATTTTTAATGGCCCCTGTGGCACCCTCCTGTGAAAAATTTCTGGGTGCACCACTAGCTATCATGAGACCTGTGTAGTACCAACAGTGAGGCCTCTTGATATAACCCTTGTATTGAGTTGCTAAATTGGTCTTCTGAGAATCTGTGTATTTTGCAGCATGTTTGGAGCAGTGTGTCACCAGGTAAAATTGATAATGAAACAGCATCAAGATCAAAAGACCTACATTTTGGTCTGTGAAACTATTCAGAGCTTATAAAGTAGATGGACAAACCGATGACACAAGAACATCATTTAGAATTTGATCGAGCAAATGATATTTAGCATATTTTATTTGGGCCCTATCTTGCAAATGAAGGTGGAGGTCATACTCAGAAATAATACTTTGTGGTGGGTGCTGCTGGATGTTCAATGCTGTCTACCATGTTTTCATCATTTACAGCCCATAGTTCTGGCCTTTGCTTAAATGAGGTCTGGATGTTGAGACTTCACATTGTCTTCCCTTTGCTTGGCTCATGTCTTCTTTAGTGAATTATGCTGGGCTCTCCAGTGCAGATTTGGCCAAATCACTGCAGTTTGGACCGGTTCTCAGCAAAGGTTTGCTTCCAGCATCATTCTTTGATGGTGTAGTTTGTAATTCTTCTATATCAAAATACTCCAAGGATCTGATGGAGATGTTTGAAAACTTTGTTTATGGTGACGTATATCAAAAGAGGAAGAGGTGCTTATGGATATTTCTCTACGGATCACATGCCCCTTTTCCACTGGGTCGATTTGGGCCGATGCGGCTCCACTCGGTTCGCTTCGCAAGCATTTCCATTACTGTTATTTCAGTACCGGTACCTACTTTTTTGGTACCTCCTTTTTAGCAGGGCCAAGCGAGGCCGAGTCGGCTGTTCACTGATTGGCCATGGGCGCGGCCAGCCGTAAGAGTCGACCAGCGCAAAAAAGCAACCGCCATTTCCAAACGTGCATTCAAGCGAGTGAGAGAAACATATGATGGAGTTCGCACAGCAGTTACTTTTTCAAAAACGGGTCTATGGAAATGGAACACACAACGTGCGGACCCGTGCGTAGTTATTCTGGGCTGGCCAAATCGGGCCAGTGGAAAAGGGGCAATAGTCCATGGAGAGAAATACTAGGCTTTCTCCAAATGCACTGTCCGACCTAAAAAACTATCTTCTTCTATCTTTGCCGTCAAAACCTGTGACCATGATCTGGGTCCAAAAAAAAACATTAAAAAAAAACTATTTCTTCCAGCATGCATGTTCTACATCTTTTTAAGATATACAAGTACATTTCAAAAAGTTAGAATACTGTGAAAAATTCAATAGTTTTTGTTCCAAATTTTAGAAAGTAAAACTAGTTTATTATATAGATTCATTACACATATAGAGAAGTATTTCAAGCATTGATTTCCTGTTATTCTGATGGGTATAGCTTATAGATAATGAAAACCCAAAATTTAGTGTCACACAAAATTAGAATGTTGTAAAAAAGTTAAATATTGGAAAGTCATGGTACCACTCCCTAATACTACAAACACCTGTAAAGGAGTCGTGAGCCTCTTTATGGTCTCTCAGTCTGGGTTAGTAGGCTACACAATCCGGGGGAAGACTGCTAAATGAACAGATGCCCAAAAGACAGTCATTGACACCATCCACAAGGATCGTTAGCCACAGAAAGCCATTGCTAAAGTAGCTGGTTGTCCACAGGTGTCTATCAGCAGTTTAGAAATTATTTTTCTGGAAGAAGACTGAGTGTGTAATAACCATGTTCAAGCTCTTCAGTTATCCCCATAACAAATGATGTTCTTCAAGGTAAAACTCTAAAACCACTGTTGTTCATTATTCATGTTAATAACTTTTGTCAGGATTTACCAAGTTACACATCACTTTTATGCAGATGATGCTGTCGTCGACCGCTCCTCAAATTCTGTGATGTAAACTAATTGATTCAGACTGTTTTTATCAGAGTCCAGTCATGTCTGACACAACTTAAACTGGTACTAACTTTTGAGAAGTCCAAGCTCATGTTCTCTGAATTTAAGTCTACCAACAACCTTTCGCAAAATTCCTACTTTATACAAGACAAAAATTTAAGTTGTTAACTCATATAAGTTATCTGACCTTGGTGTTCTCATTAAGGTGACTGTGGCTCTTTGGGAAGAGTAGCTGTCCTGCAATTTAAAAGTTGTGGGTTTGATTCCAGCTCCCTCCTGCAACATGTCTATGTGCACCTGGGCAAAGTACTCAACCTTAGGTTGCCTATTGATCTGTGTATTGGTGTATGAATGTGTGCACGTTTGTGAGTGTGATTGGGTGAATGTGGCTCTTTGAGTGGCCGATATGACTGCAAAGGCACTTTACTTTTTTTTACTTTTTTTTAAGGTCAGTCTATTTTTGCATCAATAATGACTCTGCATCACGTTTCATTACTGGTTGTGGACATTGGGTGCACAATTGTTGTATGTACACTGCTGCTGGCCTTCCTTCTCTGCCTGTCCGTAGACATTCATACTGGCTGCTTTTAAGGCTCCTCATGGACTGCGCTCTCAGGGTTTTTATCACCTGACTGTTCCCAGAGTCAGAAGTGAACTGTCTGAAGACTCAAAGCTGACAGAGCTGTTGACTGCTGGTGAATTTAGGGCAATCTTAAAAGACCAGGAAAGAGATAGTTCTATTTCGTATAGGCTTCGCCCTTTAAGGCTATTGCTAGTGGGTTGAAAACTTTAGTCCACGCCCACCTGCTGTGTGGGCCCCATGCCGGTCCGTATAAATTACGGTGAGACCGGACAAATGGCTCCCATTTTTTCTTCAGCGACTTAAGAGCACTGATTTCTGAAAGAAGATATATGGCTAGCGTCGGCACTATCCGCCTTTGCCTGGCTTGTAATACCGGCTACATCATGAGCTATGACCTGCATGTCATCTGCGAGGGATGCCTTGGTCCTGATCATGCTAACCTGGCCTTGACCCCGCAGTCCACCTGCCCTTCCTGCAGGCGTCTTCCTCTGGAAGAGAAGCAACGGCGGCTAGCCATTTTCTCCCCGCTAGAAGGGGAATTCCCCGTAGCGGACCAATGCTCCCTTGAGGAGGCATTGGGCGACTTCGGTGCTGGGCGGGAATCAGCTTTATTCCACTTCGGAGCCAGCGACTGATATCTCCACTCCCTTCCTCCGGACGGAGGACGCGGAGGCAGATGCCAAATAAGTACAGGCTCAGGGCCTCACGATGTCGGCGACACCCCTTTTGCAGCGATGGGCGCACTTCATCGCTAAAGTAGCTGAGGCAAAAGGTGTCCGTGTTCCCGCGCCTTTAGCCCAGTTCCCGACTGATGACCTAGTGGGAAAATTCGCCCCAGCTCATCTAACTCGCCGATATCCGGGTTGGCCCCGTTTTCCGGCGGTGTCCGCTTACCTGTTGGGACCGGCGGCCGAGCCGCTTCAGCTGAAGGCACCGGTCTCCACCTTCACACCCATCACGAGGGTGGAGTCCCGGACGGATCAGGGGTTTCCCCCAGTTCCTGCTCTGCAGCTCAATCTGTCGGCAGTTTTTGGGGTTAGGTCGGCCCGGCGCGTCGGACGACGGCCTGTGCCCCCCCCCATCCAGCGATCAGATCACAGCCAGGCTGACAGATCGCTCCCACCACTCAGGTCGCTGCGGCGATGAACAACACTGCCTTCCTGGCCTACGCCATCTCCAAGAAGGCTCGGGAGATGGAGCTTCTACCGGAAGATGTGGAGGAATTCTGCAATTTCGCAGACACCATCCTTAACCACTGTGCGGCGTCGGCTGTGTGCTCCTCCTGCATCGCTGCCTGGCAGACCCTGCTATAGCGACATATGTGGCTTCGGCTCTCCTGCATTTCTGAGGATTTTAAGAGGGAGTTACTGGAGGGACCGATCAGTCCGGATAGGCTGTTCGGTCCTCATTTCCAGTCTGTGCTGGGCAGATGCAGACCTCTCAAGAGGAGCTTGAACGGGTCAGGAGACACTGGTCTCTTAGTCGCTCTGGCTTCCCTTCATCCCATACCACCGGCCGCTTGCGGGATCGCCGTGATCAGCGGCATCAGCAGAGATGCTCCACGGCCGCAGCGGCAGCTCCCCGGGTTCCTCCGCCCACTGCTCCGTCTACTCAGCCGCAGCAGCAGCGCAGAGGATGGCAGTTGTGCCTGGTCCAACCCTCCGCAGGAGCCACAGTGGAGATTTAAGAAATGACAGGTGGGGTTTGTAATAAAACACGTAAATTTCTCTAAGAGCAAGTTTCCGGTTTATTCCGGCTCAGCCAGATCGTACGATCTCCTCCTCACACACATCCTCCACTCCAAATGAGACGGCCCCTTTTAAACGGCCGTTAAAGAGGCCCCGCAATCTCACAGTTTCAAAGCATGACTCCACGAGAGCATCCTATGCTGCTCCGGTAGAGCTGTGTTCGCTGCTGTCCTCCCCAGCTGTCAGCAGGTTGAGATCGCAGAGGATGTACAACAGCAGCTCCCTACAAAGCGGCGCACCAGTGATGCCACCGCTCAACACCAAGCTGCGAGCCTGGGCAAATATTACCCTGGTGAGGCTGGTTTACAGCCCTTTCGATCCGAGCCCCCCCATGGGTTACCTCCGATCAGAATCCGAGTCGGGTAACAGCGGTTCAGAGCACTACTCAGAGTGGCGGCGCGTATGTTCCCTGGACAGGTGGATCCCTGGACAGACTGATCAGCAGAGGGATTTTGGAAACAGTCCTGTCCTCCCCGGAGCAGAGCTCCGTTCTCATGTCAGAACTGAAGGAACTCCTGATAAAAAACGTCATTTTCAGGGTTGCTCATAAAAGAGCAAGTGGGCAGATGATAGATTTACTTTACAAAACATGGAACGTTGACCAATTAAATGATTGTAATTATACCTTATTACCTTTTTCATTAGCAAATGTTATGAATGTGGTTGTCAAGCAAATTGATATTGTGCTTTGATTTGAAGCAAAGTCATATTGCACAGTCTCCTGTAGGTGGATGGGGAAGATGCAATTTGACCTTGATTGGTCCTGCAGATGATGGGTATACCGGAACAATGTTGAAGGTTGCGAGTCGCGGTGGGAAAACCCTGTTCATAGTCTCTATTCAGGAACAACTTTGCATGGATCCTCTTGAGCTGAATGACGTGGCATTTGCAAACATGCCAAAGGCCATGTGTCAGAAATGCAGAGTAGATGTTCCCTTGCATTTTTTAATTGACCACATAAAGTCTTGTGTGGAAACAGACCTGCCCTCTGATGTGGCTGGTGTCGATGTTTTTAACCTTGCAAAGGACATATGTAAGAAATGTTTAAATGTTTGCATATCATACAGTGGCATTTTAGATGTCCCAATTACTTCGTGACAGCAGCAATGCAAGAGTGTCCGGTGTGTGCAAAAATATTTCCTACTGAGGACATTGAAGTTCATGCTTCATCTTGTGGAGAAATGTATGTATTTACCTTATATAATCATTTTTATCAAAACGGTTTTCTTTGTCTAAAGCAAATGCATAATATATACTGTTTTAGAAGTACAGGACCTCATTCCACAGAAGAAGTGAATGAAATAATGCCTGGGCCATCTACATTATATTCTTCAGGCAGTGATGGTAAGTGCAGTTGAAAGCTAATGCTTATGATGTAGATCTGTGAAGGACACAAATAATGGTAGTCACAAGCATTGACTTCAGCTACACAGAAATTGTCTTCCAAAGGAATTTGGCATGTGTTCTAACGCTTACTTGGTATTAATGACTTTTGAAAAAAATAAATTCCATTTTTTGTTTTTTGTTTTTTACCCCGACCTTACTTTGGTTTTTGTTTTTGATACCTAAGCTCTTCAAATACCGTGTCAAATTTAAACTTTTTCCTATAACTACATTAACTTATTTTTTTTCCTCTTAGACTGGAATACCATATGCGATGCTTCAAAGGCCATTTCTCGCTGTGCAGACCATTTCCTCCAAATACATGCAATGGAGAACCCCTTGCTTTTGAAGATGGACTTAAGAGACAGCCCTGCAGAAAAAGACATGGCTCTGATTTCCTTCTATAAGCGACCAAATGTGCAATGGGCATGCCCCCTTAATTGTAGGCTTGAAGGTAAAGTAATTAAAAGTCACAAGTTTTACACATAACTTGTTTTCAATTCAGAGTATGTCAGAATATGTCTGACCTATGAAAACATTTTTTTTTCTACCATACTGGAAAAATTTGGGTTTTTCTATAAACTTTGGTATGTCATTTGTGTTCACTTTCATCCGGGAGGAGTGACTGCTACAAATCTCTGACTCGATGCAATCCAGTGTTCCACGGCCGGGACGAAAACCACACTGCTCCTCCTGAAGCGGAGGTTCGACTATCGGCCGGACTCTCCTCTCCAGTACCCTGGCGTAGTCCCTAACCAGGGAGGCTGAGGAGTGTGATCCCCCTGTAGTTGGAACACACCCTCCGGTCACCCTTCTTATGAAGGGAGACCACCACCCCGGTCTGCCAGTCCAGAGGCACTGTCCCCGACCGCCATGCAATGTTGAAGAGGTGTGTCAACCATGACAGCCCCACAACATCCAGAGATTTGAGGTACTCAGGGCGGATCTCATCCAACCCCCAAGCCTTGCCACCGCGGAGCTTTTTAACCACCTCGGTGACTTCAGCCTGGGTGATGAAAGAGTCCAACCCCGAGTCCCCAGCCTCTGTTTCCACCAGGGAATGCGTGATGGCAGGATTGAGGACATCCTCGAAGTACTCCTTACGCCGCCCGATAATGTCCCCAGTCGAGGTCAGCAGCCTCCCACCCCCACTATAAACAGTATTGGCGAAGCACTGCTTCCCCCTCCTGAGGTGCCGGACGGTTTGCCAGAATCGCTTCGAGGCACACCTGTAGTCCTTCTCCATGGCCTCACCGAACTTCTCCAAGGCCCGAGTTTTTGCCTCTGCCACAGCCCGGGCCGCAGCACGCTTGGCCTCACTGTACCCGTCAGCCGCCTCAGGAGTCCCACAACCCAACCAAAGCCGATAGGACTCCTTCTTCAGCTTGACAGCATCCCTTACTGCCGGTGTCCACCACCAGGTTCTGGGATTGCCGCCGCGACAGGCACCGCAGACCTTACGGCCGCAGCTACGGGCAGCAGCATCGATGGAGAACATGGTCCACTCGGACTCTATGTCTCCAAAATCCCCCGGAATCTGGTCAAAGCTCTCCCGGAGGTGGGAGTTGAATACATCCCTGGCCGAGGGCTCCGCCAGGTGTTCCCAGCAGACCCTCACTATGCGCGGATCCAACTCACCACCAGGTGGTGATCAGTGGACAGCTCAGTCCCTCTCTTCACCCGAGTGTCCAAAAAAACTGCGGCCGAAGGTCTGATGATACGCAAAAAATTTTCATCATTGACCTCCTCCCTAGGGGGGCTCCTGGTGCCAAGTGCACTGATGGACACCCTTATGCTTGAATATGGGTTCATTATGGACAATCCGTGACTAGCAAAAAAGTCCAATAAAAAAAAACACCACTCGGATTCAGATCGGGAGGCCATTCACGCCCCTCTCCAGGTGTCACTGTTTTTTTCCCACGTGGCGCTGAGCCCCCCCAGCAGAATAATGGAGTCCCCAGGAGGGGCCACTATCCAGCACCCCCCCAGGGACACCAAAAAAGGGGCCGGGTACTCCGCACTACCGCCCGGGCCCATAGGGGCCCAAATGACAGTCAGAGACCTATCCCCAACCCGAAGGGGAGGATGCGACCCTCTCATCCACCCGGGGTAACCCCAACACGAGACGGCTGAGCTGGGGGGCAACAAGCAAACCCACCCCAGCCCACCGCCTCTTCCCGTGGGCCACTCCAGAGTAGAAGAGAGTCCCCACCCCTCTCAAGGAGATGGGTTTCCAGAGCCCACGCTGTGCGTGGAGGCGAGCCCGACTATTTTTAGTCGATATCTCTCGCCCCTCCCGCAAAACCCCTCAGGCCTCCTTCCCCCCCAGCGGGGTAACATTCCACATCCCTAGAGCCAGCCTAAGCCCCCGGGGGAAATCGGGCCGCTGAGGTCTCCACCTTCGTCTGGACAATCCAATCCCCCTTTTCACTGGTCCCTCACGGTTTTTCCCCCCTGCAGGTGGGGGGCCCCACAGGGGATGGCCTCGCGTCTCTCCTTTTGGGGGTTTTTGGCCTGGCCGGGGTCCCGCGAGGAGCAACCCGGCCCACCGGGGCGCTCTCCGGCGAGTCCCGACCCCAGGCCTGGCTCCAGGGTGGGACCCCGGCCCCCCGTACCGGGCGACGTCACATCCCCTCGATTTTTTAGCCCCTCATGAAGGATTCTTAAACCGCTTTTTGTCTGAACCCCATCACCAAAAGCCTGTTTGCCAGGGGAGACCCTACCAGGGGCATTTGGGGCCCCAGAAAAAACATAGCCTCCAGGATCTTTTTGAACACTAAAAACCCCTCCACCACGTTAAGGTGGTGGTTCAAGGGGGAGGGGTCTTCCTTATATCAGTTTGGAAAAAACCCCCCTGGGGGCCTTTTGCCCCCCCTCTAGGAAAAAAGAAGGTGAGAATCAACCTAACTTTCACGCAGACATCCCCGGCTCCTCTCCAAATTTTTGTTTGTGCAGGGGGTCCCGGGACAGGAAAAGAAAAACAAAACACCTTTTCTTTTTCAGGCACATTTCCCCTTTTCAGCTTGTAAATGCCTTGGGGAGACCAAACCAGGGGGGGGCAGAAAGGAAGGTGGAAGCCATTATCATTTCCAAAAAAGCCATTTAAAAATTTTTAAAATATCACAATTTTCCACACTTTTTGATCATAAATGAAATGTGTTTCATGTTGGTGATCCACACCAATTTAAAAAAAGGCAATTAAAAAAATAATAATTTTAAAAAAAAGGAAGAAATAAAAAAAACAGTCATCCTCTGTGTGAGCAAAAAACCTGTCAGACGGAAAAATTAAAAAAACATTTGTGTATCAACAAACAATCAGCGGGAAAATACTCACATGCCCCCCCTCCCCCAAAGGGGGCGGTCTCCACATGGTAAAGGATTGACCGGGGAAAATAAAGAAAGAAAAAAAAAAAAAAGTTATACTCAAATCATCAACACTCTGTGTCTTCATTATTTTTACACAAGCATCTTTTAGAATTAAGAAAAAACAAAAAAGATAAAAGTAAATGTTCATTTAAAAAGGAACAAAATCATCATTTTTGAATAAATGGAGATTAAAACCTGGGAAAATTCATCAAAATCACCATCATGATTTTTTTGGGAAGCTGAGTCATCAGGGGCCATAAGGAACCCCCCCTTTGAAATATGTTTAGAAACAGAAACTCTAACCCCTGCTGGGAAGTCAGGCCCTTTCCATATCCCCCAACTAAACAACGGTGGAAATGAACACATTTCAAATTTGTAATAAAACCATAATGATAGTTATCAAGCAATACACGTGAAAGTTAGATAAAAGCATCCCATGATTTTCCCCTCAGATTCAGTTTTTCCTTTAAGTGGGGAAAAGAAATTGGCCGACCCCTTGCTGTCCAGGCAAAGGAGCGCCTAGTAGCCACCAAATTTTTAAGAAATTATGGAGAATAAGCATCGTGACGCATGTTTGACAGTCCCCCCTCTGTTGCAGACGTCGCCATCCCCATCATCCGGGGAGAAAGGGGTTATGTGCAATGTGGGAGGGGGTCTGTCTTGTATGTTTTTCCTATGTGGGGTCTCTCCCGTGGGGTGTTGCGCAGTGAGGCAAAGGACCTTATGATTTCTAACTTTCAGGCAATGCGATGGCCTTAAGTAGATTCGGAAATAATGTTGCACTGCCCAAGGAATTATTGTGCCCTTGTAAGAACAGTGTTCTTCAACCACCTCTTCAATCACTCGCCAGTGATCAGATTACAGTTCTTTGTCTTGTGGTGGTCCGCTGTCCACACACCTTTTAGGCCGTGGATGATCCAGTTGGAAGATGACTTGTCTCCTGGAAGCCAGATGAAGCTGGAGGAGCTGGAGCTTTCCTGCAGTGTGATGCATGTAACCAGGCAACACGCTCTGCTACCTTGACAGCGGTGTAGGTGACTAGTAGGATATGATATGGGCCATTCCAGCGCCTAGACTTCCATGTTTTCTCCTAAATTCCCTGACCAGGATCCAGTCGCGAGAAACATAGGAGTGGAGTTTGGAAGTGGCTGTTTCTGGTAATGCAGCCTTCACCGTCTGTGAAACTTGAGAAAGCACAGTCGAGAAGTTTTGACAGTAAAACAACATCTTATCTTCACACTAAGATGTGGAATGCAATGGTCTCTGCAACACTCCCATGCCTAAATTAGGAGACCTGACAAATAGGACTTCAAAAGGACTGAGGTTTGCTCGTGTCCTTTGTCTCCATCTCATGTAAGTGAGAACAATAGGCAGAGCCTTTACAACACTTGGATAATTTTAATTTCCAAGTCTCCGTCGCTCTGTAGGTGATATGCATAGTGTGTTCGTACCCCATAGTGTTATCTCCTCCATCTACATAGGAATCACAACCATTCTATGGCCTTCAACAGCACAAGAAACAAACAAAATGAAGCCTATGTCTTCCTTCTGGATTTTGCTATTTAAATGCAGTGGTTCATTATTACCCTAGGTCCCTAATTACATGGAACTTCATCAAAATATCCACCCAAAGCAAAGAGAATTAATCTTCTGATTCCACCTGGTATACGAGCAGTAATCATCAGCTAAATATTCTGAATATTAAAATTGTGACATGATTGATGATGTTTGAGGAAGGCCTGATTACAGGTCATTATTTCCATAGTTTCAGAATACCCAAAGAGAATTTCAAAAATGGTCTAATTGGTGGAGATGTAAAATTTCACAAAAGAATTAACACCATACTTTCAGATAGGTTTTCAGAATGTGGTGTTAGGGAGCTATGCACCATTTATATAAACAAAGTACAACGTCTCTTTCGCATTGTCACTAAGTCCTCACTGGAGATATGAGCTACCCTTTTCCCATGAGTGCTAAAACTTTTGTAACCCAATGTTACTTTGTTCTGACATCCCCTCTTCTGGCGCAGGGTCCAACCCATGCGACAATCCAGCAAAAAGTTTGAACAAAAATGTTCTAGTAACCAAGATCACATTACATAAAACCAAAGAAATGAATTCTGACATAACTATGTGTCACTATGAATTTACCGAAAGCAACATAAATAAAATCCAGTTGTTTTTAACTGCAACTCAGTTCCATTAACAACAAAACACAAACTTTAGTTATACAGTTCATCAATGTCTCACTTAGAATTAAGTCACATGTCATCCTGATTTGTCTTGTATAAAGATGAGTATTAGATTAATGGAAATTATCTAAGCTTTAGCTCCACTATGGCTACCCGTTCTGCTGTTTCTCTCTCTGAGTCTCCTCTTTCCTGCTCTCTGTGTCAGATGTTCAGTGACTCCTCTGCCTCCTTTAGTGATAATGGTACGTGTAATAAATGTAGCATTTTTGTAGCTTTGGAGGCGAGGGTGTCGGATTTGGAGGCCCGGCTCCGCGCTGTTGAAAAACCAGCAGATAGCCGAGGCCCCTTAGCCAGCGTGGAGCCACCGAGGGTAGCTCCCCGTAGCAATCCTCCAGCAGAGCCCGCGCAGCCGTGGCCTCAGGCCGGCTGGGTGACGGTATGTAGAAAGCATAGTCCTAGATCTCAGCCCACAGGTCACCACCAACCCGTCTGCGTTTCTAATAGATTTTCCCCGCTCAGCAACACACCCACTGAGAAGCCAACTCTGGTAACTGGCAGCTCCATGGTCAGAAACGTGGCACTAGAGACACCAGCGACCATAGTCAAATGTCTGCCAGGG
Organism: Crenichthys baileyi; assembly: GCA_036173005.1. NCBI lineage: Eukaryota > Metazoa > Chordata > Actinopteri > Cyprinodontiformes > Goodeidae > Crenichthys > Crenichthys baileyi. The sequence continues at coordinate 835,656 of JAHHUM010002041.1, forward strand.
GCCAGAACGGGCGACATCAAATCATACCTAAAACTGCTGGCTAAGGATAAGCGTAAATACAGTAAGATTGTTATTCACGCTGGCGGTAATGACACCCGGTTACATCAATCGGAGGTCACTAAAGTTAGTGTTGCTTCGGTGTGTAAGTTTGCCAAAACAATGTCGGATTCCATAATTTTCTCTGGTCCGCTCCCCGATCTGACCAGTGATGACATGTTTAGCCGCATACTGTCATTCAATCGCTGGCTGTCTAGGTGGTGTCCAGAAAACGATGTGGGCTACACTGATAATTGGCAAACATCTTGGGGAAAACCTGGTCTGATCCGGAGAGACGGCATCCATCCCACTTTGGATGGAGCATCTCTTCTTTCTAGGAATCTGGCCGAATTTATTAGTTCTCCAAACCTCTGACAACCCAGGGTTCAGACCAGGAAGCAGGGCCATAGTTCAACACTCCTCTCTGCAGCTTCTGTACTGCTACCCACCCATTACCCAATTAAGATAGTGTCTCGCCCACGGCCAAAATTGAATAGATTAAAAAATTATCTAAAAAGAGGAAATCAGGAAAATCTAATAAAAATAAACACAACTCAGACCAAAAATAAAAATAAAACAATTAAATGTGGCTTACTGAACATAATATCTCTCTCTTCAAAGACTTTGCTAGTTAGTGACCTGATTTGTGACAATCAGATTGATTTATTTTGCCTCACAGAAACCTGGCTACAGCAAGAGGATTATGTTACTATAAATGAGTCAACTCCTACTAATTATTTAAATTTTCACATTCCTCGAAACACTGGGCGAGGAGGAGGAGTAGCAACCATCTTTCAGTCCGATTTATTGACTAGTCCCAGACCAAAAAATAGCTACAACTCTTTTGAATATTTAATCCTTAGTTTTCCTCATCCAAATTGCAAAGCACTAAAACCACTTCTGTTTGTTGTTTTGTACTGTCCACCAGGCCCTTACTCTCAATTTTTAGATCAGTTTTCAGACCTTTCATCTGATTTAGTGTTAAATACAGATAAAGTTATTATAGTGGGGGATTTTAACATTCATGTTGACACTGAAAGTGATAGCTTAAATATAGCCTTTAATGGCATCTTAGACTCAATTGGCTTTACTCAAAACATTAACAAACCTACCCACGTTTGTCTTCATTCTCTGGACCTTCTGCTGACATATGGCACTGAGTGTAAAGACATAACAATATTTTCTCACAACCCTGTCCTGTCTGACTATTTTTAATAACCTTTGAGTTTAATTTAACAGAGTACTTCACACCTGAAAGAAAATTTCATAATAGTAGATCATTATCAGACAATGCTGTAACAACCTTTAAAGAATCTGTTCCACTTTTAATTTCCTCATTATCACAGAAAAACACAGTGAAGGGCAATAATTTTGTTCTTCCCCTTCACAAATTGATTCTCTTGTTCAGAGTGTTACTTCATCATTGCGTGGTGCATTAGACAATGCACCCCCCTTGAAAAAGAAGGTATTATTCATAGGGGGCTGGCTCCCCCTGGTTTAATTCAGAGCTGCATACTTTAAAAGCACAATGTTTAAAATTGGAGCGAAAATGGCGCCCTACACACCTAGTGGATTCCTACTTAATCTGGAAAAATAGCCTACTGTTGTATAAAAAGACACTTCACCAAGCTAGAACAGCTTATTTCTCATCATTAATAGAAGAGAACAAGAATAATCCCAGGTTTCTCTTTAGTACAGTTGCTGAACTTACACAGAGTCATAGCTCTGTTGAGCCATCCATTCCCTTAGCTCTTAGCAGTCATGACTTTATGGGATTCTTCCAAAATAAAATTGATTCTATTAAGAAGAAAATCTTTGATATACTCCCGAAGATGATTACTTCATCCTCAACAAGTGAGAAAACATTGGAAGGAACTGTAGAACCTGATCTGTGTTTGGACTGTTTTGATCCTGTGGAGCTTCCGGAGTTATCAGAAATATGAGCTTCATCTAAACCTGCAACTTGTATGTTAGACCCAATCCCAACCAAATTATTTAAGGAAGTGTTCCCTCTGATTACCAGCCCCATTTTAGATATGATTAATTTATCTTTAGTAAATGGGTATGTACCACAAGCTTTTAAGGTAGCTGTAATTAAACCTTTGCTTAAGAAACCTTCACTTGATCGAGATGACTTAATAAATTACAGACCTATATCCAATCTTCCATTCTTATCCAAAATTCTTGAGAAAATAGTTGCTAATCAAATGTTTGAGCATTTACACAGCAATGACCTGTTTGAAGAGTTTCAGTCAGGCTTCAGAGCTCGTTATAGCACTGAAACAGCTCTGCTGAAAGTCACTAATGATATTCTTATTGCCTCAGATAATCGACTTGTGTCTGTACTTGTCCTGTTAGATCTCAGTGCTGCATTTGATACAGTCTACCATAATATTCTACTAAAAAGGCTGGAATATGCTGTAGGGATCAGGGGAACAGCGCTAGGCTGGTTTAAATCTTATCTGTCTGACAGATTCCAGTTTGTTCATGTAAATGATAAATCATCTTTAAACTCCAGGGTTAATTGTGGAGTACCACAGGGTTCAGTACTTGGGCCAATTCTCTTTACTACATATATATGATTCCAATAGGTCAAATTATCAGGCAGCATAGAATAAATTTTCACTGTTACGCTGATGATACTCAGCTTTACTTATCCATAAGTCCTGATGAACCCAACCAGTTAGATAGACTAAAGTAAAAAAACTTGGTGTTATTTTTGACCAGGACATGTCATTTAAATCCCATATTAAACAGGTTTCTAGGATTTCCTTTTTTCATCTCCGGAACATTGCCAAAATTAGAAATATCCTGTCCATGATTGATGCTGAAAAACTAGTCCATGCATTTGTTACTTCAAGGCTGGACTATTGTAATTCTTTACTATCAGGATGTCCACAAAATGCAGTTAAAATCCTTCAGTTGATTCACAATGCTGCAGCAAGAGTTCTGATGAAAATTAAAAAGAGAGATCATATTTCCCCTACTTTAGCTTCCCTTCATTGGCTCCCTGTTAAATCCAGAATAGAATTTAAAATTCTCCTTCTCACATAAAAAGCCCTTAATGATCTAGCTCCATCATACATCAGAGATCTGATTGTTCCATATGTTCCTAACAGAGCACTTCGTTCTCAGACGGCAGGTTTACTGGTGGTTCCTAGAGTCTCTAGAAGTCTCTAGAAGTCTCTAGAATGGGAGGCAGATCCTTTAGTTATCAGGCTCCTCTCCTGTGGAACCAGCTCCCAGTTTTAGTCCGTGAGGCGGACACCCTGTCTACTTTTAAGGCTAGGCTTAAAACTTTCCTTTTTGATAAAGCTTATAGTTAGAGTGGCTTAGGTTATCCTGAGCTATCTTCCTTATTTTAGCTCCGTCCTCTTCTCCCCTTGTTGGATGGAGTAAGGGGGAGTCAGGTTTAGCCTAAACCGGGTCAGTTATGGTTGAGGTGCAAACACACCCTCCATATCTGCTAGCTGTATGACCCCCTCTCTTTTCCAGTAGTTATGGTCAATCTGACAGAGAGAGGTATCCCAATCGTTGTGGTTTTTAGTATAACAATGGCCATCAGTGGGCTCTAGATGGGCAAACTGTCTACTTTTAAGGCTTGGCTTAAAACTTTCCTTTTTGATAAAGCTTATAGTTAGAGTGGCTTAGGTTATCCTGAGCTATCTCTGTAGTTATGCTGCTATAGGCTTAGGCTGCTGGAGGACATAATGACCACTTTCACCCTCTTCGCTACTTTCTCACACTACTCTTCAATTTTGTATATTTGCTGTTATTTCCAGCTTTTAACTTTGTTCTCTCTCTTTTCTCTTCCTAGAAGCTACATCTGGCCTGACTCTGTGTCTACCTGTAACACCTTTCTGGAGAGGGGAATCCTCCAAGCCTTTGCTGGCAACAACTTAATGCTCACCCTCTACCGATGATCCACATGGCCCTGTCTTTCAGTGTTTAACCCTTTCTCTCTCCTAGACATAGCTACTGACTGAGCTTTTACTGTAACTAACTCTATGTGCTCTCTTCAGACTCTAAACTTGAAAACTGGCTCAGAGTTTGTCTGTTCCTAATTTCTAGGTGAAACGACTAAAGGAGCTACATCCATTAACATTTACCTTTTCCTTCCCATAGAAAGTACTCCTGGATCAGTGCTTCTTTGTTCTCTTTGTGTCTCTGCTCTGTTCTCTCTAACCCCCAGTCGGTCATGGCAGATGGCCGCTCACACTGAGCCTGGTTCTGCTGGAGGTTTCTTCCTGTTAAAAGGGAGTTTTTCCTCTCCACTGTCGCTACATGCATGCTCAGTATGAGGGATTGCTGGAAAGTCAACGCCAGTGACTGTCCACTGTCTCTACATGCTCATCCGGGAGGAGAGAATGCTGCAAGTCACTGACTGGATGCAATCTGCTGGGTTTCCTTAGATAGAAAAACTTTTTATCCAATTTGAATAAATAACTGAATCTGACTGCACTGTTCAATGATTAAGATTAATTGGAATGTATGTACCTGACTTTTGTGAAGTGCCTTGAGTCGACATGTGTTTTGAATTGGCGCTATATAAATAAAATAAACTGAAACTGAACTGAAATCTAATGTAATTTTGATGCATAAACCCTACAAATTGAATCTAATCAGTAATTCCCACCAAGTATGAAGTTATGTCTCTGATTCTTTATTAAAAATGATATTCCTTACTTTTAGCATGTCTTGAACTGTCAGCTAGCTTAATGGCACCTGGGAAAACTTTCAATCTAATAAATCACCAATGATTCTGCATAGAAAACAAATTCTTTAAAGAAGTTTAAACTATTTCATTAACCTTTTAATAGTAAAACACAGAAATCTAAATGTCATGCTACATCCTTAATTATTATAAAAAAAACCATGTTTTTAACACAGGATTAAGATCAAGTATAAGATCAAGATGGCACCGACGATGGCAGCCTCGGAGCTTCGCTCTCTCCTTGTTTTTGTATTTTGTGTGTTTATATGTTTTTTTCATCCATCCGAGGTTCACTGAGCTTCTGGCAAGCGGAGCAGCGGCACTCTACGGGATACTGCGCCGGAGGCGTCGGAGGGGAAAGCGAGCTGGCGCCCTGGTAAAGCTCCGCAAAAGAGGACTTCGTACACCACTGCCTTCAATACATCTGGCAAATGTCCGCTCTCTAAGCAACAAGATGGACAAGCTACTTCTTCTCACAGATAAAAACTCGGACCTCCGCAGATCAGCGGTTCTCTGCTTCACCGAGACATGGCTGAGTGACAACATCCCGGACCGCGCACTGCTGATACCGGACTTCCAGCTGCTCAGAGCGGATCGCAGCGCGGAGCTATCAGTGAAGAAGCGAGGAGGCGGAATCTGCTTTTATATAAACGAAGCTTGGTGCAGAGACATAAAAGTGCTGGGGAAAACATGTAGTCCGGATCTGGAGTCATTTTCCATAATCTGTAAACCGTTTTACTCACCGAGAGAGTTTTCCTCGTTTATAATAATCGGCTCATATTTTCCTCCGCATGGCTGCACTTCTGCCGCGGAAAAAACATCTTGCTGAGCTGATTACAGACGTGGAGAAAAAACCCCTGACTCTTTCATCATAATACTGGGAGATTTTAACAGCGCAGATCTCTCTAATGAGCTCCCAAAATACAGACAGCATATTAAGTGTCCCACCAGAGACAAAAACACACTGGACCACTGTTACACAGCTTTTAAGGACTCATACCATGCTGTTACCAGGGCTGCTCTGGGACTTTCGGATCATTGCCTTATCCACCTCATCCCAACTTACCAGACAGAAAACTAAGAGCTTCCAAACCCGTGGTTCACACTGTTAAAAAGTGGACTGAGAATCAAAGCAGATGCTACAGGCCTGCTTTGAATGCACAGACTGGACTGTTTTTTGAAACCTCAGCCACGGATTTAAAAACGAACTAACTGATGTGGGGGACATCATACATCAGTTTTTTGGTGAGAACATGTGTGTGCAGACCAACACCTTCTGCACCTTTGGGAACAACAAGCCATGGTTTACTCCACACCTCAGGAATCTGCGCAGGGACAAGGAAGAAGCTCACAGCAGTGGAGATTGGGCGCGGTACAGGCAGGCCAGGAACAGACTAACAAAGGAGATCAAAGCAGCCAAGAGAAGCTACAGTGAGAAGCTGAAAAACAGCCTTTCTACTGGTGACACTTCGGCTGTATGGACTGGTCTGAGAAACCTGACTGCCTTCAAAAGCCCCACCACCCTTCCTGAACAAAGTCCTCGCCTGGCCAACCGTCTGAATGGCTTCTACTACAGACATGACAAGAAGCCATTCACACCTCAAACCAACTCCTCCACATCCCATTCAGGAACAGGTTCGACCAGCAAAGCAACCAACCCCCTACCTTCAGATCCTCTCCCTGGACTAAAGATCTCTGAGGATGATGTAAACAGCCTCTTTCAGCGCATGAAAACAAAGAAAGCTGGAGGACCTGATAACCCTCCCATCATGCCTGAAAGCCTGTGCAATCAACTCGCTCCAATCTTCACCCGGATCTTCAACAAGTCACTGGAGAAGTGTGAGGTCCCCTCCTGCTTCAAACGATCCACCATCATCCCAGTGCCCAAGAAACCCACCATCCTAGGATTAATGACTACAGGCCTGTAGCCCTGACGTCTGTGGTCATGAAAACCTTTGAGCGGCTGGTGGTGAAGCACCTGAAAGACATCACAGGGCCCCCCTACTGGACGCCCTGCAGTTTGCTTACCGAGCAAACAGGTCGGCAGATGATGCTGTTAACTTAGGGCTACACTTCATCCTGCAACACCTCGACCGCCCAGGGACCTACGCCAGGATCCTGTTTTTTAGACTTCAGCTCGGCCTTCAACACCATCATACCAGACATCCTCCACCAGAAGCTCACCCAGCTCAATGTCCCAGCCTCCACCTGTCAGTGGATCAACAGCTTCTGACGGAAAGACAGCAGCAGGTGAGACTGGGGAGCATCTTCTCCGGAACCAGATCAATAAGTACTGGTGCCCCCCAGGGGTGTGTTCTATCCCCACTCCTCTTCTCCCTGTACACAAATAACTGCACCTCAGCGGACTCGTCCGTGAAACTCCTGAAGTTTGCAGACGACACCACTGTCATTGGACTGATCCAGGACGGTGATGAGTCTGTATACAGACAGGAGGTGGATCGCTGGTACACTGTGGGTAGTCAGAACTGCCTGGGAACTAAAACCCTCAAGACTGTGGAGAGGGTAGTGGACTTTCGGAAAACACCACCTCCCCACCCCCCTCACCCTCCTCAACAACCCCGTGTCGGCTGTGGATCACTTCAGGTTTTTAGGAACCACCATCTCTGAGGACCTGAGATGGTCTTCACACATAGACACTGTTTGAAAGAAGGGGCCCGCAGAGACTGTACTTCCGAGGCAACTTAAGAAGTTCAACCTTCCACAGGAGCTGCTGGTCATCTTCTACACTGCCATCATTCAGTCTGTCCTGTCTTCATCCATCTCAGTGTGGTTTGTTTTTCCACAAAACAGGACAGGGCCAGACTGCAACGACAATCAGGTCTGCAGAGAGAATCATCAGGGCTGACCTTCCCTCCATCCAAGACTTATACAGGTCTAGGGTCAGGAAAAGAGCTGCTAAAAAAATCTCTGCAGACCCCACACACCCCTGCACATAAACTGTTTTCAGAGTTTCTGCCTTCAGGCCCGACGCTACAGAATCCCCTGTTCACTAAAACCAGCCGCCACAGAGACAGTTTTCTTCCCCCAGGCTGTTTTTCTCTGTTGAACATTCAATAAAATACAAACAGCATACAGATGTTTGCAAATGGGGGCACCTTTTTATTTTATATATGTATATTGTACATTGTAAATATGTATATTCTGTAGTGCAAAAACAAAAACCAAAGAGCAAAGTGTACCGGAGTCAAATTCCTTGTTTGTATGTACAAACTTGGCAATAAAGCTGATTCTGATTTTGATTCTTATTCTGAATCACTACAAGCCTTTTGATTCTATTGTCTCTGAAACAGTGTTAAAACTCAGGAAGGGAGATGCTGAGCGTTTCCATGAAGCAAAGGCATGAACCAACCTGGTAGATGGGCAGAGTCAGGCAGAACTAACCTCTGATGGGCAGCCTATAGGCGGGACCCACAGTTTCTTCATTCCAGCCCATCTTAGTGTACCTTAACCTGCAAAACTGTTAACATGCACCTGCCTTTAAACAAGCTGCTCCTTAACTCTCCTGAAAACTCAAGGTTTGAATCAATCTGGGATTTAGAAACATTATTCTAAACATGGATTATTATGTCATGCAACACATAAACAAACATTCATTCCAATAAAACAAAGACAGAACATCAAAGACAGACAAATGGCCAAATTTGAAGCTTCAAGAATTCAAAGACATTTTTAACATCCTCTTTTCAAAACGTGTTTTCTCAGCCATATCTCTTAATGCTGTAATTGATCAATTTTGTTATGACAATCTTCAGGATCCTGTTTTAAGATGAGTGAACATAGTCCAAAGAGATCTCAAACTATTTAGAAGCACAGCAACAGTTTTCTCTAACATGAATCCAAATTTACTGATGCTGAAACCCTGTTGCCAATTATTTGTACTGTAACTCTGTAATAATAATAACTACAATCCTGAGAGTTATTGTTATAATTCTCTTTTTGTTTCTCAATTTGATCGCAGCTGTATTCAATAATTTCTCTGCTCAGGTTAAATGCAAAGAAGTATTTTAAGTCGGCATTGACATTGTTATGGTATACCTAAATTAGAAAAAAACTGCAGTGTTAGACTTAATCAGAAATTAAGATAAGAAGCTTGACTCCAAACTGGACTTTGTTCCCACATAGTGTTTCAAAAGGAGAACAGACATTATTTTCTTTAAATTCAGCTACTTAAATTTTGAGAGTTGGGGAGAAAAAAAAATTACTAGAACCCCTCTTTCACAATCTAAATGCTGACAAATGTTCCAGTATATTATGTTTTAGTAATCTGAAATGACCTTGTGTACCTTTGTACTCCTAGGTATTTTTTTAATTCTTTAAACCCTAAGAAATCAAACAAGGAGACTGGAGTTTGAGCCGACCGTCCTCTTAGTGTTAAGAGGGCCTTTATTTCTTTTCTGTTTTTTTTTCTTTTCCTAAAATAAAGGATTTTACTTCTCTTTATTCCATTATAAAGATTCCTAGCCTTGGCCCCAAAACAAAACTCGTCAGCCCCAATCTATGTTCCCCAGAGTAGAAATTTTGAGTATTAATGCATTAAAATGACTGGAACTCATCACTCGCTTAGATCTGTTTTGACTAGGTAATCGGTCTACCTTTAATTAAGTAATATAATTTTATGGACCCAAAATCTATGGCACACGGGCTTCAGGAGTCCACGAACCTCAGGTTGAGGACCGTTGCATTGAACAATGATGCTAGCTTTCTGCAGAGATTGAAGGATTGGCTAAATATCTCCAGATCTAAGAGTTTATTATTTCTGGTTTGGACAATAGTCAGATTTAAAAATTGCAATCACTAGTTCACAGCTCCTATTTTGCCCCACATCATATTTTCTCCTAACCCAGTTCATAAGAAGCTTCTGACAAACATTATGCTAAAAAGCCAAAAACAAAACAAAAACACAGATCTGTTTTAAAATAAAGAAAAAAGCATGCTTAAAGAATTTGGTACTGTGGTGGGAAATAATTCCACAGTTCTGGACGAAGGCCTTTTCCATGCAGTCTTTTAGAGAACATGAGATTAGTTTAATTTTTGTGTGGTACCACTGTCCAATCAGCTTCTTTCTTACCTTCAAAAATAACCAAATTTTTTCCATTCCCATTTTAAAGGTTTGTTTTTATCAAGGAAAATGTGTTTAACAAAACCAATTACTCTCAAAAATTGAAAAGTTTTAGCTGGTGATATCTTAGGGAAAACAACAAGTGTTTTTATATTCCTGTGCAACACAGAACAAAAGAAACTGCAGAACCAAGCCTTTCATAGTTGTTGTCAGGACCTAATATAAGGTACAGTGTAAATCAACACGCTGCATGAATCAGAAGAGGGAAGAAAAAAAAAAAGCTAATATAACCTCTTCCAAACAACTGCTGTGACAACAGTGAATTTGCACCTTCCACAAACGTAACTTAGCATTTGCGGACAAAAACTGCACCCCACTGTAAGTACTGTGTCAGAGACTGTATAAGGACCATCTGCAGTAGAACTAAGCCTGTTTTAATGAGGTCTCTACCCATTAGATTTATGGGATACGAACTCTGACAACAGAAAACAATGCCTGAAGGAGGTGTTACGCATGCGATGGGTTTTGAAAATGCTCTTTCATGAGATCTGTCCTGAGGCTGACATAGAAACACATGGTTACTCCTGAGTTTTGGAGGTGTTGTAACTTCCTCTGCTTTTTAATAACTTTTAATAACTAGAATAATTCACCCTGAATTTTCCACGACGAAAAAGAGAACTTGTTTCTCTAAAAGAATTAACTTGAAAGTATCAAATGAGCTAAGTTAAAACCCTTTTTTAAGAAGAAATTTTTTAACCTTAAAATAATATTTTTAACCCGCTACATCTGTCAACGTCAAGCAGTGTCACATGAGCAGCCGTTTAATAAGCGTTCTTCATTGCAGAGAAATAGGAAAAGATTTATGCAAATGTGTGTGTGTTTGTACTTTACCCCCCTCAGTTTCTTGATCGCTCCAGAGACTGTCTTGCACACAGTCCTCTATCAGTCCAAAAACCCAGGCCCTTCCCCGGTCTGTTGGTGAGACATTCATTCCTTCCTTGTCCACTTTAACTTCTCCAGGAGGGAGAAAGAACTTTGCTCTGGCCTGTTTCTCTTCTGCCCGCTTAAGATGTGCTTTCAATATAAATCCAGTGTATAGCTCTTCTGGCTCTGGCAAGCACCATGGATCGTTGTCCATCTCAGTGGGTTTGGGACTTTTATCCAGACTTCTTCTGAGTTTCATTCTGGTGGAAGCTCACACTGTCATTTGCAGCAGATAGGCAGGCAGGTAGGTAGGCAGGCAGACCCTCTCTCTTTCAGGCCATGCTGAAGAAGCGTCTCTGGTGGAGTAGCCATGGGGAGCGCAGGTGTCTAATGTCCAGACTCAAAAACGCAGAAGTTGCAGATGTTGCACTCAAAACCCGGTGGTTGTGTGTGTGTGTGTGTGTGTGTGGTGTGTGTGTGTTGTGTGTGTGCATGTGAGAGAGAGGCAGAAGAATAAGTTTAGTATGGGTTCAGATTTTGCACACAGAAATATTATCAGTCAGTCAGTCAGTTGTCCACATGCCTGTAACTTCCTTCAAATTCTACTTTCTATGTCTTCCACATTCTTCCTTCCTGAACATGCTCCTTTCCAAAACAACGTTCTTTTCCCATCTCTAATGTCCCTTTTCACTCTTAGCTTCTTTTGAGACTGATTGCAATATTTAAGACAAAATAAACTTCCTGCAGTAAAGTTTTAACCCTTTAACCCCTTAATTGATGCACTCTGTGCTTTTTGGTCCATATTTTTTAGAATGTAGTCAAACATTTCTCCCTGAGGAGGAGGTGTCTCCTTAGAACTCGTCAGACCCATTACACACCGGTTAATGGGGGAATATTCCTTAAAACCTGTAGACGTCTCCACAGGAGTTCAAGACTTTCTGGCACCTTGAAAGCCTTCCTTCCAGCCAAGTAGTCAGGAGAGCCTTATTCAGTCACCTAAGGGCTCCTAATCAATTGGCCAGAAGAGCCTCACTCAACCACACAAAGGGAGGGGACTCTGTCAGCGAGCTACTGATCAGTTCACAGTCATAGCCACCAAGGGAGAGGACATGGACTGAACCGTTGCTCAACCGCACACAGCGACGTCCTTTACGCTGTAGCTTCTAAGGTGGAACAATCCTATAACACTCACACCCTCGTCCTCAGTAGAAAAGTTTTATAAATTTAAGCTTTCAATTTAATTAGTAGGACCTTTTAAATTTGGTAGAAATTTAAAATGTTGAATATGGATATTTTGTTCTAATTTGTTTTTAGGTTTAAACCCAAGCTTGGTAAAACAAATAATGATAGTAATTATTAAATTATGCTGATTCAGGATCTCACCGTCTCTGAGAAAAAATTAATCAGGTTCCCTCCGGATTCCCGTGCTGAGTCTCCAAGAACCTCGATGCAAAAGTCCTCCTTCCCTGTAACAATAAATCGGGGTATGAGACGAGGAAACTCTTTCAAGGCTGGCCTAGCACTTCTCCGTCGATGTCCTCAGAGGAATTCAGTCAAGGAATCCTGCCACGCAAAGCCAAATTATTGTAGAAAATGTGTATTTTCTAAAGAAAGAGATCGATGATAACCTTTCAGTCAGCTTTATTAATTTAGCCTTAATGGAGACAGATCTTTCAGCATCAGACGCATCAACACTTGATATACTCCTTTACAGTTTCCATCTTTGGCCAGATAAACCTCTGCCTTGCCAGGTTGATTGCCCATGCCTGCCCCTTATGTCCAGCCAGATCATGGATACCATACAGAGCCCTTTCCTTGGGACTATCGGGAAGGACAAACTGTTGTCTCTTCTCTTTGCTAAGGGGATCCCGAGTGAAGGTTTCCTGACATTAAAATAATTTAGTTTCATACTAGGTGTTTGCATGTGTATGCATAAAACTGAAATATATCATGTATTGTGAACCTGAGACCGCAGGGAGAGAGGTCACAGCAGGCTTCAGACTGGAAGAAGGGTCAACCTCAGGTCAGGATGTGTGCCAGGAGCTGTAAGCAGTAAATGCGGGCTGTTCGGCATGATATGGGCAATAAAGTACTCCCATGGGGGTAACTAATTTACAGCGGCGACATAGGAATGTAGAAAACTCCATTAGGGACAGTGGCTTCGTAAATAATTCTTTAAGAGGAAGTTTCAGCAGTTTGAAGTTTGTTAAAGGTGTAAAAAGCTTTAACACTGATTGTGAGACAGACCACTCGGTGAATCAGCCCTAGCTTTGCTGACCTGAGTCTCCCCCTAAGGCCTTAGGTAATCTTTCTTCTTTGTATTATTCTTTTGTAATCAATTATGCATTGGAAATCATTGGACTTATATATCAAATTAAACTTGTGTTGATCTGAATTTTCTGCTCTTCATCTGTTCTTTCTCACGACATCTGGACTGGGTGAGGTTGAGGCTGTTTGTTATTAGTGGTGAAATCATTATACCTCAACAGGTTCCATTTTGGATCTTGAGCCTGTCCCACTGTTTGATGATCGCCATGGCCCCTATCCTAACTCCTGCTCTTTCACATCTGGATGGACGCCTCCCTCAGATAACAAATAGGAAGATTTTTGAGATGTCAGCATCAAGCTTTTGAGCATGCTGTAATTCATCCAAAGTAAGCACATGGAATAAATCTTGCCCTGACATAGCCAGATCTTGGACAGAATGAATCAGTGCTGCTGCACAAGTCTCAGTGACTAGATCCCAATAGTCTCACATCTCCAAAAGAGCCTTAACTGCCTGTGCTTCACCCTGGTTATGTTGAGAACTACATTGGGGTTCTGGGCCACTACAAGTTGATTCCTTTACCTTTTGGCTTTGAACCTTTAGGTTAAAAGACTCTTGGATTCAATTTTGGCTAATACTATCAGCTTTGGTAATGAGGGAAGTGTACTCCATGTGGATCATCGGTAGAGGGTCGAGCATTAAGTTGTTGCCAGCAGAAGTTGGACGATGCCCCCCTCCAGAAAGGTGTCACATGTAGACACAGAGTCAGGCCAAGTGTAGCTTCTGGGAAGAAGAGAGAGAGAGAACATAAAGTTAGAAGCTGAAATAACAGCAAATAATGCAAAATTGGAGAGTAGTGTGAGAATGTAGCGAAGAGGGTGAAAGTGGTAATTATGTCCTCCAGCAGCCTAAGCCTATTGCAGCATAACTACAGAGATAGCTCAGGATAACCTAAGCCACCCTAACTATAAGCTTTATCAAAAAGGAAAGTTTTAAGCCTAGCCTTAAAAATAGACAGGGTGTCTGCCTCACGGACTAAAACTGGGAGCTGCTTCCACAGGAGAGGAGCCTGATAACTAAAGGATCTGCCTCCCATTCTACTTCTAGAGACTCTAGGAACCACCAGTAAACCTGCAGTCTGAAAACGAAGTGCTCTGTTAAGAATATATGGAACAATCAGATCTCTGATGTATGATGGAGCTAGATCATTAAGGGCTTTATATGTGAGGAGGAGAATTTTAAATTCTATTCTGGATTTAACAGGGACCCAATGAAGGGAAGCTAAAGTAGGAGAAATATGATCTCTCTTTTTAATTTTCATCAGAACTCTTGCTGCAGCATTTTGAATCAGCTGAAGGCTTTTAACTGCATTTTGTGGACATCCTGATAGTAAGGAATTACAATAGTCCAGCCTTGAAGTAACAAATGCATGGACTACTTTTTCAGCGTCACTCCTGGATAGGATATTTCTAGTTTTGGCAATGTTCCGGAGGTTAAAGAAGGAAATCCTAGGAACCTGTGTAATATGGGATTTAAATGATATGTCGTGGTCAAAAATAACACCAAGGTTTTTTACTTTATTACCGGAGGTCAATTTAATGCCATCCAGGTTAAGTGATTAACTAAGCAGTTTCTTTTTTAAAGACTCCGGTCCAAAGACGACAACTTCTGCCCTGTCTGAATTTAGAAGAAGAAAATTTAAAGTCATCCAAGTTTTTATGTCTTCAAGACATGCTTGTAGTCTATCTAGCTGGTTGCTAAGCAGTCAGACTGGTGTGGAAACGGGTGTGCATGCTTGAATGTCCTTGCATTTAGCCACCTGAAGTCCGTGCATATCCTCAGACTACCATCCTTCTTCCAGACTAGCACAAGAGGACAGGCACATTCACACACAGATTTCTTTATTATTTCGTGTTCTTCCATCTCACACAGAACGTGACGTAGCTTGTGATAATGAGCTAGTGAGATCTGGCGATATGGAAGACGAAACGGTCCATCATCAACAAGTCAAATACATTGTACAAAGCGTTCTGTCCTGCCACAATCTAGAGCATGCTGAGAGAAAACATACTTGTATTTCTCAAGCAGCTCGACCACCTTCTTTTTCCCTACATCATCAGTGTGGCATTAGTCAATATCAAGGTCACTAAGACTAACCTGTTCCATCCACAATTTCAGACCAGCATGCCTGTCTTTGACACATTCCTCCTCTAGAGTAGTGGTTTCAATTTGGCTGATGCCCTGAAAAACCTCAAAATTTTCAACTTCTAGACAAGGTGACACATCTGCCAACTTGCGGTTTCTTTTCAGTGTGATAAATTTGTCTGGCAGGTTAGCAAATTTTAAGGGGACCCACCTGTCGTCCCATAAAGGAGTGATAATGCGGGCAAACCATGATATTACGTTTCATCGACTTAGATGAGGTTGCTTCTAAAATTACAGTACTCCATGGAGACATTGGGACAACATGTGGTAACTTACCCCCATACCAGATGTTCATTCCTTGCCAGCAGAGTGGCTGACGGCTACAGTTTGACTGTGCCAAACTTCTCTGGTGGCTTCTTGCGTTTCCATTGGGAGGTGCTTGCCATCATAGCAAGAAACTGCTCACATTGTGGAAGAAGACTGGGACTGGACACCAGGTGCCAATAATCACTTCATGTTTCCCTCAAATGTTAACAAACAATAACAAAGTAAAACCACTACTCATCCAAAAGTCCCAAACAGGAACAAATCGTCTGATATGAATGCATATACATTTGTTTAACAACCAGTTAGCACAAAGGAACCTCACATACCTGTTCGAAACAAAAATATTTTCAGCACAGCTGTTCAAACACCCAGGCTTCCACATGCAACAATGAATGCAACATCCTTCAATGAAAACAAAAAGGCATTACAGAATTACAAAAGCGTGAAAAGACCTGATGAACACCAATAACATGGGAATTGAAGCTTAACACCATCCAGTAAAATGCTTTGCCAAACAGAAAATATCTTAACAGACTCAAATTAAATGAATGAACTTCCACAAAATTAGTCATTTTGGACTTGCTTCTGCATTTATCACTGGCTTTTATTGTGCAATTAGTGTATGCTTCTTGGAGCACTTCAGGTCTTCGCAGCGGACTGGAGCGGAGGGCGGAGAAGTTTGCGGTCGGACTGGAGTGCAGCGGAGCAGATACAGTGTTAATCCAGGGTTACAGTATATTCGGCACTGAGTGAAATAACTGTAGGTGAAGCTAAGCAGCATGGAGCAATAGCGGCAGACGCAAGGGATGATTCAAGATTTGAAGACACTACCTAGAGTCATTTTTTTAAACTTCATATTAGAATCTTTTGAGATACATTTATTTAAATACATATTATGTGTGTGTGTAATTTATGTCGACCTCTGAAATAATTTCCCTTGATAATTCAGAGGTTTCTTGTAAGCAGTTTGCTGAGAAGTACTGCAATTACAACTGGCTGTGCTTGGAGAGACCAGCCCATCTGTCCCTCATCAGTTTTCCAGCTCTAATCCAGGCAGCTCTGATCCTCTTCACTTCAGGACAATAGTGCAGACCAAAGGCTGCTGTCAAAGTATTACTGCAACCACCAGCAATACATCGTTTCACCATATTGATGCAGTTTTTAACGCAACTTTGCTTCTACCTGAACGTTTACACAATCAATGACCGGAGACACGTCATGTCTGGGCAACTTTGGAAATTTTACAACGTAATATGCCTATTTTATGTCCCAATTCTCTTTTCTCACATCTTTAATCTTAATTTAATGTCAATTTCTGCCCAATTTCTTCAATATTAGATGTTTTTTTTCAATTTCTACATTTGTGGGAAAAGCGTGTCACAGGCACCTTAAGCCTTCAGAATGCTGTCTTAGGGAAAAAACAACAAATATAATTAAAGCTGCAAGCAGCATTGGAGGCCCTCACGCCACCGACAAGGCAGCCGTTCGATTCCACCTGTTGCCACTAGTTGACACTATGAGCAACATGTCATATGATGTTCGGTCATGCAGAGTTCTGATCTGCTGAGAAGCATTCAAAATTTGGCCGTGGTTCGACCTTCCTGATGGAAGCTGCACTCACTTGTTTGTTAGTGGGCGGGGCTAAAATCATGTCATCAGTTGACTGTGGCAACATGTTTAGCATTGATCCATCATGATGTATACTACATATGAAGTGGATCCAATGATGTATGAGGGAGACAGACCACTTCAAATGTCCTAGGGGGCGCTGTTGATCCAAATTCCAATGTAATCCAATAGAGCTGTTTGCGGGCTGACAAAGATCAACCATATTTGGACCATGCATGTGTAATTTCGAGCCAAACATATGGCAGTGGCGTGACATCAGAATTCGCCATGCCGCCACTAAACATGGACCATCAAAAGGAAGACATGACACTTCCTGTTCTCAGGGGGCAGGGCATTGATGATGTCAGCATCTGATCAGTGAATATTGTTCAGGGCCAGAGGCAGATCAATATCAGAAGATTTCATGTCTCTGTGACTTTCCTTGGAGGAGCTATATCAATTTCGTCTATTCTGGCGAGAAGTCATATTTTGAGGCTTGGCCACGCCCACTCGCTTTCATGCAGCAAAAAGCTTTTGATAACTTTTGATCCCCAATGCCTGAAGATTATACTGAGTGATTTTCAAGTCTCTAAGTCAAAAGCTCTTTTTAGAACTGGACTAGGATCAATCATATTGAATTTGGTGCAGATCAGATGATCTATGTGGAAATTAGAGCCAAACGTATGGCCATGGCGTGACTTCTGAATTCACCGCGGCACCATGGCCAGACCTTTTTATGAAAAGTCACTGTGCTTCAAAGAATTTATCTGTCAGACAGCCAGATAGTGGCCTTTCCCAGTAAAAAAAGTGACTTCCTGGTCTGAGGGGGCGGGGCTTAGATGATGTCAGCATATGACCCCATAGGATCATCGGGAACTCAAAGATCCTCCTTCATGCCAACTTTGGTGTGATCTGGCATTTCTTTGGGATAGTAATTGCATTTTTTCACTTTAGGCGCGAATGGCAAGTTTCTGCCACGCCCCCTAAACATGGCCAAAAACTCACGATTTTGATACGTTTAATCCCCCATGCCTTAACTGCATATTGACCAAATATGAAGCCAATAGCTCAAAATCCCTAGGAGGAGTTCGTTAAAGTTTGAGGTGAGTAAAAGTGAAAAACGGCCAAAAATTAGCCTTTGATCCAAAATGCCCAACTTCCTGTGCGTTTTAGGGCATACCCCCAAGAGACTTTTTTTCTTGGTTTGAGGAGCTCTACCAGTGCAAAGACGCAACAGAATAATAATAAGAAGAAACACTACGATTACAATAGGCCCTAGCAGGCTTCCTGCTTGGGCCTAAAAAATAAAGAAGCATTTAAAGACATTATTGTGCTTCTATGGCAACACCATGACTCCTCTTGAAGCTGTTTATGTTAGAAGTCAGCCTTAGATCATTTTGGCCTCATTAGCTCATTTCCTTAATATGCATTTGCCATCTCTAATCTACGTTGTTGAATTTGCTTAATTTGCCATCCCAAATCCTCAATGGGCACTGGTGGTGCAGTATTTTCTTGTTAACAGGATTTTAGGGATGAACTCAATCTCTTTCTAAAACAGTAAGAGCTATGCTGAGGGGTGGGGGTCCAGATCCTACCCACAGGTTCTTATGTATGCCTATGCTGCAGTGACACATCGTGACTTCCTTTGAGCTTTGGGTTCAGTGAGAACTTAAAGCAGAGGGGGGAAACATAGGACAAAGACAGAGTCAGAGAGGAAGAGAGTAAATGTGGACCTGTGCGTGTCTTCATAGTGTTTAGTTGTGATTAGATATAGAAGCATCTCTGTGGTGGCTTTGTATCCATGTGTGGCTCAGGGCAGAGTGGTGTGTTCCTTTTGCTATCCTCATGACTTCAGACCTAAACACACCAATTAACCATAGCTAGACTTTCCATTTGTCTCCAAACTTTGCTCCAAACTGCAGCTAAAAGCACTGTCAATGTTCATCTTTTATCTTAAAGCCTTTTGTAATATGAAACTGGTGACTGAAATTTCTTAACTTGCTCTAATTTTGTTCCAACTTGACATTATTTCACTTATTACACATTTGGGACGAACTGGACTGGCAACAAGACATGAATGGTATGTTGTACAGATCTACATTTCATTGATGCTCTTATAATTGAAATACCCAGATATATTGAAAATTCTAGGGGGGGGCTGTGGACGATTTAGGCCACGCCCACCAAATATGTCATCGGATCTCTGTTGGGGACTGGACAAGGATCAATCACATTGAATTTGGTGCAGATCAGATGATGTATGTGGAAATTAAAGCCAAACGTATGGCTATGGCGTGACATCCAACTTCGCTGCGCCACCACGGCCACGCCCTTTTAAGAAAAGTCACTGTGCTTCAAACCAAGTTAGACCACTAGTTATCAGTCACCTGACACAGTTTCAAGTTGATTGAGTGTAGACACTCAGATAGCGACCTTTCCCAGTAAAAATAGTGACTTCCTGTTCTCAGGGGGCGTGGCTTTGATGATTCATAGGATCATCAGGAACCCGAAGTTTCTCCTTCATGCCAACTTTGATGTGATTTGGCGTTTCTTTGAGAAAGTTATTGCATTTTTTCACTTTGGGCGCGAACGCCATTTTCGTGCCCCGGTCACGCCCCCTAAACATGGCCGAAAACTCACGTTTTGATAAGCTTTAATCCCCCATGCCTTTACTGCATATTGACCAAATATGAAGCCAATAGTTCAAAATCTCCAGAAGGAGTTCGTTAAAGTTCGAGGTGAGTAAAATTGAAAAAAGGCCAAAAATTGGCCTCTGACCCAAAATGGCAGACTTCCTGTGCGTTTTAGGGCATACCCCCAAGAGACTTTTTTTCTTGGTTTGAAAAGCTCTACCTGTGTGCCATATTTCAGATCTGTACGACTTACGGTTCGGCCTATCTCACGTTTAGCCAATGTCGTCGTCAGTGGGCGTGACCAAACCACTTAGCCACGCCCATTGACATTAAGGATCAAGAATTTTCGTCGGGGGACAATTTTGGGTAAAATCTTGTGAGTTTTTTTGCATGGCAAAGTCCCCAAATTGCCCCCCAAAGACCAAACGGAAATAATAAGAAACCTTACAATTAAAATAGGCCCTTGCAGGCTTCCTGCTCGGGCCTAATAATCTGTGGAGAAGGATGTAGTGAGTAATTGTGTCAAAAGCCACACTCAAGTCCGGAAGAATGCAAAAAAAAGAACCCCCAACCTTTCACCCAAAAGATCATTGGTGATTTCAATGAAGAGCAAGCGGGGGGCAAACCCAAACTGGGGGCAATTTTAAGTATTTAGAAAGAAAAAAGGAAAAAAATGGGGCGAAGAAGGGGGGTTTTTTTGAAATTAAGCCCCCGGGGGGGGGGGTTGAAGGCAGGATTTAATCAGGGCAGTTGGGAATGGATCAAGAATAGAAGTGAAGTATTTAGATTTACAGACGATGTCAGAGATATTAGAGATGTTTGGAAGTTGAAAACTGAAAAATGGCTGACAGAGGGGAAAGATTTCAAAAGAAAAAAGAGAGAGCACAAATTAGGAGACAGGCATTGGTGGATCCTGTGGATTTACTCATACACATACAGCATTATAGAATTACAGGAGTCCGTTAAAAACAAGTCGGGGTGGGGGAAAAAGTAGTTGGACAGTGACAAAGGTGTAGTGGGGCAACTTTCCATTCCGGGAGTTTAATGGCCAAGATCAGCCCATTTTTCCCCATAAAATATCCATATAATATTAGTTTTTCATTTACAGTATGGTTAATGATCATGAACAATAAATAATTAATGTTTAAAAAACACTTTGGGGTAAAACAAAAATATTTCACTGTATGATTATGTAAACAAAGGCTTGATTTGAAAATTAAAAAAAAAACTATAGGAACTTACTCTTAACACCAGAATCTACAGAATTAGTTAAGCACCTAAGAAGTGCACTAGTTTCCACAACCTTATTTGTTTCTTTATTACAGTCAATAGACATAAGACGTCCTTTCTCTGTGGATATGAGCATAAATGCCTCCAAATGCTCCTTATACACCAAGATGGCGCTGACGATGGCAGCCTCGAAGCTTCGCTCTCTCTTTGTTTTTGTATTTTGTGTGTTTTTATGTTTTCCGAGCAACAGTACTGTGGTCTCGGGCCACAATTCTGTGGTCTCATTCAGTAGAGAGGAACTTCTCAACATCAGAGAGTCCTCTCTTGGGATTTTTTCACCATACTTCATTGATCCGAGGTTCACTGAGCTCCTGGGTAGCGGAGCTGCGGCACTACGGGATACTGCGCCGAAAGCGCCGGAGGGGAAAGCGCCGGAGGGGAAAGCGTGCTGGCACGCTGGTACAGCTCCGCAAAAGAGGACTTCGCTCACCACTGCCTTCAATCCACCTGGCAAATGTCCGCTCTCTAAGCAACAAGATGGACGAGCTGCTTCTTTTCACCGGTAAAAACACGGACCTCCGCGGATCAGCGGTTCTCTGCTTCACGGAGACATGGCTGAGTGAAAACATCCCGGACCGCGCACTGCTGTTGCCGAACTTCCAGCTGTTCAGAGCGGATCGCAGCGCGGAGCTATTGGGGAAGAAGTGAGGAGGCGGAAACTGCTTTTATATAAATGAAGGTTGGTGCAGAGATGTAGAAGTGCTAGGGAAAACATGTAGTCCAGATCTGGAGTCATTTTCCATAATCTGTAAACCGTTTTATTCACCGAGAGAGTTTTCCTCGTTTATAATGATTAGCTCATATTTTCCACCGCATGGCTGCACTTCTGCTGCGGAAAAACATCTTGCTGAGCTGATTACAGATGTGGAGAAAAAACACACGGACTCTTTAATCATAATAAGCAGCTAAGAGAACCTACAGTGATATGCTGAAAAACAGCCTTTCTACAGGTGACACTTCGGCTGTATGGACTGATCTGAGAAACCTGACTGCCTACAGGAGCCCCCCCGCCCTTCCTGAACAGAATCCTTGCCTGGCTAACCGTCTGAATGGCTTCTACTGCAGACATGACAAGAAGCCATTCACACCTCAAACCATCTCCTCCACATCCCATTCAGGAACAAATTCCTCCCATAAAGTAACCAACCCCCTACCTTCAGATCCTCTGCCTGCACTAAAGATCTCCGATGATGATGTAAACAGGCTCTTTCAGTGCATGAAAACAAAGAAAGCTGGAGGACCTGATAACGTCTCCCCATCATGCCTGAAAGCCTGTGCAAATCAACTCGCTCCGATCTTCACCCGGATCTTCAACAAATCACTGGAGAAGTGCGAGGTCCCCACCTGCCTCAAACGATCCACCATCATCCCAGTGCCCAAGAAACCCACCACCCTAGGATTAAATGACTACAGGCCTGTAGCCCTGACGTCTGTGGTCAGTAAATCCTTTGAGCGGCTGGTGTTGAAGCACCTGAAAGACATCACAGGCCCCCTGCTGGACCCCTTGCTTACTGAGCAAACAGGTCGGCGGATGATGCTGTTAAATTAGGCCTTCATCCTGCAACACCTTGACCACCCAGGGACGTACGCCAGGATCCTGTTTGTAGACTTCAGCTCGGCCTTCAACACCATCATACCAGACACCCTCCACCAGAAGCTCACCCAGCTCAACGTCCCAGCCTCCACCTGTCAGTGGATCAACAGCTTCCTGACGGGCCGACAGCAGCAGGTGAGACTGGGGAGCATCTTCTCCCAAACCAGATCAATAATTACTGGTGCCCCCCAGGGGTGTGTTCTATTCCCACTCCTCTTCTCCCTGTACACAAATGACTGCACCTCACCGGACTCGTCCGTGAAACTCCTTAAGTTTGCAGATGACACCACTGGGATTAGACTGATCCAGGACGGTGATGAGTCTGCATACAAACAGCAGGTGGATCGGCTGGTCCACTGGTGCAGTCAGAACTACCTTGAACTCAACCCACTCAAGACCGTGGAAATGGTGGTGGACTTTCGGAGAACACCACCCCCATACACCCCCCTCACCATCCTCAACAACACTGTATCGGCCGTGGACCACTTCAGGTTCTTAGGAACCACCATCTCCGAGCACCTGATGGTCTTCACACATAGACACTGTTCGAAAAAAGGCCCAGCAGAGACTGTACTTCCTGAGGCAACTCAAGAAGTTCAACCTTCCACAGGAGCTGCTGGTCATCTTCTACACTGCCATCATTCAGTCTGTCCTGTCCTCATCCATCTCAGTGTGGTTTGGCTCATCCACAAAACAGGACAGGTCCAGACTGCAACGAATAATCAGGTCTGCAGGGCTGACCTTCCCTTCATCCAGGACTTATACAGGTCTAGGGTCAGAAAAAGAGCTGCTAAAATCTCTGCAGACCCCACACACCCTGCACATAAACTGTTCAGAGCCTTACCTTTAGGCCACCGCTACAGAGCACTGTTCACTAAAACCAGCCCCCACAGATACAGTTTCTTCCCCCAGGCTGTTTCTCTGCTTAACATTCCATAGAGTACAAGACAACAGCATACTAATGTTGCAAATGCACCTTTTTATTTATATATGTGTATATTGTTGGAGAGAAATAATCTTACTGTTCTGAAGATCGAATGTTTCCAGGGGAGAGGTAAGTCACACCATGAGGATGGGTTTGACGGACGCAGCTTTTGTATGGTGATTGGGATTTTCTCTCTCTTTCTTTCCAGCCAGAGGAAAACTAGGCAAACTGATAACACAGATAAATATCTTTGGTCAGGTTACCACTCTGGGTAGAATAACACTCCTTCAGGGTTCCAGCTGCTTAAAAGCAGTCTGCCTAATTGCCTCTGATGGTTCTCAGCTGTGAAAGAGAGAAAAGTCTCTTGGGGGTATGCCCTAAAATGCAGAGGAAGTTGGCCATTTTGGGTCAAAGGCAAATGTTTTGACGTTTTTCAATTTTACTCACCTCGAACTTTAACAAACTCCTCCTAGGGATTTTGAGCTATCAGCTTCATATTTGGTCAATACGCAGTTAAGGCATGGGGGGTTAAAAGTTATCAAAATCGTGAGTTTTCTGCCTTGTTTAGGGGGCGTGGCAAGGGCACGAAAATGGCGTTGCGCCCAAAGTGAAAACATGCAATAACTTTCCCAATGAAATGCCAAATCACACCAAAATGGCATGAAGGATGACCTTCGGTTTACCGACGATCCTAGGGTGTCATATGCTGTCATCATCA
Source organism: Crenichthys baileyi (assembly GCA_036173005.1). Lineage (NCBI taxonomy): Eukaryota > Metazoa > Chordata > Actinopteri > Cyprinodontiformes > Goodeidae > Crenichthys > Crenichthys baileyi. The sequence continues at coordinate 859,916 of JAHHUM010002041.1, forward strand.
AAGCCACGCCCCCTGAGAACAGGAAGTCACTTCTTTTACTTTGAAAGGTCGCTATCTGCCTGTCTACATTCAATCCGCATCAAACTGTGTCAGGTGACTGATAACTAGTGGGTCTAACATGGTCTGAAGCACAGTGACTTTTTATTAAAAGACGTGGCCATGGTGGTGCGGTGAAGTTGGAGGTCACACCATGGCCATTGGTTTGGCTTTAATTTCAACATACATCATCTGCACCAAATTCAATGTGATTGATCCTAGTCCTGTCCCCAACAGAGATCTGATGACGTATTTAGTGGGCGTGGCCTAATTCGTCCACAGTGTCCCCTAGAAAATAAAAAAAAATCAGCGCCAAGCCATGCTTTGACCGAGGACTGTGAAGGTTGGTACACATATGTAACTTCTCAGGACCTACAAAAAAGTCTCTTGGAGCAATGGTCCAAATCCAACAGGAAGTCGGCCATTTTGGATTGAAGTTGTCATTTTGACCCTGTTTTGGGCGTTTCTAGCCCGCAGATCAGAGCGCACTCCTCCTGCAGCTTTTGACTTAGTAACTTGAAAATCATTCAGTATACTCTTAAGGCACTGGGGATCAAAAGTTATCAAAAGCTTTTTTATACATGAAAGTGTGTGGGCGTGGCCACGCCTCAAAATATGACTTCTCACCATAAAAGACGAAATTGATATAACTCCTACAAGGAAAGTCACAGACACCTGAAACCTTCTGAGATTGATCTGCCTCTGGCCCTGAACTATATTCAGTGATCAGATGCTGACATCATCAAAGCCCCGCCCCCTGAGAACAGGAAGTGTCATGTTTTCCTTTAGAGAGTCAATTTTTGATGTTCTTCAACTAATCAATGTGAAACTGTCCCAAGTAACAGATAACATGATGGTCTTAGACAGTTGTCAGTACTGACTGCTTTAGCTGGACACTGTTGCTATAATGGCGTGGCGAATTCTGATGTCACGCCACGGACATACATTTGGCTCTAAATTACACATAATAAATATGGTTGATCTTTGTCAGCCCCTGAACACCTCTATAGGATAACATTGGAATATGGATCAACAGCGCCCGCTAGGACACTTCAAGGGCTATATCTCCCTCATACATCATCGGATCCACTTGAAATGTAGTTTACATGATCATGAGTTAATGATGGACATGTTGACACAGTTAATTAATGACATCACTTTAGCCCCGCCCACTAAGAAACAAATGAGTGTAGCTTCCATCAGGAAGGTCCGATTCACTCCAAACTGAATAAGGTTGCTCTTTGTCAACCCCCAAACAGCTCTATTGAATTACATTAAAATTTGGATCAATAGCGCCCCCTAAGACACTTCAAAAGCTATATCTCCCTCACACATAATCGGATCCACTTGAAATGTAGTATACATCATCAGGGATCAATGCTGAACATGTTGGCACAGGCAATTCATGACATTGTTTTAGCCCCGCCCACTAACAAACAAGTGAGTGCAGCTTTCATCTGGAACTCCAAATTTTGAATGCTTCTCGCCAGACCAAAACTCTGCATGAGCGAAGATCATATGACTTGTTGCTCACAGTACCACCTAGTGGCGACGTGTTGAAGTGAAACGGTGTCATCGTCGGTGGCATGTAGGAGGCGATGCCAGGCTCCCGCGGTCGCTCCACAGGCCGAGTTGTGCTGAGGTGCGAGGGGCTGCAGGGCTGCTTGCAGGTTTAATTATTATTATTATTGTCTCCATCACAGAAAATCCTAGCCTCTGCTTCCACCAGGCAAAGTGCGACGGCAGGATTGAGGAGATCCTCAAAGTACTACTTCCACCGCCTAATGTCCCCAGTTGAGGTCAGCAGCTCCCCACCCTCACTGTAAACACTGTTGGCAAAGCACTGCTTCCCCTTCCTGAGGCGCCAGACGGTTTGCCAGAATCGCTTTTAGGCCAACCGGTAGTCCTTCTCCATGTCCTCACCGAACTCCTCCCAGGCCCGAGTTTTTGCCTCTTTTACAGCTCGGGCAGCGGTACGCTTGGCTTCACGGTTCCCGTTAGCCGCCTCAGAAGTCCCACAAGCCAACCACAGCTGATAGGACTCTTTCAGCTTGACAGCAACCCTTACTGCCATTGTCCACCACCGGGTTTGGGGATTGCCGCCCCGACAGGCACCACAGACCCTCCCAGCAAACCCTCACTATACGCTTGGGCCTGCCAAGTCTGTCCGGCTTTCTCCTCTTCTAGTGGGTCCAACTCACCATCAGGTGGTGATCAGTGGACAGCTCAGCCCCTCTCTTCACTTGACTGTCCAAAACATGTGGCCGAAGGTCTGAAGACATGACAGCAAAGTCCTCCTGCCTAAGGTGTCCTGGTGCCAAGTGCACTGACAAACACCCTTATGCTTGAACATGGCGTTCATTATGGACAATCCGTGACTAGCACAGAAGTCCAATAATGAAACACCACTCGGATTCAGATTGGGGAGGCCATTCTCCTAATCATGCCTCTTCAGGTGTCACTGTTATTTCCCACTTGGGCATTGAAGTCCCCCAGCAGAATAACAGAGTCCCCGGGAGGGGCACTATGCAGCACCCCCGACAGGCTGGGTACTCCGCAATACCGTTCAACCCATAGGCCGAAAGACAGTCAGACACCTGTCCCCGACTTGAAGACACAGGGATGCAACCCTCTCATCCACTGGGGTAGACCCCAACACGAGATGGCTGAGCTGGGGGGCAACAAGTAAACCCACTCCAGCTTGCCATCTCTTCCTGCAGGCCGCTCCAGAGTAGAAGAGAGTCCAGCATCTCTCTAAGAGCTGGGTTCCAGAGCCCACACTGTGCGTGGAGGTGAGGCCGACTATTTCTAGTCGATATCTCTTGACCTCCCGCACAAGCTCAGGCTCCTTCCCCCCGAGCAAAGAGACATTCCATGTCCTTAGAGCCAGCCTAAGCATTTGGAGATTGGGCCGTCGAGATCTCCACCTTTGTCCGGTGCCCGATCCTCTTTATACCGGTTCCTCATGGTTCCCCCTGCAGGTGGTGGGCCCACTGGGGGATGGCCTCATGTCTCTCTTTCAGGCTTGGCCAAGCTGGGTCCCGTGAGGAGCAACCCGGGCACCAGGCGCTCTCTGATGAGTCCCGACCCCAGGCCAGGGTCAAGGGTGGGACCTGGAAGCCGCCGTATCCAGCAACGTCATGTGCCTCGATTGTGTGGTCCTCATGAAGGCGTCTGTGTCCCTCGTGGTACCCTGTGGGGGATACTCCAGGAGTACGGAGTCAGGGGCCTTTTTTAGAGGCCATCCGGTCTCTGTACAAGCAGAGCAGGAGTTTGGTCCCCGTTGCCGGCAGCGGCTGGGATGAAGATCAGCTTCTCCAAGTCCGAGGCAATGGTTCTCTACCGGAAAAGGGTGGCTTGTCCTATTCAGGTTGGAGGGGAGTTCCTGCCTCAAGTGGAGGGGTTCAAGTATCTTGGGGTCTTGTTCACGACTGAAGGGAGAATGGAGTGGGAGATCGACAGACGGATTGGTGCGGCTACCGCAGTAATGGTGACGCTTTGCCGGTCCGTTGTGGTGAAGAGAGAGCTGAGCGGAAAAGTGAAGCTCTCGATTTAACAGTCAGTCTACGTTCCTACCCTCACCTATGGCCATGAACTTTGGGTCATGACCGAAAGAGCGAGATCCCAGATACAAGCAGCTGAAATAAGCTGCCTTCGTAGGGTGTATGATAGTGTGAGGAGCCCGGCCATCCGGGAGGGGCTCTGAGTAGAGCTGCTGCTCCTCCACATCGAGAGGAGCCAGTTGAGGTGGCTCAGGTATCTTTACCGGATACCTCCTGGACACCTCCCTTGGGAGGTTATCCAGGCATGTCCCACTGAGAGGAGGCCCAGGGGACGGCCCAGGACATGCTGAAGGGACTATGTCTGTGGGCTGGCCTGGGAATGCCTTGGGCTCCCCCCAGAGGAGCTGGAGGAGGTGTCTGGGGAGAGGGAGTCTGGGTGTCTCTACTGAGTCTGGTGCCCCCGCGACTTGTTCCCGGATGAAGCGGATGACGACAAAGGCTGTTCAAATAAAGTAATTAAAATATATAAGCTAAATAACTCTAATAAGTGTGCTGTAAAAAACCTCTTTATAGCATTTTTTGTAGCATTTCAGGAGCAAAGCCAGGCAGAAAATATTGACGAAACAGAAATTAGGGAGAGGACAGGCACAGCTGAGTGGAGTGGTGTGTAAACCAAAGTAAACAAAAGTTATTTTTCATGACTACAAATATTTTATTGTGTTGAATACATGCATTTACATAACTAAGATGCTGTTTGTCCCCTGGCATAAGTATGTCCATCTGCACATTATTTTATTTCATAAGTGAACCAGATGCTGAGAGAAGGGAAAGAGAGACAGTGCCAAGTGAGATGACGGTAGCCCAGGATATATCGCAGGCACAGGGACAAGAGGCTAGTGTTTCAGGTTTCTGAGCTCATCATAGCACTGAAACAGTTCTGCTGAAATTCACTAATAATATTTTCGTTGTCCGATGAGCTAACCCCTCCCACCTACTTCCTTATGTCTAAAGGGATTGCTCAATCCAGCTCTCCATCCAACGGGTCCGGACTTCCCTAAACCTGAAAAGTCTTACTAAGCAGGTTCACTGAAAGTTCTGTTTAAGCTGGTG